>CM060344.1:21496522-21566522 GCA_030674155.1 Stramonita haemastoma | reverse complement strand
GTGTGAACGCACGCAGAACATCTTGCGCACACGTTAAACCCTGTTCCGCTTTTCGTAAGAGTAGGCCATCGTATGCCGGTGGAAATAGATGACATTTACAAAACTGCATACACACGGGACTGGATTGGATGTATAAAAAAAAAGCAGAAGAGTTCTTATCCCATTATCCTCGATATAAAAGAATATGATAAAAAATAAATAAGATAAAAGCACAACATATACACACACACGTGCGCGCGCGCGCGCACATAAAGATTATGCACTTTTGCAGGATAATGGGGATTTCAGCTGTTGAATGCAGGGACAGATGTGAGATGAAACAGGAGGGGAAAATCTTAGGTTTGCAATAAAATAATATGGCTGGATTTTTAAAAAAGCCATCATCATCATGTTCATCATTATTATTCTAGGTGTTGTAGTTACTATTAATGTCATTAGTAGCAGTATTGCTGAAGTTGAAAGTGCTTCTTTTAATACAACAAAAAGCCAGCAAAATTATTTTAGTATGGAGGACTGAAGTATACAGTACATGGAAAATGTTATCAATATTGTCGTTAAGGTTATTGTTGCAAGATTTCATCATTAAAAAAAATGTTTTCGTCGTTATCTGTTGTTATTATTTTTTCATTATTATTATTATTATTATTTTTAATTATTATCATTATTATTGTTGATGTTGTTTTATTATTATATTATTATTATTATTATATTATTATTATTATTATTATTAATTGTTATATTATTTCTTCTTCTTCTTCTTCTTTCTTACTTCTTCTTCTTCTCTCTCTTATCATTATTATTATCATTATCAACATCATCATCATCATTATTATCATTATTATTATTGTTGTTATTATTATCATCATTATTATTATTGTTATTATTATTATTAACAGTATCGTCGTCTTTATTATTACTATTGTTCTCATTCTTACTTCTTCTGCGTCAATAGATCATCTTTTTTTCTTTTAACTCAGAACAAACCCGTAAATAGCGAGGACTGGCAAAACCAGAGTCAAGGAAAGGCAGTGTGGTCTTGATGCTTCTATCTTTACACTAACAAATTTCGTCTATGAATGATATGCTGCTTTTCTTTCCTTCTTTCCAGAGATCTGAAAACATCTTCTTCTTCTCTCTTCTTCTTCTTCTTCTTCTTTCTTCTTCTTCTTCTTCTTCTTTTTATTCAAAACCTTAATTTGGTCAGAGTGTGTTTACGTGACAGCTGTGCGATGAAAATTGAATGGTACCGATTAACAAGCTACTATAAAACTGTAGTGCGATCAAGATGTGAAAGGGTTTGAGGGGTGGGTTTGGTTTTGGTACCAAAAAAACCCACCTAGGTAAAACAATGATTAGCTTTTTTTTTTGCTTTTTTTTGGGGGGGGTAAGTGTCGCTCTTCTTTGCTCAGTTTTGCTCCGGCTTTCGGTCCTCAATAAACCCTCCCACTATTCCCATTAATGATAATAATGATAATAATAATAATATGATGATGATGATGATGATGATAATAACGTCATCATCATCGTCATCATGGATGAAAGTTGTTGATGGATGGAAAAACACTGAGAAATCATCATGGTCTTGGGTATGAATGTAGGCAAGCGATACACTGAGGAACAGGCAGGAACTTATCAAACCAAGTGAAAGACTATATATAAAGCAGGCAGCGGAAAAAGCGTGCCAGCACTGAAGCCCAGAACCCACGCTGCGCAGCGTTCCATGGGGTGTCCAGTAATGCAGCCCCCTATGTGCATCAGACTTTGGCCTGACTCCAGTTTGAGGCACTGCAAATAAATATGAAACAACCCTCTGCATACCTTTCCAGTCCCCCCTCCCTCCCCTCCCCTCCCCTCCCTCTCCACCGCACTCCTGCCAAGTGCTAGGGTTTAACTTTATCGACCAATATTGTCGACCATTTGTGACGCTCCACCACGAAATGAGTCGCTTAGCACATATTCCATTTTTCTGCTAGGAGCCATTAAAGGCAGGTTAGGGTGAAGTTGTCGATTTTCAGATTTTTATTGATTATAAAACTATAGCACTTATTCTACCTTGTGAAATATCAAGGCATAATTTTGTTTCCTTTTGCCTTTAAACGTGCTTTGTAAATAGCAAAGCCCTCATTCTGACCACCTATTAGGATGCTAAATTTGTCAATTTCTCATCTTAATATTTCCCGCAGTTTATCATTTCAATTTGTAATAACTTTTGATAGAATTGTTCTATTTTCAATCTGTTTTTTGTATTGTATAGCTATTTTATTGCAAATTAACAACGTGTAAATAGCTAAAAATTGACCTCTTGTGCAATGCGACTCCTTATGTGGTGGAGCGTCACATTTTATGATGATGATAATAACACCACCATCCTTTGTTTGGCCTGTCTTCCCTTCTACCTCCCAACGTCTCTTTTCTGCCCGTTTCTCTCTGGCTTTCAAGCAAGCAGGCAACAACAGACTATCCTTTTCAGCCTTGTGGTTTACAGGGACAGTTCGAACGTACTCGTTTCAACCTGCCAGTGTGAAATGCACGAACTGCTACATGTACGAGACGTTTGAAACGTTCGAAAGGTGCACAAAGTTTAAAAAAAAAAAAAAAAAAAAGTTTTGCTGTGTGCCCCAAGGCTTCAGTGGCATCACTGATTTGCACACAAGGCTTCACATCCGTACCGCTCCCGACCTTACGTTAGAGGCTCCCTCTCTCTCTCTCTCTCTCTCTCTCTCTCTCTCTCTCTCTCTCTCTCTCTCTCTCTCTCTCTCTCTCTCTCTCTCTCTCTCTCTCTCTCTCTCTCTCTCTCTCTCTCTCTCTCTCTCTCTCTCTCTCTCTGTCTCTCTCTCTTCTCTCTCTCTCTCTCTGTCTCTTCTGTCTCTGTCTCTGTCTGTCTGTCTGTCTGTCTGTCTGTCTCTCTCTCTCTCTCTCTCTCTCTCTCTCTCTCTCTCTCTCTCTCTCTCTCTCTCTCCTCTCTCTCTCTCTCTCTCTCTTCTCTCTCTCCACATCCTCACACACCCACAAAGTGATCTTGAACTGAGTGCTGATTGGTAGGAGGCTGCGAGCTGGCCGTTTCAACCCGATCGAAAACGAACACGATCTGTCTTGAATGGTGGTTGTACATGACGCCACAAGCCTTTTGAGACGAACGTTTTTCAAAAGCAGATGATCCGTTTGAGATCTGTTTTGCCCTGACCGTCCCGACCTTACGGTTTAGGAGGCTCTCTCTCTCTCTCTCTCTCTCTCTCTCTCTCTCTCTCCTCTCTCTCTCTCTCTCTCTCTCTCTCTCTCTCTCTCTCTCTCTCTCTTCTCTGTCTCAGGGTAGAGGAGGATATAAGCATATTACGCTTTTGCATGACGTTCACCAGGGGTGGACAAGTGTGAATGGATTGGGGGGGAGGGGGGGTGGTTGTTGATATGGGGTCTCATTTCACCGTAACCTACACCTACAGCTGATATCAGTCACGTCTCCTCAAGCTATACTAGATAAACATAAACATGATATTATTATGACTGTAAAAAAAAAAAAAAAAGCTAATCGTTTCGTGCTGAAAAATTAAAAAGCTACTATTTTTTTTGTTGGTATAAAACAAAATGGATTTCATTTTCTAGGCTGTATATACGAGTTTATTGTCATTGTGTTTGTGTGTGTGTGTGTAGCTGGACTCCCTGCTTTCAAACAGTATCTTCATTTGCTGCAACCGGAAAGCTTACATACTTTTGTGCTTAATTTTATGAATTTTTATATGCTTCGCCAACTTGAGGTGCTGCGAGGTTTCGAAAATGGAGAGAGAGAGAGAGAGAGAGAGAGAGAGAGAGAGAGAGAGAGAGAGAGAGAGAGAGAGAGAGTAGTCTTACCATGTTCCTACAAAATTATCTAAGCGTTGCACAAAATCGTTCATGTTTTATTGCCAAAAAAAGAAGAGTAGTTAAAATACCAATACCAATCACAACAACAACAAAATTTTCTCATGGCAAAACTCTTTTTAGCGTTGCAAAGTATTTTCAATTTTGTGGTTTTGTTTTTGAAAAAAACAGAACTCTTGTTGCTTTGGGGTTACAAATAACACGCTTTATGTTTTTCAGACAGATTTCTTGTTGTTGCGGCGGTGCAAGGCAATTTCTTTTGTGTGTGTGTGAGCTAAGACAGCAACCTTTGTTTTTGTTTTTTTTTAAATATAAGCGTCTTAAAAAAAATGTACAAAGTCAAAGTCTTCCTGCCCTACTAGGCTTTATAAAAAATGTTCTCTCTTTTTTTTGGGTTGTTGTTAATAAAACAAATGGCAGTCTTGCTGTTATAGGACATGTTCTATGCGTTCTGATAATATCTTTCTGATTATTGTTTCTGGTTGAAGAAACTGCGTTCTTCTTGAAATGTTCACTAAAGTTTCAGATATTGCAAAGGGTGCTTTTTTGTTTACTTATAATAATTTTTCCCTATCAAGCTTTCAACGCACTTTTATATTTCTTTTACAATGTTCTGTTAGTAGGGGGGGGGGGGGTTGTTTTTGTTTGTTTTTATCTTTCTGCCCTACCAAACGTACCAAGCGCTACGACGAACACTTTGAAGGTAGAAAAGTCTCTATCCAATCTTGTGTCATTGGTGTTGCAAAAATATTGTCTTCAATTGTTTTCCTCACTATGAATTTTTTGTGTTGTACTTGATATATTTGGAGTTACAGAGAGTACTTGCTCATTTACCTATTTATTTATTTGTTATTGATTGATTTATTTATTTATTCATTCGTTCATTCATGTATCTTCATTTATTTATCGATTTTTAACACAAAACGTCTCTTATATTTTGCAAAGTATCTTTAGCGTTACAAAGAACATGTTCAATTTTTCCTCCTTTTTTTTCAAAAACAACAAATTTTTTTGGTGGTTTGGTCAGGACCTTTGTTGTTTGTTACAAAGAACTACTTTGAAATCTTTTGTGGTTTACAAAGTCTCTTTGCGGTTATAAAGATTGTTTTGCTCTTAATTTTCAGAAACAGAAATCTTTTGTGTCTCCTTCCACGTGGCACAGAACACTATCAGTTGTGTGTGTTTTCCATAAACAAGAATCTTTTGTGTTTTACCCAGAATCTTTGCTGTTACAAAGATCCCCTTTTCCCCAAAAGAAAACGACCTTTCGCGTTTTACCAAATACCTTTTGCCGGACAAGGAATACATTTTTTTTTTTTTTTTTACAAAACAGACTCTTGCTGTTTTTACTTAATGTCTTACACGTAACGAAGAACAGTTTTAAAGATAGCTTATTTTTCAGAAAACTTTTGCTTTTTGGGGGAGTGGGTTGTTTTAGGTAGCTGTCATGCACTCCTAGTTCTACAATTTGCAGAAAACTAAAAATAGTCTCTGACCCAACAGAAGTCAGGTCCGATTCCATGTGCGACCATAATTGTAGAGCCAGTTCCCCCCGTCTCTCTACCTGATTGTGCTGTACTGTACTGACTGCATTGTATTGAATTATTGTTGTTTTTATTGTATTGTATTGGATTGGATCCTGTTGTATATCATATATAATTATCGTATTTGCATTGTGTGCCACGGCAAATTCGTCTGCCTGAGATTCTGGCTGTTCTCCTGGGTGAGAACGCCTCGCCCCAGCAGACCCTCATTTGTTTTTAAAATTTCATGTCAGCCTGTGTATTCGTTAATCCCTAGGAAAGTGGCGTTTAAACTAGAAAAGGAGAGTAGTAGTGTTTGAAGAAAAAACGAACAGAATTTTACCCAGGACAACTTTACTGTTTCTGTGTGTTCTTGTACGTCAACTAAGTGTGTGTGTGTGTGTGTGTGTGTGTGTGTGTGTGTGTGTGTGTGTGTGTGTGTGTGTGTGTGTGTGTGTGTGTGTGTGTGTGTGTGACACATAACACCTCGGTTAATTGACTGATTGTAAAAACTAGCATTCAGACCGGGACTTACGGTCTAACGCGTGAGACAGGAGTGGAAAGTATGGGGTCTAACAGGGATTGATCCTAGGACTTTCGTTTTCTAGATGGGTGCGTTACCGCAGGAACACCGATTCACTTTAGGTAACTGTGTGAAACGTTACAGACTTTTAGATTCAGGTGTCTTACCTTAGTAATCTTGTACAGCGTGATGTTCAGTGGCGATGATCAGACTGATGGTGATGATGATGATGATGATGATGATGATGATGATGATGATGATGATGATGTGAAAACTCATCCTGATTGGAGACTACTCAGTAGGTCAGAAGTGTACAGTTTGTATCACATTATATGCCAGCCAGCCATTTAAAAAAAAAAAAAAATTCGCACTTTTTTGTGTTTCTAAGCTACCGCTGCAAGGTTCATCAATGGTGAGACTTTTTTGCGTATGCGATATGCGACCGTTTTTATCCACCATGAAAGCAGCCGCATTCCGTCTTCGCGGATGATATCTGAACGCACCAGTGTTCCTGGGTTTAATTTTGATCCTTTTTTTCAAAGGGGGAGGGGGAAGGAGCGTTTCTTTCTGGTGTGTTTTTTTTTTTCTAATCGCCAAAAACACGTCTAATTCACATGTGCTGCAAAACTGGCTCCATTACACAAACTCTGCATCCTTTTTTTTTTGGGGGGGGTTGTCTCTTGCTGCAAAACAATTCGAAAACAAATCGTTAAAAAGAAACTCAAATAAACACGATGGTCAGGAATTGGGAGGGAAAGGGAATATCTACGGGAGGAGGGAAAGGAATGTCTTTTTTTTTTTTTTTTTTTTTTAAAGAATTCGTTTTGATGAAAATGTCCACCTACTGTTTGTTGAGTGGGATAGAATTAATTTTCAGCCTGTCAATGATGGATTGATTTTCTCCCTCCCCCCCCTCCCTCCCACCTTAGATATGCGGAAAGAGTCAATGAAGTTTGGAGATTTAAAAAAAGGGGGGGGTGCAGGAAGAAAGGTGTGTGTGTGTGTGTGTGCGGGGGGGGGGGGGGGGTAATGGTCTGGAAGACCAAGGTCACCTAGAAGGGTTTTATAAGATACTGTAATGACATACAGTTTACTCCCGCCCCTTTCTCTCTCTGTCTCTCTCTCTCTGTCTCTCTCTCTCTGTCTCTCTCTCTGTCTCTCTGTCTGTCTCTCTGTCTCTGTCTGTCTCTCTCTCTCTGTCTCTGTCTCTCTCTTCTCTCTCTCTCTCTCTCTCTCTCTCTCTCTCTCTCTTCTGCTGTCTGTCTGTCTGTCTGTCTGTCGTCTAATACTTATTGGCACTGACTGATAAACGTGTAGCCAGTGAACTGTGGTATCCAGTACAAACAATGTCATGAGATATTTTCTGTGTGTTATTACAATGCTGCTTTTAGTAGCCATAAATTAATTCATAAAATGGATCATTTTGTTGCATGTTTGTTTCCTGCTTTATTTTTTACCTAAGCCTGGGCTTTGAAACAACAGTTGATCTAGAGCAGCGTTGTCTGTTTTTTTGTGTGTGTGTGTGGGTTTATAAAAACAAAAACAACAAAAAAAGAAATTTTGTATTCGTTTTATAATTGATAGTATTATAATACTGCCTGTTGGAATTGTCTTTCTATCCCCATCTCTCTCTCTCTCTCTCTCTCTCTCTCTCTCTCTCTCTCTCTCTCTCTCTCTCTCTCTCTCTCTCTCTCTCTCTCTCTATCTCTATCTATCTATCTATCTATCTATCTATCTCACTATCCATCTATCTATCTCTATCTCTCTCTACATTACCTTTATCATCATTTTTATTAGTATTATCATATGCGCTGGTCTTAAACGCAGAAAAGTATTCCTGAGCAACTGAATTTTTTTTTTGGACTGGTATTGTACCTTATTATTTACGATAAACGTAAAATAGATTGTTTTGGGGTTTGTTTGGGGGATTTTTTTTAAAATTTCACACGCGAGCACGCATAATAATTTACCCCATGATTCTTTTAGTCATAACTATGTAAGCGAATTAGTTTTTTTTTTCTTTTTCTTTTTCTGCTGTTTTGAATGTATGGAGACTGGTGTGTTTGAAGTATGTCGGCATCAGTTTTCACACAACGGCTCGGGCAGACGTATATAAGATAATTTTTTTGTGTGGTTTTATACTTCGTGGGTCAAGGCACGTCGCTTTTTGCCGGTCCGTAAAGTGTGACTTGCTATCAGGATACTTTCGTTCGTGTCTAATTGCGAGATCCCATAGATTTGCCATTTATAAAACTGATATATATATATATGTTTTTTTTGTTTCCCTTGTACTGGAAGGACTTCTTCCTATTTCTGCTGAAAATGTATCTAGCCTACATGGCCTTTGTCTGTCTGTGTGCGTGGGGTTTTTTTGTTGTTGTTTGTGTTGTGTGTGTGTGTGTGTGTGTGTGTGTGTGTGTGTGTGTGTGTGTGTGTGTGTGTGTGTGTGTGTGTGTGTGTGTGTTGGGGGGGGAGGTCTATGTGGGTTTTTTTTGTCTATGTGTCGTTTTGTTAATTGTGTGGGGTTTTTTGTCTGTGTGTGGGTTTTTTTTTGTTTGTTTGTCTTTTGTTAGGCTTTATCTATGTGTGTGGTGGTTTGTTTTTTTGGTTATGTGTGGTTTTATCCATGTGTGGTGGTTTTGTCTATGTGCTGGCAATTTGAAGACCCGGGTTCGAGTCCGGTCGAGGAAATTTCTTCCTGGAGTTAACATCAGTGCTGACTCCACTCTCCCCAAAAGTCCTTCGGATGAGACTTTAAACCGAGGCCCCGTGTGCGAACGCACGCAGAACATCCTGCGCACACGTTAAATCCTGTTCCGCTTTTCGTAAGAGTAGGCCATCGTGTGCCGGTGGGAACAGATGACAATATTGACAAAACTGCATACACACGGGGACCGGATGGAAAAAAAGCACATGATTGCTTTTCTGTTATCCTCGATATAAAAGAATAAAATAAATAAATAAATATGTGTGATTTTATCCATGTGTGTTTGTCTATGTGTGATGTTGTTGTTGTGTGTGTTTGTCTATACATAGTTTTGCCAGTGTGTGGTTTTGTCTATAATTATGGGGGTTTGTCTGTGTGTGTTTGTCTATATTATGGGTTGTCTGTGGTGTTTTGTCTATAATTATGGGGGTTTGTCTGTGTGTGGTTTTGTCTATAATTATGGGGGTTTGTCTGTGTGTGGTTTTGTCTATAATTATGGGTTTGCCAGTGTTGGTTTGTCTATAATTATGGGGGTTTGTCTGTGTGTGTTTTGTCTATAATTATGGGGGTTTGTCTGTGTGTGGTTTTGTCTATAATTATGGGGGTTTGTCTGTGTGTGTTTTGTCTATAATTGGTGTTTGTTGTGTGTGGTTTTGTCTATACATAGTTTTGCATGTGTGGTTTGTCTATAATATGGGGGTTTGTCTATGTGTGGTTTTGTCTACATTGATTCTTCTCATGCAAATTTTTTTTTTTCAAACCTGCGCCTGCTTCTTTGGGTGTGCCATAAATAATTGTTGTTTGTTTTGAGGGGCCGGGGTTGTTATTTATTTTCGTAAATTTCAACAGCATATATTTCACGGAAACAAAAAAATAAAATTGTATTTTTCTGTGTGTCTTCTTTCAGTCAGTGTTTGCTCTATCTGTAATTTCATTTTTCAATCTATAAGATAATGTAGCTCTTCTTCCTGTTTTGGTGTGACCTGTTGTTTGTATGTCATAGAGACAAAAAGTGATTTTTTTCTGTTTTGTTTTTCCGTTCCTTTCTCCTTTCTCTTTTTCTTTTTTTTCTTTCTGTGCTTTTCTCTTTTTTTTTCTTTTTGTCTTTATGTTTATCTATCCTCTTTCTTTCTTTTCTTCTGTCAGTTTTTATATTTTCAACAACAAAAAAAGCTGATTGACATGACAGGAAGTAAGGGTTGTTGATACTGAACCGTATAAGTCACTAACCCGAATATTCCTGAAATCTCAAACACTGGAAATACTCTTCCCCCTCCCCTCCCCACCCCTCCCGCCCCTTTCCACCCCCTCTTCTCTCTCCGACACCACCACACTGCTTCGTATAGTGCGTCAACTTCAACATCAAATCAATGAAAATGGTGGTCAGTAAAAGTGGCGGGTAGCCTGCTTCAAACGGCTGCTTTCGTGGTTACCGTTTTTTTTGGGTTTTCATCATAAATTAATGTAGGTTGTAGTTGCTAGTTGAGTTATGTCATGTTACATTTTTTGCATGCTGCCATTATGATTAATATTGCCTGAGCTAATTATTACATTTTATCGACTCGCTGTTGTTTATTGTCCATGTTATGAAAAAGGAAAAAAAAAAAGTTTGTGTATAAATGTGAACACAGTTTGGTTTTAAAGAAGATGCTTATTCACAAGAATTCTTACACAACAGTAACGAATGGGTAATGAGAGAAGCGACAAGGCCAAAACTTACACCGCGTTTACCCTAAGAAGAAAAACAGAGAAAACGTAATGCAATGACGGGAACTAAAGGAGGATACGTAACGAAGACATACCCCCCCCCCCCCAACAAACAAACAAACATGCATTAAAACGTATCGATCCAAATACTGGATGATGTCAGTAGTTGGGGTTCTTTTTTCCTGAGAAGGAAAGCAACGCGGCTTTCATGTTGTTGGTTTTGTATCTTCTTCATATTTTAATTGTGTGAATGGCAAACTTGTCAAGAATTTGTGTATATTACCGTGTATTATGAATATTGCAGGTACTTGTTTTGATGCCGATGAATATCTTTTTGACAAGGTGTTGCCTATTTTATGAAAACAAAAATGGCTGAAGTTTGTTGCTGTGATATACATAGCAACATGTGTTGTCAAATTGTTCTTCTGGAAGACCAACCCACCTCCCAAATGCTTGTGTTGCAATATTTATCTTTTGTATGCCAGTAGCAGCCACATCAGATTTCTCTACAAAAGATTCGGGCTGCTCGTCCTGGGGAGAGCGTGTCACCACAAGAGCAGCTCTTAGACCCGTTAGATCTTGAGTGCCTGTGTAGTTGTTTTTGCCATTCCTTTGACTTAGTTTTACTTCCAGGGTAATAGAATAAGCACCTGTATGGTTTGTGAGTTGATTTGTTTTACATCCAGTCCCTGTGTACTTGCGGTTTTGTAAATTGTCATCCGTTCCCACCGGCGCAAGATGGCATACTTTTTCAAAAGGGGTTTTAATACGTGCACAAGATGTTCTGCATGCGTTCGTACTCGGGACCTCCGTTTACAGTCTCATCTAAAGGACCTGCGGGGATGTGGAGTCGGCAGTGGTGTTAACACAAGGGGGGAAATCCCCTTGAACAGGAGTTTCGGAGGTGGCTCAAAACCGGGCCCTCAGATTACGAGCACAGCACTTTAATAACCACAAGGCTATAGTATTTCCCATCCCCCTTCTGTCTGTCTGTCTGTCTGTCTCTCTCTCTCTCTCTTTGTCTTTGTCTGTCTGTCTGTCTGTCTGTCTGTCTGTCTGTCTGTCTGTCTGTCTGTCTGTCTGTCTCTCTCTCTCTACTCTCTCTCGTCTCTCTCCTCTCTCTCTCTCTCTCTCTCTCTCTCTCTCTCTCTCTCTTCTCTCTCTCTGTCTTTGTCTCTGTCTTCTGTCTGTCTGTCTGTCTGTCTGTCTGTCTTCTTCTCTCTCTCTCTCTCTCTCTCTCTCTCTCTCTCTCTCTCTCTCTCTCTCTCTCTCTCTCTCTCTCCTCTCTCCTCTCCTCCCTCCCTCCCTCCCTCTCCTCCCTCCTCCTCCTCCTAGGTTTCTCCCATGTCAATAACGTTTCTCCACAGACTTTTGAACAACATTCTTGTTGTCATATGTTCTTTAACGTGCACTAAATGTATGCTGCACACGGGACCTCAGTTTTTCGTCTTCTCCAAATGACTAGAATCCTGAACTCGATTCACGGTCTTGTGGAATGAGGAACAAAAGTTTGGGCTCAAACAGGAATCGAACCCATGACTTCGCTTCTTTTTATTTTATAGATTTTTTGTCGATGAATACATTGCCTCTAGATCGCCGATCCATAAAGTGTTTTTTCCTCCAGAACCCAAGGATTTCGAACATAGGTAGTATGTGGATGAAAGAAACTGCTTCCAGCATCATGTGGAGACACAATGCCTGGTCATCACATCTCTTGCTGCACCCATGTTTTCTGACTGCATAGTGTATCCACGTCCTTACAGATCACTCAAAATGGCATGCAGGATCTCTTAGCGGACATCTCTTAGTCCTTAAAGTAAGTACCTTTCTAGACAGACATGTGCTGTTGAAAATATAACGATCTGGTGTTATTTTTAATACCCTAATGGTTTGGTGGGTTTGGGGTTTGTTTGTGTTTTTTTTTTTTTTGCGAAGGTGGTAAACTTGTCTTTATTTGCGCCAAAAATCTTTTATTAGTTTTGTTTGTTTACTTTTGGCAAGTGTTTTTCGTCATGTCTGGATAAGTTGCTCTGCTGTTGTTTTTAACCAGCCTCCTTAACAAGTCGCATCATGTAGTTTTACAGTCTCTTTGACTGATGATGCTGTATAATAAGGCCTAGTATGTTCTAATTTATTTTGTAGTTCAATTTTTTTTGGGGGGAGGGGGATTGATGTTTTTCAAGCAGAACAAGCTAGGTTCCAAGGTAAACCATCCAACCTGTCATGCAAGACAAGCAAGAGAAACCAGATATAGGTAACTCATCTGTCACGCAGCAAACGAGACAAGCCAGCAAATGTAACAAACCGTGATACAAGACAGTGAAAAGAGGCATAACAAACCACCCCACAAATAAGGTAAACACTCTAACAAAACAAACTGTCTAGCGAGACAATGAACAAACCAGCAAAACAAACTGTCTAGCGAGACAATGAACAAACCAGCAAAACAAACCATCAAGCGAGACAATAAACAAACCAGCAAAACAACTATCAAGCTAGACAATAAACAGACCAGCAAAACAAACCATCAAGCGAGACAAGAAATAAACCCGCAAAACAAACCATCAAGGAACACAATCCAGCAAGCATAACAAGTCATCCCACGAACAAGGTAAATAAATCAGCAAAACAAGCCATCAAGGAACACAATCCAACAAGCATAACAAGTCATCCCACGAACAAGGTAAATAAATCAGCAAAACAAGCCATCAAGGAACACAATCCAACAAGCATAACAAGTCATCCCACGAACAAGGTAAATAAATCAGCAAAACAAGCCATCAAGCGAGACGACCCAAAACACGCAGCGACAAACCATCAAACAAGACAAATCATGAAGCAAGACAAACCCTCAAGCGTGACAAACCATTAAGCATGACAAATCACCAAATAAGACAAACCATTAAGCATGACAAATCACCAAATAAGACAAACCATTAAGCATGACAAACCATCAAATAACACAAACCATTAAGCATGACAAATCACCAAATAACACAAACCATTAAGCATGACAAATCGCCAAATAACACAAACCATTAAGCATGACAAACCATCAAATAACACAAACCATTAAGCATGACAAACCATCAATAACACAAACCATTAAGCATGACAAATCACCAAATAACACAAACCATTAAGCATGACAAATCACCAAATAACACAAACCATTAAGCATGACAAACCATCAAATAACACAAACCATTAAGCATGACAAACCATCAAATAACACAAACCATTAAGCATGACAAATCACCAAATAACACAAACCATTAAGCATGACAAATCGCCAAATAACACAAACCATTAAGCATGACAAACCATCAAATAACACAAACCATTAAGCATGACAAACCATCAAATAACACAAACCATTAAGCATGACAAACCATCAAATAACACAAACCATTAACCATGACAAACCCTCCAATAGACAAAGCATGAAGCATGACAAACTCTCCAATAAGACAAACCATTAAGCATGACAAACTCTCCAATAAGACAAACCATTAAGCATGACAAACCACCAAATAAGACAAACCATTAAGCATGACAAACCACCAAATAAGACAAACCATTAAGCATGACAAACCATCAAATAACACAAACCATTAAGCATGACAAACCATCAAATAAGACAAACCATTAAGCATGACAAACCATCAAATAACACAAACCATTAAGCATGACAAACCACCAAATAAGACAAACCATTAAGCATGACAAACCACCAAATAAGACAAACCATTAAGCATGACAAATCACCAAATAAGACAAACCATTAAGCATGACAAACCACCAAATAAGACAAACCATTAAGCATGACAAACCACCAAATAAGACAAACCATTAAGCATGACAAACCACCAAATAAGACAAACCATTAAGCATGACAAACCACCAAATAAGACAAACCATTAAGCATGACAAATCACCAAATAAGACAAACCATTAAGCATGACAAATCATCAAATAAAACCATAAAGCATGACAAACCACCAAATAAGACAAACCATTAAGCATGACAAACCACCAAATAAGACAAACCATTAAACATGACAAACCACCAAATAAAACCATAAAGCATGACAAACCACCAAATAAAACCATTAAGCATGACAAACCACAAAGCAAGACAGACCACAAGGCATGACAAACCAAGCAGACAACCACAATCAGACAAACCACAATTCATGACAAACCACAATGCATGACAAACCACAATGCATGACAAACCACAATGCATGACAAACCACAATGCATGACAAACCACAATGCATGACAAACCACAATGCATGACAAACCACAATGCATGACAAACCAGATCGCAAGACAAATCAGCAAACAAGACGAATCGGCAAACAAGAACCATGAAGCAAGATAAACCAGACAGCAAGATGAACCTGAAAGCAAGATGAACCAGAATCGAAAGCAAGATGAACCTGAAAGCAAGACAAATCATCAAGTAAAAGACAGAAGCATCAAGACAGAAGCATCCATCAAGACAGAAGCATCAAGACAGAAGCATCCATCAAGACAGAAGCATCAAGACAGAAGCATCCATCAAGACAGAAGCATCCATCAAGACAGAAGCATCCATCAAGACAAAAGCATCCATCAAGACAGAAGCATCCATCAAGACAAAAGCATCCATCAAGACAGAAGCATCCATCAAGACAGAAGCATCCATCAAAGACAGAAGCATCCATCAAGACAGAAGCATCCATCAAGACAAAAGCATCCATCAAGACAGAAGCATCAAGACAGAAGCATCAAGACAGAAGCATCAAGACAGAAGCATCAAGACAAAAGCATCAAGACAGAAGCATCCATCAAGACAAAAGCATCCATCAAGACAGAAGCATCCATCAAGACAGAAGCATCCATCAAGACAGAAGCATCCATCAAGACAAAAGCATCCATCAAGACAGAAGCATCAAGACAGAAGCATCAAGACAGAAGCATCAAGACAAAAGCATCAAGACAGAAGCATCAAGACAGAAGCATCAAGACAGAAGCATCAAGACAGAAGCATCAAGACAAAAGCATCAAGACAGAAGCATCCATCAAGACAAAAGCATCCATCAAGACAGAAGCATCAAGACAGAAGCATCCATCAAGACAAAAGCATCAAGACAGAAGCATCAAGACAGAAGCATCAAGACAGAAGCATCCATCAAGACAGAAGCATCAAGACAGAAGCATCCATCAAGACAGAAGCATCAAGACAGAAGCATCCATCAAGACAGAAGCATCCATCAAGACAGAAGCATCAAGACAGAAGCATCCATCAAGACAGAAGCATCCATCAAGACAGAAGCATCAAGACAGAAGCATCCATCAAGACAGAAGCATCAAGACAGAAGCATCCATCAAGACAGAAGCATCCATCAAGACAGAAGCATCAAGACAAAAGCATCCATCAAGACAGAAGCATCCATCAAGACAGAAGCATCCATCAAGACAGAAGCATCAAGACAGAAGCATCCATCAAGACAAAAGCATCAAGACAAAAGCATCCATCAAGACAGAAGCATCAAGACAGAAGCATCCATCAAGACAGAAGCATCCATCAAGACAGAAGCATCCATCAAGACAGAAGCATCCATCAAGACAGAAGCATCCATCAAGACAGAAGCATCCATCAAGACAGAAGCATCCATCAAGACAAAAGCATCCATCAAGACAGAGGCATCAAGACAGAAGCATCAAGACAAAAGCATCAAGACAGAAGCATCCATCAAGACAGAAGCATCAAGACAGAAGCATCCATCAAGACAAAAGCATCAAGACAGAAGCATCCATCAAGACAAAAGCATCAAGACAGAAGCATCCATCAAGACAGAAGCATCAAGACAGAAGCATCAAGACAGAAGCATCCGTCAAGACAAAAGCATCAAGACAGAAGCATCCATCAAGACAGAAGCATCAAGACAGAAGCATCCATCAAGACAGAAGCATCAAGACAGAAGCATCAAGACAGAAGCATCCGTCAAGACAAAAGCATCAAGACAGAAGCATCCATCAAGACAGAAGCATCAAGACAGAAGCATCCATCAAGACAAAAGCATCCGTCAAGACAGAAGCATCCATCAAGACAGAAGCATCAAGACAGAGGCATCCATCAAGACAGAAGCATCCATCAAGACAGAAGCATCCATCAAGACAGAGGCATCCATCAAGACAGAGGCATCCATCAAGACAGAGGCATCCATCAAGACAGAGGCATCCATCAAGACGAAAGCATCAAGACAAAAGCATCAAGACAAAAGTATTATGACAAAAGCATTCATCAAGACAAAAGCATCAAAACAGACGCATCAAGACAAAAGTATCAAGACAAGACTTCATCAAGACTTAGCCATCAATACAAAAGCATCAAGACAAAAGCATCGAGAAAAATGCCTCCACCAAGACAAAAAATCAAAATTTGACAAGATAAACCATCAATTAAGATAAACCGTCAAAATGAGGCAAACCGTCAAGCAACACCAACCATCCAGTAAGACAAAAATCGTCAACACAACCCACCAAACAAGACATAGCATCAAACAATACATAGCATCAAACAATACAGACCACCAAACAAGACAGACCACCAAACAAGACATAGCATCAAACAAGACATAGCATCAAACAATACAGACCACCAAACAAGACAGACCATCAAACAATACAGACCACCAAACAAGACATAGCATCAAACAATACAGACCACCAAACAAGACAGACCATCAAACAATACAGACCACCAAACAAGACAGACCATCAAACAAGACAGACCACCAAACAAGACAGACCATCAAACAAGACATACCACCAAACAAGACAGCATCAAACAAGACATAGCATCAAACAAGACATAGCATCAAACAAGACATACCACCAAACAAGACATACCATCAAACAAGACAGACCACCAAACAAGACAGACCACCAAACAAGACATACCATCAAACAAGACAGCATCAAACAAGACATAGCATCAAACAAGACATACCATCAAACAAGATATACCACCAAACAAGACATACCACCAAACAAGACATACCATCAAACAAGACATACCATCAAACAAGACATACCATCAAACAAGACATACCATCAAACAAGACATACCATCAAACAAGACATACCACCAAACAAGACATACCACCGAACAAGACATACCACCAAACAAGACATAGCATCAAACAAGACAGACCACCAAACAAGACAGACCACCAAACAAGACATACCACCAAACAAGACATACACCAAACAAGACATACCACAAACAAGAATAGCATCAAACAAGACTACCATAACAAGACATACATCAAACAAGACCATAGCATCCACCAACAAGACATACCACAAACAAGACATAACCATCAAACAAGACATACCATCAAACAAGACATACCATCAAACAAGACATACCACCAAACAAGACATACCACCAAACAAGACATACCACCAAACAAGACATACCATCAAACAAGACAACATCACAAAAAGGACAACACAAAAACATCATCAAACAGACAAACACTATGTTCAGGAAGTAAGTACCTATGCTGAATTGGATCTGCCAACGACTTCCACCCATGGTTTATGCCCATTTAGCCTTGCTTCTGGATCTCTGTCTCTCCTGTCTCTGCATTCCCTGTCTCTTTGCCTATTTGCTCTGTCTCTGTCTCTCTCTTCTGCTCTCTGTCTCTGTCTCTCTTCTGTGTCTCTGTCTTCTCTCTCTCTCTCTCTCTCTCTCTCTCTCTCTCTCTCTCTCTCTCTCTCTCTCTCTCTGTCTCTCTCTCTCTCTCTCTCTCTCTCTCTCTCTCTCTCTCTCTCTCTCTCTCTCTCTCTCTCTGCTCTCTCTCGCCCTCATTCACAGAGTACTTTTTTGCAGAATACTGGCTGAAATTTATTTATTTATTACTTTTATATCGAGGATAACAGAATAAGCAATCATGTGCTTTTTTTCATCCGGTCCCCGTGTGTATGCAGCTTTTGAAATATTGTCATCTGTTCCCACCGGCACACGATGAGACTGTGACGATGTTAAACAGAACGGTGCCACAGAAGCGATTAGTTTTGGAAACTTGAAATATCAGCAGTAGACCATCAACATAGCAACAAAAAATTAATGATAGATTTAGAACGCTAACATCCATGTAGATTCAGCAAACATCACGATGCTGCGCTCTCCATCCTCTCTCAGCTCGTCATCTTCTCTTCTCTCCTCTCTTCTTCTCTCCTCTCTCCTCTCTCCTTCTCTCTCTCTCTCTCTCTCTCTCCTCTCTCTCTCTCTCTCTCTCTCTTCTTCTCTCTCTCTCTCTCTCTCTCTCTCTCTCTCTCTCTCTCTCTCTCTCTCTCTCTCTCTCTCCTCTCTCTCTCTCTCTCTCTCTCTCTCTCCTTTTCCCCCTCCAAATCAGAGCATGCTGTCAAAATATAAGTGAATAACCTTGCGGATAACTACTGAAGAGTATCTACCTTTCTGGAATTTGTTGTACACATGGTCATCCTTTTAAAGTAACCATGTTTTGAGAGTACTTTGATAAAAAAAAAGATGAAACAACACCGGGGGTTATATATTATAATATATATATAGAGAGAGAGAGAGAACATATATATATATAGATATATATATATATAATATATATATGTGTGTGTGTGTGATCTATCTATCTATCTATCTATATATATATATATATATATATATATATATATATATATATATATATATATATATATATATATGTGTGTGTGTGTGTGTGTGTGTGTGTGTGTGTGTATGTGTGTGTGTGTGTGTGTGTGTGTGTGTGTGTGTGTGTATTAATTTTATTCATGACTTAACGGATATCTGTGTGTACCTCGGAATGGGTCTTGGGTCTTCAAGGGTAGAATTTAGTGAGGATATATCCTGTGAAAAAGGAAAAAAATCGCTGGCTTGGGTTATTTGGATGGGGTTTTTCCTCCTTTGAAACAGTAGTCTCCTATTCACACTTTCTTAGCCATGAGGATGAATATGATAAGATACTGATAGTACCAGTATAATTTTTTTTTAACTCTTGGTGAAATTGTTTGCATGTTAAAATCATATCTTATAAACATATTTTTCGTACATAAAGCATACACGAATATAACCTGTTTATCAGCAGTGTTTGTACATTATTTTCCACATTGAGTATTGGCTTTAACTGTTGAAAGAATCATGCGCTTTTTTCTGAAAAAAAAAGTATACCCTATGTATTTTTTTGTTGTTGCTTTTGGAATGTGAATACATCTTCGCCTATTTTTCATAACTGCTTTGAGAACCGCAAATCATACAATACAACAGAAGTCTGGTTATTTGAGAGTGTAACTGATTAATTCGTGAATTTAAATTATGCTTGTATCGTGTGAACATAGTATCTCTTGCGTTTTCATTGTATCTCAGTCATGATATCCAAGGTAAGATAGTCCACATTTTTTCTTTCGCTCTGTGTTATGTATCCAACTGTTTGCTTGTCTGACACCCCCCCCCCCCCCCCCCCCCTGTCTCTCTCTCTCTCTCTCTCTCTCTCTCTTCTCTCTCTCTCTCTCTCGTCCTCTCTCTCTCTCTCTCTCTCTCTCTCTCTCTCTCTTCTTCTCTCTGTCTCTCTGCTTCTTCTTCTCTCTCTCTCTCCTCTCTCTCTCTATCTCTGTCTCTCTCTCATCACACATACACACACGGCGCACGTGGCACACGCACGCACGCCACACACACACATGCAATATTTTCTCAGTGACAGTTTACGCACATGCAGTATTTTTGATACAGTTATGCTGACAGCTGATCCCCTAGTCCCACCCCTATTTCATACCCTCTCTCCCCTTAGTTTGCATCACAAGCAGTGTCTGCTTAGCGTAATAATTAACAAAGTGATCTTTGTAAACACGAACACATTCTTGCCATTAAATCAGAGAGAGAGAGAGAGAGGAAGGAGAGAGGGAGATAGAGAAAGAGAGAGAGAATCATTCAAAACTCTTTTTTTTTTTTCATCGAGGATAATGGAATAAGCACTCATGTGCTTTTTACATCCAGTCCCCGTGTGTATGCAGTTTTGTAAATGTCATCTGGGAGAAAAGACAAGAGAATAGGAGAGAGGGAGCAGCTTGGGCAGTCATCCATATAGTTATGGCTGTACAGCACAGAACAGTGCTCTGCAGCATTTCATTGGTTTATAGCAGTGTGGGGTTGAGGGACCAAGCTTTATCATGGTAGTTGTTGTTTCTTTTTAATCGACCTGGAGAATACCAAAATCAGTCATGCACTCCCCTTTGTGTTTAGTGTGTCTGTGTGTGTGTGTATTTTGTTGTTTGTTGGGGGGGGGGGGGGTTGTTGTTATTTTTTTGGGGGGAAGGGGGGAGTACAACATATAATGGAAACTGGGTCGCTATGTGTGAATTTTTAGGGGGGGCACAACATAAAATAGAAACGGTTTGGATTTCTGTGTTTGTAAATTGGGGGAGGTACAACAAAAAATGGAGTCTTTTGGGGCTGCTCTCTGTTTGTGTGTATGTTGTTTGGGTTTTGTTGTTGTTTTGGTTGGGGGGGGGGGGGGAGTACAACATAAAATGAAAACTGTTTGAGTCGCTGAAATATAACTCAGTGAATTACAAAGGTTGAAACACGCCTGAGACGATGATGCTGTGATGACAGTGCTTTGAATATCAACACGCGTATATTCTGTTCAGGTTGCTGAGCCTGCCTTGTAATTGATGACAACACATGAGTTTGAGGCCATATATTATATATATATATATATATATATATTATATATATATATATATATATATTATATATATATTATATATATATATATATATATATATTGTATCACTGAACTTTTGATTCCTTCGCCGTAAAATAAAGAGGAAAGGGTGATATTCTGTACACTTGTTGGGAAGATTGGTTTATGATTTTGAGGAGATTTGCGCATACTCTTGAGGAACTATTGGCTGACATTTTGAGGACATGCGGGCACACTCTTGAGGAGGAGTTAATTGTGTACACACACTTGAGGAGGAAAAGCATATTCTGGAAATGCTTTTTAGGGAGATAGATGCATGCAAATGTGGTCGTGAGGAGATGGATATAATGCACACCCTTGGGGGAAAAGATAGCCGTCTATGCTTTTGAGCGAAGGTGTGTAAACTCTTGTGCTTTTGAGGAGATTGGTGCGTACTCTTTCAGTGATATGGATACATACTTTTGAGGGGAAGGCTGTGCTTTCTTAACGAATAAGTGTATTTTTTAAGAGACATAGACGTTACTCTTGGAAAGCAGAAGCATAATTTAAAAAAAAAAAAAAAAAAAAAGATATCTGCATAACTTTTGAGGAGACGAATGTCTTGCTCTTGAAAGATAGGTGCATACTCTTAAAACAAGATAGCTGCATAATTTTTGAGGAGACGAATGCATTACTCCTGAAAGAATAATACAAACTCTTAAAAAAGATGTCTGCATACTTTTGAGGAGACAAATGCATTGCTCGTGAAAGATAGATGCCCTCTCTTAAAGATATATGCATAGTTCTGAGGAGACGAGTGCATTACTCTTGAAAGATAGATGCCCTCTCTTAAAGATATATGCATAGTTCTGAGGAGACGAGTGCATTACTCTTGAAAGATACATACATACTCTTAAAACGATATCTGCATACTTTTAAGAAGACATTACTCTTGAAAGGTAAGGTACATACACACGTTAAAAAAATACTTGCATAGTTTTGAGGACACAGATGCATTGCTCTTGAAAGATACATACGTACTTTGAGACAGAAATATTTGCATACTTTTGAGGACGCAAATCCATTACTCTTGAAAAGACACAGTCATACTTTATAAATATCTGCGTACTTTTGAGGAGACAGATGCATCACTCTTGAAAAATACAAACTCTTTAAAAAAAAAAATCTGCATACTTTTGATGAAGTAAATGCAAACTCCTGAGAAGGTAGAAATGCGTTCTTGAAAAGGTAGATGCCTTTCCTTTTGATGATAGAGATACATATGCTTGATGAAACCGACGCATTTTTTTTAAGGAGATCGATGCAAACGAGTAGAGTACTAAGGAAACATGTACATACATACCTAGGAGAGGATAATGTTGTACACTGTTTAGGAGGTAGAGCCTAACACGTCTGAGGTGATGAATTTGCATACCCTTGCGGACATAGACGCAAACGCTCTTTAGGGTGTAAACACTTTGACCGTAACGGTAAGTACACACCCATAAAGGAAAAGATAAATCTACTGAGGGGACAGATGCTTGCACGCTGGGGGAGAAAACCTGAGATACCATTAAGGAAAAAAACAAGGGCGTATTCTGCAAAGAGAGGGGTACCTCACTGATGAGGAGTTGATTCTACGCACTCTCAAGGAGATAAATACACACACTATTTTTTCAACAAATAAGTGTAAACTCAAGACGAGATCACTACACATTGACAAGGAAGTTTGGGCTTAGTGTTTAGGGGATGGCTGCATCTCCTTTGGATGAAACGCATGTACACCCTTGAAGAGACAAAGGCACATTCTTCAGATAAGTTTCTCATCTCTACGAGATAGATGCACACACGTTGGAGGCGACACATTTGCATAATCTCGCGTGGGTCGGTGGTCGAGAGTAAAACACACCTGCCTAGAAAACGAAAATTCCGGGTTGGAAGTGTGCGGTGTTTTGATCCCTGTTTGGGCCTAAAACTTTTCCACCATCCATGAGTTGTGGTCTGGGTGCTAGATTTTCGGATGAGACGAAAAACTGAGGTCCCGTGTGTTACACGTCATTATTTAGCGCACGTAAAAGAATCCACGGCAACAAGAGAGCTTGTCCCTGGCAAAATTCTGTAGAAAAAAGCCACTGTGAGAGGGAAATAAGTACAGTTGCTGACAGGAAGAGAAAAAAAAAATCGGTGGCGCTGCTCTTCCGGCGACGCGCTCTCCCCGGGAAGGCAGCCGAAATTTTACGCAGAAGAATCTTTCATGACTTAGAGTTGAGGGGTATGAATAAATAAATAAATAAATAGATAAATAAATAAATAAATATATATATAATATAATATCAAGTAGTTAAATGCATACTCCGGTAAATAGATGCAGCTCTTGAAGACATATGTGCATCCTTCTTGAGGAGACATATCTATACTTTTGAGGAAATAGAAGCATATGCTCCTTAAAAAAAAAGGTTTATGTATACTTCTTGAGTAGATTAGTACACACTATGAAGAGACAGATGCATACTCATCAGATGATTCGTGCATACTCGGGGGGGGGGGGGGGGATATGTGCATACTCTCGAGGAAGTAAACTCATACTTTTGAGGATATGGTGAATATTATTGAGGAAATCAATGTGAGATATTCTTGAAGAGATAGACGCAGCTGCTTGGAGATGATAGATATGGACTTTTGAGGGGATGTCATTTATGCATAGCCTTGCATGAACTACACGCACACTGTTGAGATGAGAACTTTGATGCACGCGCCCTCGAGGAGATGTGAGAAAGAATGCAACTGTTGAAGATATAGATGCACACTTTTGATGAGACAGATGCATATTTTTGAGGAAATCTTTTACGATTTATATGCAGCCTTGGACCATTCTCCCAATCGTGTAGTAACATTCATAACGGATTTTCGTTTGCCCATTTGCTCGCTTCCTAGTTTTGGGTTGGGGTTTTTGTTTGTTGTTGTTTTTGGTTCGTTTGTGTCTTTGATTTGTTTGTATTCATGTGTTCAGTTGCAAGAAGAAACGGTTCTCGTAAATATAATACCAATTCCTTTACTAACTTGCTCATTAAGTACTAGATCTAGTCTCCTACAGAACAGTCGTGTTTCTCTTTAATTAGGCTCGGTTGAAAACCTGCTCTTTCCAGAACGAGAGAGCTCATTGCCATTAGGAGAGAGAGAGACACAGAGAGAGAGAGAGAGAGAGAGAGAGAGAGAGAGACAGAGAGAGACAGAGAGAGACAGAGAGAGAGACAGAGAGAGAGACAGAGAGAGAGACAGAGAGAGAGAGAGATTGTTCCTGTGTGGTAAGCTGATGCTTTTCTACGATGATTATTAATGTTTCCCGACACCGGTAAGGAAGCTCTCTTTCCAAGACCGTCCTACTCCAGACACGGGTGGGATGGGAGGAAAAAGACTGAAGGAGAGTTGGCACGGAGGGCATCAAAACTGACCCAACCTTGACATTGCAATGCTGCTGGACAGAAAGCTGGACAGGCCAGCAGAGCGGAGAACTAAGTCACTGTCCACCAACACGTTTACTGTGTTTTTCCAGTGCCCATCTGGGTCCATGGACCGATGAGGGTGATGATGACTATATTGTTTCCCACATTGACACTTTCCTGTAGCACTGTGTGAACACTGCCGCAAGTTTCCTTTTTGACACTGTCGTGTGCCACTCTCTTAACTTGTGCCATAGACTGTGTTTGTATGATGTGTTTAATGCATGCTACATATTTGGGGGATATTTTGTTTTGGTTTTTTTTTATCTCTCTTTTTTTGGATTATCTTCTCAAATTCACTTGGAGTTTTTTTTGTATGTTTGTTTTTCGTGTTGAAATACCATTTTGATGCTCGTTGCTCAAGCTGCTTTTTTTTTAGCATCTGTGGAGAGAAAAAAAATAAGATTTTGTTCGGGATTTGAACTCGCAACCCTGCAACTCTGCTTTTGTTAGCGCCGAAACGATTACGTTATCAGATTTACTGTCTTTGATGCCTAGCTGTGTGACATGCAGCGATGTTGCGAAACAATAATTGATGCCTTCGTACATTGTAATGTGAGATCAGACGGAGTCTGTATACTCTGGGGAGTTACTTCTGCTACTTATTGTATTAAAACTTTATCATGCTGAAGAGTAAAACCTTCTGGAGAGAGAGAGAGAAGGGGGATTTGGGGAAGAGAGAGAGAGAGAGAGAGAGAGAGAGAGAGAGAGAGAGAGAGAGAGAGAGAGAGAGAGAGAGAGAGTACTGATGACTATGATTTATCGTATCATACTCATCTCATATTATGCCATAGTAAGTTTTCATATATTTTGTTTTCTTGTCCCAGGGAATATGATTGAGCGAAAGATATATACAAGGCTAGGGCACAATGTAACTTTTTATCTTATTCACATATTGAAATTTTGAATATGGCCAACACGCTGTGATTAGGGCTATGTACGTCTTTTTTTTGTTTTTGAAGAGCTCGAAAATAGCATACTGTGTAACATTTTTTAAAAAAATCTTTTGAACTTGCTTCTGTCGTGGAGCGGTGCATTTAGTTAACACGTTCCAGTCTGGTGGGGATGGATATGCCTGGTGCCTAGGGATTAGTGGCCTTCCCTTAGCTTTCAACAAGTATTGACATCATTCTGATTAACATTTTCTGTTTGTTTACACATGCGCATGCACAAGCACACACGCACACGCACACACACACACTCACACACACACATACACATACAGACACATATACACACACACACATACAGACACATACACACACACACACACATGCATTCACATACATTCACACACACATGCAAACATACACACACTCATACATATGCACACACACTCACACTTACAAACATACACACATACATACACACTCACGTGCGTGCTCTCGCAACCATGCATGCACATGCATGCACGCATACGTGTGCACATACACACACACACATACACACATACCCCATCAGAAATATCTATTGCCAGAGTTTCTTTAAAGTTGCACTGATAAGCGCACACGTGCACGCACACACATACACACACACACACACAGACACACACACACACACACACACACACACACACACACACACACATACACACACACACGAGTCTGCATCTCACGATTTTGTGTATGCGTGCATGCGTGTGTGTGTGTGTGTGCGCGCGCGCGCGCGCGTGTGTGTGTGTAGAAGAAATTTTAAGTTAGAATGCTGATCATCATTTTGACCTCGCCCTACAGTGGAGAAAAAGCACCGATTTCTTGTCACTATAGAGTGCCATAACAGAATCTCTTTGGAAAGTGTTTACCTATGGTCTCGTGGCGGGTCTCAGCTGTGTGGGCAAGTCAGCATGCATCTTCCTGGTGACCTCAGTGGTGTTAAGTTTGGGAACGCCCAACAACAATTTCTTCTTTCCTCCACTTTCCAAGGAACTAAATTGATGACCTAAGCTGCAGATATAACAAAAGTATTGTGCGATACATTTCTAATTAGTGATACTGCGCTTTAGGATCTTAACGTCTTTGGTCGTTTACATAATTATTTGTATATATATATATATATATATATATATATATATATATATATATATATATATATATATATATATATATATAACACCAGGGAGCTGGAGATGAAACAAGAATCTCCAAAGATGTGGCCTAAAATTGTTTTTGTTCCTTTGTAAATTGGAACCAGATTTTATGAAAAAACAATATATTCATGTCGTGTACCGGAACTCGAAAATGGTTTTATGAAATGAATATATATATGTGTATGTACCTATGTATGTACGTACGTATATATATATATATATATATATATATATATATATATATAGATATAGATATAGATATAGATATTCAGCAGGGTAATATTGGAGAGGTTTATTCATCATAGATATTTTCTTGGATGTCCAGCAGCGCAAACTAGCAGAAAACTTGATCAGTATTTCTTTATTCATGTCGTGCCAGGAAAACCAGAGCGAGGTTCATGACTAAACGTTGGTTTTCTTTGTTGTTGTTGATGATTTTAAGCAACGCAAACTAGGGGAATGTTCTATGAGAAGATTTTCCTTTTCCTGATGTATACCCGTTTTTTTCTTCCGAAACAAGTGTTTAATTTTTTGGTGTATGTGTTTCTTCCGCAACGCTTAAATCGTCCTTGGTTAACAACCGTTATGGTTTTGTCCAGGGCGTCAATACGAGGAACGACAGTAAAATGGGTTTTAAATCTTTTTATCCATCTGTATATAGCTGCACAGTTTTGATCTAAGATTAAGATTTTTACAAGACGATGACGGCCCTGATACGGATTCTGTGGTCGGTGAGTGTCAACATGATTGGGACGATTTTTTTGTGTATATTTTCAATGGATTATGTTTGAAGTTAAATCTACAAAACAATTGACTTTTTTTTTTTTGCTTGGAGAGGAAAACAAACATAGCTTTTAATGAAGAAAGGTGACTTGTTTTGTAATTGAATTGCATATATTATGAAACTATCTTTTTTTATGTGGAAAATGTTCAGTTTGCTATTGGTGGTCTATTACTTCATGGGTCGCGTTTTATGGCCTAAGATGTACCTGACTTGTTTGATTCCTGCTTTTAGTTTTAATTCGGATTTAAACACGTACAGGGTACTCATCCTTGTGTCTGTCTTGCCATGCTATGCTATCTGAATATTTTATCAAATAATTCAGCTGTGTGCAAGCACATGCAGTTATAAAAACAACGTGCATTTACACGCACCAGCGTTCGCAACACACACACACACACACACACACGCACACGCACGCACGCACGCACGTACGCACACATACGCACACAGTGCGTACTTAAACACATACGCACACACATGCGCGCATGCACACATACAAACACGCACGCACGCACGCATGCACACGGCGACAGAGAGAGAGAGAGGAAGGCGTGCCGGCAAGAGAGAGTGAGAAAAAGAGAGAGAGAGAGGGAGGGGGGTGGGCAGCTTTATTTAGATCCCTTCAGGTGGGAAAATAAAGATGTCATAAACAAACACATAAGCTAATTTGAAGGGAAAAACATGTCATCAGCACATATGTGCGCACAACTACTTAGTACACATAACTAGACCCCGCGCACGCACTCACGCACGCCACACACACACACACACGCACACACACGCACACGCCACACACACACACACATGCGTGCGCGCAGGCACGCACGCAAGCACATATTCATGTGTACAAACATACAGATTCGCGCAACAGAAGACTTAAGCATTAAACACATGAACTTAGAAGAGAACTTTATCTCCATCCCCACCCACTGTTCTTTCTCCACGCTATCGTAGAACAGATGAGGGCCAGTTTACAGTCAGACTATTTCTGGGCCCAGGCCAAAGAGGTATGTATGTCTGAAGTTGATATATATAAAGCTGTGTACTAAGTCCTACAGTGAAATGTTGCTACACTTTGAATTAGTGTGTGTGTGTGTGTGTGTGTGTGTGTGTGGTGTGTGTGTGTGTGTGTGTGTGTGTGTGTGTGTGTGTGAAGGGGAGGGGGGGGTGTCTTTGTCCTTGACAAACTCCAAGCTAAGCAACTCGTATTCTTGATTTAAGGAAGAAAAGATAATTTTGAAGTTGGTGTGTGGCTACCTATGTGTGCGAGGTAACAGAAAACAGCTGGCCACACAAGCAGACTTTTCATCTCAATGTTGTGGTCTCTCACAATCTCTCCTAGGTACGGTGAATAAGGCAGCGAGAAACCTGTGGGTGACCCCCAAGGTGTATTTAGTTTAAGCTGTAGATTGTTGAACAAGAATAACAGCAGCATCAACAGCAGCATCAAGTGTTTCATAGTAGAACTGACAACATGTATCGTGAGAATAATCTCACTTAGCAACATCCTAAAAACAGCTTGGAACAGTGTAGCTTTCAAACAGCATAACCGTTAGAACAACAATGAAAAGACTTGGGTTGTCGACGTCCTTGATCATGATCTCAAGACCGATTTAACACAACGACATCAAGCGATCAAAACAAAAACGTTAACGTGATGGTGATCTCGTCTTGGTAATTGATGAGCGATTTTTCAGGTATGCAACATCAAAAACTTAAGCTTGAATAATTTAGTTGCTTGACTACTTTGTTGGCGTTTAAAGCTTCAAAACATGCGAGTGGCAACTATTTCATGTGTTGTTGTTGTTGTTGTTTTTCAGGGAGCGATACAACATTCTTGATGATTAAATAACAGCAGTTTTCACAGTTGAAAGAGAAGTCAACCATAAAAATGACTACCGCTGCAGCACTGTCATTCAGCACGGGATGTCGTTTTCTTCCTTCTTTCATTCCTCCTTCCATTCGTAGAGTTATTGCATTTCAACTCTCTTACATAGGTTAACTACCTCAAAATAACTATTAACTCACACACGTTATGTCCCATTATATGGGTTCAGACCTTTTGTGACAACTGTAGGCTAGGTTATCTCCCATTATGCGGCCATTTTGGGGTGACCTCTCTACATAGGTGATCTCATAATTATTATGATGGTCTTTTAGAAAACGCTGTCTCTCTTCTGTCTCTGTCTCTCTCTCTCTGTCTCTCTGTCTCTGTCTTCTGTCTGTCTGTCTGTCTCTCTCTCTCTTCTCTCTCTCTCTCTCTCTCTCTCTCTCTCTCTCTCTCTCTCTCTCTCTCTCTCTCTCTCTCTCTCTCTCTCTCCTCTCTCTCTCTCTCTCTCTCCTCTCTCTCTCTCTCTCTCTCTCTCTCTCTCTCTCTCTCTCTCTCTCTCTCTCGTCACAGATTTTCTCCCATGGTAATATAGTTTCTGACTTTTGGAGCTGTCTTGACATAGCTTGTCTTCCAGTTTGCAGCTGTCGCCTTCTGGACCTTTCCTGCAGACAATTTTCCTTCCGTTTTTACGGGCAGTCTTTTGGAGCGGTCTTCCCATAGGTTACTTCCCATTAAACAGTTATTGCTGTTGTAACTCTGCGACCATGAACAGCTGTGGTTGTTAGTTTGGGATCTTGCCAAGTGTGTCGTGGAAGTAGGTTTTACACACATACACACTTAGGCACACACACACGCGCGCGCACACACACACACGCATGCACGCACGCACACATGCACGCACGCACGCACCCCCTCTCCCCTCACACACACGCACACACACACTCGTCATTAGTTTATTTCATAGGCTATTACATTAGCACACAGACACAAACGCACATACACACGCACATACACACGCACAAACACACGCACAAACACACACACACACACACACAAGCGTGCACGCACGCGCAAACAGTTTCCACATACTTACACTCACACCCACCCACCCACCCCACCTCCACACACAGACACACAGTCACACACAACACACACAACAACACACACACACACACACACACACACACACACACACACACACACACACACACACACACACACACACACACACACACAGGTCCGATATCACTGTTTAGAGAAAGTACATTAATCTAGATAGCTACCACAAACAAAGAATGGAGAGAAAAAGAGAGACAGACAGACAGACAGAAGGGAGAGAGAGAGAGAGAGAGGGATGAAGCACAGACTTTGCAAGGGAAGCATGTCAATAGCGTAGGTTGATGAGTTGGTTTGTGGAAGATGTGTTGTTTATCTGTGGGCGATAACAGGGGTGTTGAATTCCCACAACTTGTTTCTCAGCAAAGGCTTCCCCTGACTGTCTGTCTGTCTGTCTCTCTGTCTCTCTGTCTCTCTGTCTGTCTGTCTCCAGGGTCTGATTGCCTCCAGTTCGTGTCATTGTCTTCCTCGTTTTCTTGTTCTTCCCATTTGTTGTCTCTTCTCTTGTAACTATTTCTTCAGGGGTTGAACTTAGTACAGTTTTCTTTCTTTCTTTCTTTCTTTTTGATTCTTGAATTGCATCAGACATTGTTTCTTTGTTGTATGTCAACCTGTGGCCGTCCATAGTTGACTTCATGCGTGGCAGAATGATTATGTGTGAGGAGGTGAGTGAATAGTTTCCATATAGATTCGTGAGGTTCATAACGTAGGGATCGTTAATCAGTCGTGAGGGTTTGTAAACTAGGTTTTTATGTCAGGATTCCTGTTTTTTTTTTATGGAACAGGAGTGTCATCAGAAAAAAGGTAAAGGTGTACCATAACCTGTGTTGTCGTAGGGGAGCAAGACATCAAAGACCTCAGCTTCTCTAGGGGCCAGCGTTTTGAGGGTGGCGCCCATCTCCTATCCCTCGCTTCTTTACTTTCCCTGACCCTCAAGAGGGCAGGATCCATTTACAGCTGGGTGAACTTGGGGACTATACTGAGGCCAAGGCGCGCAAATGCTCACCCATCTATTTGGTAACCACGCTCGACGCTGCTTAACCTTAGCCGAGGGAAAGCGAGTGCTCTGACCACTGAGCTATCATGTCCAGTACGTTGTAGCTAATATGTTAAGGGATGGTAGCTTTGAAATGAGGCCTGAAAATTAGTTCTATTCCCCTTGATCAACCTGGTAGCAGACAGATGAGGAAAATCCTAGAAACCAAAGTTGTAAATAGGAGAAACAATACTGTATAGTCTGTACGTTGTCCTTTTCACCAGCGATCAACTTGTTCGTTAGTCTTCTCACTTACTTTAAAATACAGTTTGAAACCACACGTCAACACATCAGAGGTCTGCTTTCCTTGTCAAGCGTGGCACAGCATTTTTTTTCTCTGTCAAACGGACGTATCATTTCCTCTGGTCCTGTCACTAATTTCTAAAAGAAAAAAAAACTTCTTTCAACCTACCTCCCTTTAAAGAGTTCTCCAGATGCTGTACTTATTCGGAAAGGATCCAAACTAATGATACAGTTTTCCTGCAGAATTCAAACGAGCTACAAAGGTAGGGTTGACAGTTGGTCAGAATGGCCATAGGATCTGTGTTAAAATAGTTTTCTATCATCTACTTGGGCAGAATCAGGTATAACTTTGGTGTCATGGGGTGGAATTTGCTTTGAAAACACACTCTCTTTTTTTAGCATAGGCAAGGGTGAAAAACTGGAAGAGCAACAGTGGACAGGTGTAGACTCCCAGTTAAAGGGGAGAGTAAGAGAAAAAAAATCAAAGCCACAAACTGATTTCAAGACTGGTCAGTGACGGAGAAAAAATAAGAGTGTAGTCTTCTTCTGAAGCTAGTCATCTCTGTTTTCTTTCAGATTATTAGCCATCATTTTAAGCTATTGCATGCTAGTACTGTTATTTGCCATAGTGTGTAAAAAGATAAAGATATTCCATAACCTGTGCGGTCGTTGGGGAGCAAGATGTCAGAGATCTCAGCGTCTCTAGGGACCAGCATATTGAGGGCGGCTCCCATCTCCTCTCTCCCTCGCTGCTTTACCTTCCCTGACCCTAAAGAGGGCAGGTACCCATTTATAGCTGGGAGAACTGTGGAACTGTGTCTCACCACACGTGATAACAGAGAACCTATCCAAAGACCACTACAACGTAGGAATCTCAGTTCACGTGATGGAGAACATCCCTTTTTGTAGACATTTGACTCGACACTTATGTATGACAACGTCTGCCTTCTTGGTTTCTTGTTTCTGTAGCTATGCAGCAGAAAAAAGGAACAATAGAACATATTTATTTCTTGAGAAGAGGATTGTGCTGCAGCAATCAAAATCAAGTAGAAACCTACCTGTACATTCTATGTATATCCTGCAGCAAGGCGAGACAGGACTTCCAAACAGGTGTGGAATCAGTATTCTACATTTTGTTTGCCGTGTTACAGGTGAAGAGAGCGCTCCTGTAAAGCTGTAACGTGTGTTGATGGGCGTTTGATGAAAAGCTGAAGACAAGTTTCAAACTCAGTTGTTGTTTTAATGGACTGAAATGAAATAACAAGGAAAACGTTTATTGAAAAAAAAACAGTAAGTCTTGCCAAGTCAACTTAGTTTATACTGAACTGTCTGATAACCTATGCAGTCCTTGGTGGTTACTTGCATCGTCATACTGGTCAAGCAACTGGTCGTCAATGGTAAACAGAGGGTATCTCACTGGTAAAACAAATGGTCATTAGTAGTCAGTTAACTGCTCCTTCGTGGCAAACTTGTCGTGGTCATTACTTTTTTTTTAAAATGTGACTTAGCGTGTTTTCAGTAACCAAAAGCACTTAAGGTGGTCATGATTGGTTAAACCGTCAAATAGCATATCTTGATAGATAAGGGGATTATTTTGGTATGTGTACTAGTCATAAGTAGTTATTCAGTTCGAGATTGTATACCGCACAGTCATGAGTGGCAATTCATCGATTTTTTTCTTAAGTGGTAAATTGATTTTATCCCGTAAACTTGTATATTTTTACATCATTTGAATTACATTTTCATTATGTATTACATTACGAAAACCGAAGAAACTGGAGGGTAAAATCAATCATCAGGCACAGAAGGTGACCGTGGAAATAAAATAAGGATTAACTATGGCGATAATATATGTGTGTGTGTGCGCGCGCTTTACAGTTATGATATATGTGTGATATGTGTGTGTGTGTGTGTGTGTGTGTGCGCGCGCACACACACACTTGTGTGTGTATGTGTGCACGTGTGTGTATGCGTACGTATGTGTGTGTGTGTGCGCGTGTATGTTTACATGCACTACTTTTTCATGTTTGTTAAGTTTGTGGTCTTGATTCAGTTAACGTTTTTTGAAGAAAAAACCTTGCCAGTGGCGATAATGACATTGATAATAAACCCTCAAGAATGTTGCTAAAGACAATATCCAAGTGTAGACTGTAATAAAAACTATAAACTATGACAAAGCACGACTCTGAGCCCTACAGCTGGTTTATATATATATATATATATATATATATATATATATATATGCTAGTGAAATGTAACTAAACTGTTAATGCAAGACATATATTATCCTCTTTGTATTTGTTGCAGATTTTCCTCTCGCGTAGATTTGCGTTTTGTTTCCTAGTGCTTTAAGAATACGCTCTGTAACATACTTTACAACAGATAGCTGAAACTGTGCACGAACAGTGAAAGGGGCGAGTTTCAGTTCTGCTTGACAGTTTGCTGCAGAAATTTGAGAAACTTGGATTTTCCCGTCTTTTTTTTCTTTCTTTTTTTTGTTAAAGTCCGACAGCGTTGATATTACCTGTGAGATTGTGTTTACGTGTACAGAATTTAAACAATGTACTTGACGTGGAACCTGAACTGCGAGTTGTACGTACTGATGTCAAAAAGGTTTCTAAAAACCAACTTTTTTGATGTTCTTTAAAATTTGTGACATGCACGCAGACATTTCAATGCTATTGGTTGTTAAGAATATACAATATTGTAAGTATCTAAAGGCGCAAAACAATGTCACCAAAGATATTCGGTTTACCCTGTCAATGAGTAATTGCTGTTGCAATGTTTACAGTGCAACAGCAGAAATGCTGTCTGACCCGTCACTTTCAATGCTCTCAGCTGGTGAACACTTCATTGAAAATGTCGAGAAAATTTGACAAAAAAATCATTCTAAAAAAATAACAACAACAAATTCTGCTATTTTCATTGCATGTAATTTTGTGTGTGTGTGTATCTGCCATTAATAATTATCATCTGAATTAAAATACTGTTGTTGTATGCTAATATTATTCGCTTCTAGTACAATGACCTATATTCATTTTTCACTCGAAATCAGCTGTGTTATGATTTGTTCGTCATCATCATCATCATCATAGTTCTGCTAATACCAGGCTAATCTGTTATTCAAATGATTGAAGTGGGCATTTATTGGTCAGCATTTGAAATCAAGTTGGGCGTTATAATTTATTTTTGTGTTTATATATATATATATATAATTATGTATAACTCTCTCTCTCTCTCTCTCTCTCTCTCTCTCTCTCTCTCTCTCTCTTCTCTTCTATATATATATATATATATATATATATATATATATATATATATATATATATATATATATATATATATATATATATATTATGTATGTATGTATGTATATATATGTATATATATGTATATATATATATATACCTGTGTGTGTGCGTGCGTGCATGCGTTGCGCGCGCTTGCGTGTATGTGTGTGCGTGTTAACTCTAGCACAAATCGCTAACAAAACTAATCGAGAAGAACGGTCAAAACTGCTTGCTGTCGATGCTCGGCACTTAAACTCTTAATGATCGTATCCTAACATTTCCTTCTGTGTCAGTAGAAACCACAGAATATAAAAAATAAGATGGCCAATTTCTGTAATTTTCTCCTCTTTCATAGTCAGCCGTTCTGTATAACCATGTAGATTTTATAACCATAACTTTTTTTTTTTTTAAACCTAACACAAAGTGTCATAGATTCTGATTTAGATTCTGCTCCCCAAAACCAATGGACTTCCTGCATGCAGAAGTATCTAAAACAGATTGACGTATAGAGCTGGTACAAGAAAGGGCACGTATGAAGTCGGACTAAGGCAGCAGTCATTTGACAGCATCATGAGCCTGGCAATATCTAGAAGGCGAACTTGGGCTGGGATCTGTGAAGCTGTAGGCTTAAAGGAACGAACGTTTTTTTTTCTTCCTGCCACAGAAGACTTCTCCAAATATCATACAAAGAACACAAGACCAATAACTATGTGAAAGAAGAAATCAAAAAGCGTGTGGGCCCCCAAGAGCCTTTGCTCTCCACCATAAAGAGGAGAAAGCTGATGTGGTTTGGTCACACCACAAGACACAACACCCTAGCAAAAACCATCCTGCAAGGAACAGTCGAGGGCAAGAGAAGAAGAGGCCGCCACAAGAAATCATGGGTTGACAACATCAAAGACTGGACCGCCCAACCCCTGCAACACCTCCTACTAGCCACACAGGATCGTGAAGCATGGAAAAAGATCTCTGTTGCGTCTTCTCTCATGTCCCCCCTACGTCCTTTGGGACATGGGACTGAGTGAGAGAGTGTGAGAGTGAGAGGAAACATTGGGCTTGATTTCAGTCCCCCTTCCAGCCAGTCTTTTGGATTCAGCTTTAAACCAAGCACTGATGCTTGAATGCTTACCCTCTAATGGATGTGCCGTAATTGGTCCTGTTTTCTGTAGGTGGAAAACTCAAGTCAGCCTGTGGTGTGGATGACACAACAGTGTAGAATGCACTAGAAGCGTCATTGAGTTATGTCAGGGGTGAGGCGTATGTCGAGCAGACTTCAGGACTGATGAAAAATATCCCATGGCCAATATTCCACTTCTTTTAGTTAACATTTCTGAGAAAAAAACTGAAATTCTGATGTAACACTCTGGCATAGTCAATTTTGAGGTCATTGTAATGTGGATAGATATTTTTTAAGCACAGATTTTCTTGGTTAACCTACAAAATAAGCTTGGTTCTTACAAACTAAGCAAAGAGGTGCATTTCCTTGTGTCATCTCGCAAGCAAGAGCGTTGTGGCACTTCCCCAGTAAAACAAGGTAATGTCTACAGGATTTGTCCCAGCAAGGCAAACACCACTTCCAAAGATAGGGAAAATCTGCACTGGTCTGTGTCTTTTCTTCCGTGTAGGGACACGAGGAACGGTTGTGCTGTACGCCAGAGGATAGAAATGCAGTGAAATAGCCTCTTCACCTTAATTTGCTGATGTTGTGATCAACACGAGTGCTAGTTCTTGCAAATTTTCTTCGTCTGGAACTTCTGTCTGTCAATTGTTTGACTAGGCTTCTCACTTTCTACTTTAAATTTCCTTTTTTATATATTTATTGTGGGGGGGGGGGGGGTTGAGGGGGTATTTGTGCCATCTGTAACTTCAGTCTGGCATGTTTATGCCTAATTTTTTCCCCTCAGGTTTTCGTTTTTAAAAATGCATGTCACAAACACTTGCTCTCTCCCCACTGACGGTCAAAGCCTGTTGGCAGCAGACCTGAAACTTGTCTCAGGATAGTGGTGAGCTGTCAGCGCGGTTTCCACAAGTGCTCACTTGCTCACTACATCACGGAGCAGTGACCGATAGGGTACGAGCTGAACTAATTGTTGCTTGTGAATGCTCTCCGTATTTCAGGTGTAACAGAATTTTTGTTCAGCGTGGAAGTATTTCAAGTATCAGTCATCCACCAACGCATTAACAGTATAAGATGGATGACAGTGCCTTGTAAACAATTAACTCAGATATGTTTCGACTTTCCAACGGTTTTTGTCTGTCTTGTTGCAGTGGTAAAATGGAAGTACTTTCAATGCCAAATATTTTTTTTTAAAACTCATGTTTGTGTACTTTTTTTAAGTTGAGTATGAAGGACTTTGGTTGTCTGCGTTTGTAAGGGATTTTAACTTGAAAAATGGGTTTGCATCGAATTTTCATTTGATAGTATATAGACGCGCGAACGTGTGTGTTAGTGTGTGTGTGTGTGTGTGTGTGTGTCTGTGTGTGTGTGTGTGTGTATGTGTGTGTGTGTTTGTGGTGGGTGTGTGTGTGTGTGCGTGTGTGTTTGTGGTGTGTGGTGTGGTCTCTGTGTGTGTGTGTGTGTGTGTGTCTATGTGGTGTGTGTGTGTGTGTGTGCGTCTGTGTGTGTGTTTGTGGTGTGTGGTATGGTGTGTGGTATGGTGTGTGTGTGGTGTGGTGTGTGTGTATGTGTGTGGTGTGTGTGTGTGTGTATGTGTGGTGTGTGTGTGTGCGTGTGTGTGTGCGTGTGCGTGTGTGTGTGGTATGTGTGTGTGTGTGTGTGTGTGTGTGTGTGTGTGTGTGTGTGTGTGTGTGTGTGTGTTTCCTGATCACGTTTTGTAAGAAAAGCAATTCATTTTCTAGGCAAATCTGCGCAAAGCTCGCCATGTATATTTCTCAACCTGGCAAAATGCAAAAACTTATTTTACCACAATGTTCTCTCTCACTGAGACTGGATGCATGTTTTCTCCATTTTATCTATGGTAAGTGCAAAATAAGCCGTAGTCTTTTTTTTTAGGGGGGGGGAGCGTGTTTGCTTGTGATATTTTTGGATTACTGTTCCGAGGTTTGTTTGTTTTTATGAAAACACACACACACACACACACACACACACACACACACACACACACACACACACACACCACACACACACACTACACACACACACACCACACACACACACACACACACAACACACCACACACACACACACCACACACACACACACACACTACACACACACACACTACACACACACACACACACTACACACCACACACACACTACACACACACACACACACACAACACACCACACACACACACACAACACATACACACACACTCACACACACACACACACACACACACACACACACACACACACACACACACACACACACACACACTACACACACACACATACACATTCACACACTACACACATACACACTCACACACACTAACACACTCACACAGACACACATACGGTTCGTACAGGTACCAATACCAAATGGGAACGCACGCGAAGAAACGCACAGGCTCTCCCGTACATACACAGGCATGCACCCTTGAATGCTGGCGCGCACGCATAATTATTAAGAACCTACCAAAATGACGACGCTTTAGATGACACGCAGCGCTGTCGGTTACCTGATGTTCTCCTTATCCTACAGTCGTTGCCTTCATATAGCTAAAGCATAATAAATCATGTCGTTTGTACCACAACAGAGTCTACCGTCACTTGACGTGCAAGCAGATCGAAACAGACGCATGGTCTTTGATACGCTACCATTTTGAAGTCTGGGTGGGCTAGGACTGTGTTATCATTGGAATATGGATATTACACATAATTTGATCTCTCTCTCTCTCTCTCTCTCTCTCTCTCTCTCTCTCTCTCTCTCTCTCTCTCTCTCTCTCTCTCTCTGAGTTTTTGGAGCACAAACGAACCGAGGTGGTTTCCCAACTGTTTTTCGTATATTTACCTTCTCAGCAGCCATCAAGTTTTCTGTGTGTAGTCGTGAATTAGGACGAGGGTAGAATTTCTTCTTGTTGTTGATTTTTAGTCCAGTTCTCTGTGTGTGTGTGTGTGTGTGTGCGTGCGTGCGTGCGTGCGTGCGTGCGTGCGTGCGTGCGTGCGCGCGCGCGCCCTTTTTATTTCTTGAAATTTGATTTACATTTCAAAATTTGTGTGATCAGGTTTTAGTCTAAGTTTTTTCTGTTCCTTGGCTACAGCCCCAAGGTTCGGCAATGGTGATTTGTGTATGCGACCGTTTTACCCACCAGAAAGTTAGCCGCATTTCAACTTCGGGGTTACTGTGACAATGAAAACGAATGATTAAAAGTATTGTCTCCGGTTAGGAACCACAAAGCACAACTAAATATTTGAACCATGGTAGCACTACCACACGTGTCATTAATGTCTTGTTGATGACAGTTTTACTTACCGTCTGTGAGAATTTTGATGTTTACGTTTATTTTTCCCCCCTTTGATATCACAAACTATTGCTTTACATTAATTGTCAATAAAAATTAGTGTTATAATTATATACCGACTATTATCAGAGTTAGAGCTCTTAGGCCGTCGAAATTGTTTTGGTTAAACATTTGAATCATTATTATTTCAATGTTTTTGTCATTTGTCTCAAATTGTATAGCTGCATTCATGGACTCAAAATGCAGGACTTATCAAATGAGTATGCTGTTAGATTTTCTTTAAAAAAAAAAAAAAAGGCATGCGAATAGTCAGCTAAATATCTGATTACGTTGTTCGCATGGAACGTTGCTGTGTTCGCGCTAATGCAGTCTGTTTTATGATTTTGTGTTTGTCCATACTTGAATTCAGCCTGTTTCAAATGCAATCTCCATGTTTGTTTTTTTCCACGTAACGAGAATTTTCTTATTAAATAAACAGCAAGGGAGGGAAAAGACTGCCTATAGGAATCTTATTGTTCTTATTATTTTGAAAACTCATAAGTACCTAGCGTATAATTTTTTTTTTAAAGCCAACTGTTGAACAGAAATAAAACATGCTTTGAAATTGTCAAGTCTACCCACGGTGTGGAGGAGGATGTCTGCTGAAAAACACCTGCTACCAAACTGAAAAATGGAACCCAAACCAGCATGGTTATGTCCATATGCTGTTTATTTCCTCAGCCATGACCGATTCTCCAATACCTGTCACCATTGTTCATACTATGGCCCTACCAGCAGCAGAGGCCATCACTGTTAGGAGAGCCGATACCTGAACAAGGGTGAACGCGCAGCTAAACATGCGCTAATGTACTACGTACAGATGAAACCCGTTTTCAAACTCTTTTGCTGACTGTTCTCACACCACTGCGCTTCACTCAACCACGAGGGCCGAACCAAGAGGGTCACTGCGTTATGGGAGTGGGTGTACTGTTTGCGTTAGGTCGCCTTCTCATACCTTATGGGGAAACCAGGCTTGCAGACCTTGGCTGTCCCCTCCCCTCCCCTCCCCTCCCCTCCCCCACCTCTGGCTTGCAGACCTTGGCTGTCCCCTCCCCTCCCCTCCCCTCCCCCACCTCTGGCTTGCAGACCTTGGCTCTCCCCTCCCCTCCCCTCCCCCACCTCTGGTTTGCAGACCTTGGCTGTCCCCTCCTCTCCCCTCCCCTCCCCTCCCCCGACCTTCTCCCAGAAGCACATGACATGTCCGTCCTTTTCCAGGAAATGGTATGCCACTGTACGTACGTAAGCTTTCCAGATCAGTATGAGACTTAAAATTCAAACCTGAAACCTAAAAACAGAACCGCGTTCGAAGTCGACAATAAAAAAAAAATCCTGACATGTTAACTAAAATCAGATAGATAATGCTCGATTCTAGCAAGTAGAGGCTTTTGATATTTCAATCACTGTGAGTGTCTATGGTTTCCTACATAATGAGGACAATTTATGTTGTTTTTTTTGGTAGATAACTGTCTACCAAAATAGCTATCAAAGTTTCAATAATATGCATACTGTGATAACGCAAATATTGTTGTTTGCAATTGAACTACTCTTGAAATCAACCAAAACCAGAACTACCCCCAAGATAAAAAGAGTCAAGGCAGAGGTATACATGTATGATAGCGCGATGCTGCCCTCTGATATCAAATGAAAACATACTGGTGTTCAGATCCTGACTGCCTTTAAAACACATAAATGAATTAATGTCCATCCTTTGTCTGGGAAATGGTACACAAGTGTATGTAGACTTCCCAAATAATAATATAATTATAGGAGTCGTGAAACAGATACCCAAGACCTCAAACGTAGCTGTGTTTGAGGTTTTAAATCATGAGGACATTTTAGTTCATATCACATGAAAGATGCCCGATTCTTCACAGTAATGTTTTTTTTAATATGCAATTGCTGCCAGAGTCTCATGGTTTGCTCTATCATAAAAACAGTACCGTCTATTTTTCTGATGACTATGTGGCTATTAAAATGGTAAGATCCAAAATTATACATACTTTGATATCACACATTTTGAGTCATGCTGCCAACCAAAACTTCATTGAAAGAAAACGTTTTACTTCAAAACTTTGGTTACCCCAGAAACACATGAAGCACCCACCATTTTCTGGGAAATGTTGTGCAAGTATAATTATACTTGCTTTCCTGATAAATGTCATGTATATACTGAAGAGACGAGTACGGTATTTAAAATAACATTAAGTGGCAAAATCAAACTTGTTCGTCACATTGACTGGCGTGAGAAAGATGTTTCGTCCTTACATGTGGATCATTTTCAAATAAAGCTACTACAAAAGCTACCCAAGTAGAAATTAATGTATCTTTATATTGGTCAAGCTGCATCAAAATTGCCTGATTTCCCGCATACCTCTGAGAGAGGTTAGTGTTTTATTCTTATTTTTATGCACATCTAGGAGGCGCAGAGGAAAGTGCTTTGTTGGTGCTACTTTGGGTTATAAATGGTGTGTGCTACAGGGCGTGGGCGATGCACCTGCAGCATTCACAAAGAAATGTTCGCATCGGTGGGTCATGATTTGTTCCCACGGTGGAGTAGGATTTTTAATGGCAATGGTTTTGTGCCTCTGACAAAACTTGTCATGTACATGCTACTTACCACATAATCATTTTACAGTCCATAGCTAACTCATGCTTTTCGATCTTGGATTTTTTTTTACAGTCTATGTACCTGGCAAGAATAGCACATTCTTATTGGCCAACATGTGTCGTCCATGCTCTTGACAAGGCATGCAAATTCCACTTTAACGAACATGAATGAATGATGTTTTAATAGTAGTTCAGTGTAAAACTGTTGCATATGAACAGTGTCCTGGTTTGCTGTGCTGATCGTCCCCCTGTGAGAGTGGTTCTCTGCATCAGGAGTCATTACTGTGATTTAAACCAACAACAACAACAAAAAGTGTGCACGAACAGAAATGTTTATTAATTTTCAGTACGTTCGTTTTTGTTTGTGTTGGAACATTGTCATGACGTACGATGGCAGATTCTGCTGGGAAACTTGATCAAACTGTGGTGCAGACGACATTCAGAGTGTTTCCTCAAATGAAGGAAACGTTTCTGTGAAACAGCCAGCTGCTGTAAGGCTGCACGTGCATGGCTGTCCAGTGAAGTGGTTCCCTGGTCATGCTCAACAGGTGGCATAGTTACTGCCTTTGTGGGGTGTGTCAGCACCCTTTGGTAGGAAAGAGTCAGTCCTGTGCAGATTTGTCTTTGTCTATTATTTGCCGCCGCTACACATGAATATCGCTGTTGTCATTGTACGGTCTTGAGACTATTCGTCTGATGCCATGAGGTGAAACAACTATTGAACACACTTTTGGGCGCGAAAGGGGGGGGGGGGGGGGGTCATGGACAACAGTTACAGTTTGGTTGTTTTGAGCTAAATGCTACTCTATGAATGTATCTGTTCAGCTTTCTTAACTAAAAAATCTTTTGAGGGTGTGGTATTTTTGTTTAATTTTTCCCCCACTGCTTTTTTGATTTACACAAACTGCCTGAGTCAAGTTTTAGTTTAGTAAGCCGATCAAAAAGTGAAGAGTTGTAACCACGTTCTGCGATTAAGAAACAAGAGTTAAGTGTGTGGTGTGTGTGTGTGTGTGTGTGTGTGTGTGTGTGTGTGTGTGTGTGTGTGTGTGTGCACGCGCATTCTTCCTTAGATATCTGAAATGCGCTAAGATCACCTGAATTAATTTCATGAACAGAACAATTCATTAGTCTTTTAAAAAGTAATTTGTGTTTATGTATTTTGAGAGGGGGTGCGAAATGTTTTGTTTTGTTTTGTTTTTACAAAAAAATGTTTTTGACTTTGGGGACTTTTTTTTTTGTTTTTTTTTTTGGGGGGAGGGGGGAGTATGCGTTGTGTGTTGATTTTATTGAGTTTTTCGTAACCAGTGTTTGGTCTTTGACAAAGTGTGATCTAATTTGATTTTAATTGCGTTCTTGTAAAATATATTTGGGTTGCCATAGAAACGCTGTAGTATCACAACATGTCTGGTCACCTTGTGTAAACCGTTGACCTATATGCATGTCCTTGTCTCTGCTTTTATCCAAGTATGAATCCAAACAACTAGCAGCAGCAGCGCTGCAACTTCCAGCTTTCTGGAGACATACACTTTTAAGCCTGCAGATCTGATAAAACCAGCAGATCATAACTATGTTAGTAGAAAATACGAGGGACTAGATGGTGAGTTTTTACATAAGAATAATGATACTGATGCTGGGTAAAATAGAGTTTGTGGAAAAGAGACACTCATGATGAAGTTGTGTACATTTCTTAACACTGTGAAGGACTTGTTCGAGGTTGAAATGAAACAGCTTTGTTCGGGGGTGTGGGGGTGGGGGTCGTTGTTTTTTCGCTGTTTATTTTTCGTTGATGTCTGGCTGAAGTAAACTCAGTTTTATTCTTTAAGGACGAAACATCCTTATCCCATTTTTGTTTATCAAAGAGAAGCGAGTTCATATTTATTGTGATTTCATGTGTACGATGATGAATGTCATTGATGGCCTAGGTCATGTGGGTTTTTTTTTTAAATGATTTTACATTTTCATTATTGCTTTTTGAGTTGGTTTTTATTTGATCACCAGGCATCCTAGGGGTGGGGTTTGGGCGATCTTCATTGTAGCGTTGATCACAGCAGCAGTATGATTATCATCCGCAGCTGTCAGTTTCCCCCCTTTCAGCTCCTCTCAGTTGTTAATTATTCCATTCCATCCCAGCCCAGATGGGGCCAGCTGGTGCTAGTTATAGCAGGAACTGACCACACTTGGACTAGGTAAATGGAAAGGGCCTGATAAATTAAATTTTTAGCACCCTGGACTGAGTGATACTGGATTTGTGCGCTATGCATCATTCGCCTTCCATATCTGTCATCACTTGGCTTTGTTTGGGATTGCCATTGTTTAGCTTTTCTCCCATTTCTTCGAATTAGAGGGACTTAAAAGAAAAAATCTTTTTATTTTCATGAAACCAACGTCAGAACACAATATATGCCATGCAAGAAACTACTATCCAGCAACGCACAAGACAACAATTATGCTTTCTCATCAGAGACTGAAGGAATGAATTCAAAGACAAACTTAGGAGAAATGATTATGCCGAGGAAGAATCAAAGAGGCATTTAAGAAACATGCACCCCACAAAATCCGCATTCTCTTATGCTCTCTGGAACTTGTAGCTATCATGTTCTGGTACAAATACTGTAGGACAGTGACTTGCTTTCACTTTTCACAGTTTGTGGCTTCGGTCGTGCACACTATTTTTTTGTCTTCCTGACAGATTTCAGCGTGGACATAACAGTTATCATGAACCCAATGGTAGTGACAAAGTTGACAATATCTGCTGGCAAAAAGAAATTATTCAAGTATTAGGCATTAGACAACATTGACGACAACAACGAAAAAGTAATGATAGTCTTGTTTCAGTTGAGATGATAGTATTATGCTTTGATTCTTGTTTTCATTCAAGTTGGAAAAAGTTTCCAATATTAGCACCCCTTTCAAGTGAATTTAGCTACATATTGTTCCGTGTCCATGTGCGGGCGTGCGCGTGCTTGCGGGCGTGCGCGCACGCGCGCGCGCGTGTATGTGTAAATGTAGATGTAGTGTGGTTATTTGCGCGCGCACAAGTGCAGGCACACGCACATATTATGGAAAGGAAGAGTAGTTTCTATCTTGTTTCGAGAACTTCATGAGAATGTATAATCAGGGCCGTATTTTAACAAACGTTGGTATTTAAAATATGGAGCTGGTATCACATGGAACATTTACCTGAGTTTCTATCCCTTTGATCCTGTTCTCCTTTTTTTGCAAGTGTGTGTGTGTGTGTGTGTGTTTGTGTGTGTGTATGTGTGTGTTTGTGTGTGTGTGTGTGTGTGTGTGTGTGTGTGTGTGTGTGTGTGTGTGTGTGTGTGTGTGTGTGGTGTCCAAAACTAGTTTTAGACAAAGCTGTGAGCCAATTAGGAGAAGTGGTAGTTGTAGCTGCGCTTCAGCATATCTGAATGAAAAACTGCATCAATGGGATTCAACAGCTCAGGTTGTTGAACGTTTCTGTGACAATATAATGATTCAGTGCTTGTGTTACTTTTCCACTTATCTGACCCCAGGAAAATGTTTAGAAGAAATGCTAAGGTTTGTGGTCTTTGCCTCATTTTTATGGCTGCAAGCTACAGTTTTGCAGACATAAAACACCCAAATAGAGCCACATCAGCAAATAAACATCCGCATAAACATGAAATCAAAGATGGCCAAATTACTTTTAGTCCTGTGCTCTCTGAGGAAATAGTGTGCTGATTGCTACATCATTATTTTTTTTAAAGAATTCTTTTGGCTGTCACTTTGTAGACTGTTTATTCAGAAAATTTGTCTGGTTTTTTCTCTTTTTTTCTGAATTTTTTTTCCTCTGTTGACACCTGTGTGTGGGCGATATTGAACTAAGAAGGCTTATCTGTTGCCTGCAGACCTGCAGTCCCTGTTCATTGTGCTTAAAAGACAGTGTGGGCATCATTGATTCTATGCATTGACAACTACATCCCCCATGCTGAGTGAGAGACAGTCAGGTCTGAAACTAACAGAAAAGAAGGACATACGTGGAGAACTTGTATCTTTGGCTCGTATTCCGCGGCAGAATCAGATGGCAGATTGTATGTAGTTCCTTTTTTTCCTGTTCATATTGTTGATATGATAACGTGTACTGTGTAGATTCAAACAGTTCATATTGTTAATATGATAACGTGTACTGTGTAGATTCAAACAGTCTGGGTTGATAGCTTTCACCTTACTTGATTGATTTGTTTCGCTGTTTGAAGTCGGAGTTTATTGGGTTTTTTTCCCCTCACTTGCCTGATTTCCTCTATACAATTGAGCGATTATGTCCATTTGCTCTGGATAAACAATGCGATCAAGTTTTGGTACAAATGCTTCATTGTTAGTATAGTTTGCCCTAGGATGTGTTGCACAATTCAGTAAAAAAAAAAAAAAAAAAAAAAAAAAAAAAAAAAAAAAAAAAAAAAAAACCGTGTATAGATTTCTTTGAACTTTCAACAAATCACTCAGTCGCATCGATTATTGTTCCCGTTTTTTGACTTGTGTTAAATATTATCGCTAGGTATATCATACTAAGTTGTGTTTATTTTTTTCTATGAGTTTTTAAAGAGCAGTTTTGAAATTATCTTCCCTGTGTTTTCTTGCTTTATTTAATCTTTATCATGTAACTTTCCTGTCAATGAGTTTTGAAATGTTGTGATTTAAATTCGATGTGTAGATTAAATTAATAGCTGTGTGTTCTTATTACCTTATTGGCTGAGCTTCACTTTCTCTTCCTATTCCTTGATTTTGTAAAACTCTTTTCAATCAGTATTGGGTAAATCACACACAAATTTCCTGTTTTAGAGAATGCGATGTAATGTTATAATAAAGATTCGTGATGGTGCACTGTTTGTCTTGTTATTTAATGGAGATGTTTGACTTCCAAGGCATGTTCTATGTACGATTTTTTATAATAATTTTAACCGTGTGTTGGACTAAATGTGCTTATTTCTTGTATACTATTTCTATAGAACTACCTTCATTATTGCAAAGCATGGTTAAGGAGTAGGTGAATTTGTCGATCAGGAATGATGGAGTTTGTAATTGTGGTTGAACAGAGATAAGGAATTGTGTTGTACCAGAAGTAAAACTTTCCTCGGTATGGCTATTGTGTATAGAAAACAACAGAGCAAAAATGCCAATGAAGGAAGTAGCTATTCACTATAAAATCTCTGTACGTGTGGTGGAGTCTTAAGTAAAATGTTGGTGGAAGCAAAAGACGGTGTGATGGTACGATAACAAGGGAAATTGAAAATCATGTGAGATGATATCATTGTTGTTGAATTAATATTGCTTTTCATAATTACACGTGTGATACTAGACTATGTCGTCTGCATTGTGCCATTGCTAACGTTTATCCAGATTTCTTGTTGTATCCATGAACATTGAATGAGCTTTAGATTTGTCATTTTTGTGAAAACTTTACTATGTCTTGACAGAGCAATCCATCTGGCTTTCTCTCTAAGTCTTTATAGGTTGAAAGTTAATGTTGTGTGACAGAGCAATCTCAGTTTTCAGACAGTGTTTGCTATGGTTAAACTTTGTGTGACAGGGAGACCCTAATTGCTTACAATTTGGAACAGAGCTTTGTAAAGGTTTGTATGACAGTTCAGTTTTAATTCCTTGCCATTTTCAATAGTGTTTGGAAAACTTCTATGAAAGATCAGAGTGGTCTACGTTTCTGACTTCTTCACTTAGCGTAGTTTAAACTTTGTCTCGCAGAGTAAGTTTCTTCCCATTTGTTCATCCTTGTCTGACAAGGTTAGCTTCATAATCGTGAGGTGTTAACTGTTGATCATTCCAGATAGCGTTTGATAAAGCCTGTGTGACGAAATGGCCCTAGCTGCTTGTCCTATCAGACTGTGTTCATCCAAACCAAACTGTAGTGTGAAAGCATGGCCCTACTTACTTGTTCTTTCAGATGGCATTTAGTTGAAAGTAAACTCTAAGAGTTACGGGGTTTGTCCTAGTTGATCGTCTGCTCAGACATCCTTTTCTTACACTCTGTGTGACTGCACTATCCTGGTTGCTGATCCTTTCAGTATTGTATTCAAACTGAAACAAGTATGCCTGAGGTAGATCCTAGTTTGGTTTATTTCAATGATTCTGGTAGCATCAGGTGAAATCTTCTGTGGCAGGTCGCCGTAGTTGATTTCCCTGGAGGACTCTTACAACAAAAACACTTGTTTCTGATGTAACTGAGCAAACCCATTTGTTTTCTGTTGTAGACCAAATCACTGTCTGTGGCATTTTGGGAAGACTATAGCCAAGGTGAAGTAGTATTTGCTAAGGTGGTAGGTAACTTTAAGTGTTGGTAGATAAGCCCATATTATGTTAATACAACAATGCATATCTGGATTTTATCCTCAGCAGCCTACTTACTGTTATGGTCACTTTTGTTTTAGAAACAGAGTTCCAGAGATAGTAATCCATAGATCCTTCACATGGTTCTTTAGTTTGCTGTGTGGAGTTACTGTTTTGCATATTAGCCTTAACTTGATGGACAGAGAATAGTTTGACATGGAACCAAAAGATAACTTTTTGGGGGGAGAGGTGGAGGCTCTGCTTGAAGAGTTGACAGCATTCAGAGAATTAGAGAAAGCAGATAACGGATGAGTGTACCATACAATGGAGAATCCAGCGAAGCATTTTAAAAAATTGCTTGCCAATCATCATTTTTCTTTGTGCGTTAATGACATCCGTGATGAAAATCCGTCAAGTTAGTTGGATTTTGTTCTAGCCAGAGAACTGATATTTTATTTTCAACAGCTAGGAGAGTTTATAAGCTCTACAATACAAGTTTCAGTTAGGAACTGCAGTGAAAGCTTTCTTTGATAAGCTGCACCCAGTGTATTGTATTCACCCCTGAACTTTTAGGCAGACTTGCTGACAACCATTTCAGCATCAGGGCCCATCACACAATGGTTTGTTTACAACCCCCCCCCCCCCCTTCCTTTAATTTGATGTCTGTGTTTAATCTGTGACATTTGAAAGAGTGTAACATAGATTTACGTTTCTTCATACGAGTCAATCATTCGAAGAAAACTGTTTCGGGAATAAGTCCTTGCTTAATTTTATCCGGTGTTCTGACCTGAATGCAGGATTTTCTTCTCTTTTTTTTGGGGGGGGGGGGTGTCCATATTTTGAATTTTTCTCCTAATCTTCATCAGCAAACTGGGACTGTTGCTGTGTTAGCATAGCGCTAAAGATGAGCTGCTCTGCTCACTGAGTTCTGCCTGGTAAATGTCTACATGTTCAATGAATGTTAGGTGAACTTGTGCTTTGTTTGGCCCATACGTCTCTGATACCCATAAAGGTATAGCAGATTCATTTGGCCATCAAATCTGAGGAGGTTCTATAATATATATATATATATATATATATAGATATAATATAGATATATATATATATATAGATATATATATATATTGAAGAGAATGCTTGTCTTTGTTTTAGAATGACAAAACTTATATGCATACTATACCAAAAGGTGAACCAAGTACTGACATGCCTTTTTTTATAATTCTAGAGGCAACGTACACATCCTCTCTCAGTTTTTGTCAAAAGGTCAGCTGGAAGTGTGTGTCTGCGGGGGGGGGGGGGGGGCCTTTTTAGTGGATCGAGACAGTATTGAACAAATTTCTTCTGCTATTTCCAGCCAATTCTTCCTACTAATGAACGTCATATTATCAGATATTTTTTTATCAGATTTGTAAAAAGAAATGCTACTGTTGTGTTTTCTTTGAAACGTGTACATTTTCTTCGTCTCTATAACACAAGATACGATCGATCTCTAGGTTACATAAAGCCTGAGCAAACGGACTAGAAGGGACAAAAGGGATTCTTTGTGGATTGCATTATTTTGAATTGCCTGTTGATAACGGTAAAGACTAGCTAGCGCGCGTGATGTTGTGTTTATTGATGAAGGTTTTTTTTGTCATCTCCTTTTTGTCGTTGTAGCTTCCAGCTGATGTGTTTGTGTAGTAGACTGGTGGAGAAGAGCTGACATAGATCCCTTCCCTCATCAAAGCAAACTGGTACACACGTTCTAGCTCTCATTACTCCTGTTTGTGATCATCGCTGCAACTTGTGTGGATGTGTGTTTATGGTCAGATAGTGATGAGATGTCGCGATGGCTTTATTGACCGTGATGTAACGCCGTGTTGACTGTGGATTTTGTCAGTGGCCTTGGCCGCACCACTACCTCAACCACTCTAATGCCTTGGTCAGTCCAGTCCTCTCCCTTAACCCTACCACTCCTTTTTTTTCAGGTAATTCTTCGTTTTAGACAGACGTGTGGTCTTGGTCATGTCCCTTTTGGAGCTGAAAGCAAGCCCTCTCGCCATTTTTCTGTATCTCTTTGTATCTGCCTGTCTATGTCTCTCTCTGTCTCTCTCTGTCTGTCTGTCTGTCTCTCTCCCTGTCTCTGTCTTCTGTCTCTGTCTCTCTGTCTGTCTGTCTGTTCTCTCTTCTCTCTCTCTCTCTCTCTCTCTCTCTCTCTCTCTCTCTCTCTCTCTCTCTCTCTCTCTCTCTCTCTCTCTCTCTCTCTCTCTCTCTCTCAGTAGACGTGGATTGTACTGCACCATTTATAAAATAAAAAAATAAAAAATGTTCGAGTTTTAAAGTAACAGGGAAACTGTTATTGTTTTAACAAAGCTTGTAAGATCATGCATCAGACTGGGTTTTTTTCTGTTCTTAGAATATTTGGCCACTTCATTTTGTCACAATGTATTATACCCCCGAAAAATTGCAAACACATTTTGGTTGATAATGATAAAAACTGAATTGTCATGACTTTTTTTTTATTTGACGATGCACTGAAGAAGAACAAGGCATATCAAAAATACTGTTCCACAGAAGCTGGGGTTGTATTGTTTGAAATTTTGTTGAAATACCTTAGATTGATATTGACTTTTGGAATGTTTCAAAATTCTTTCAAGTGATTTGTTGTTGTTGTTGTTTGTTTGTTGTTGTTTTTTTCTTGCCTTCTATGTAAAATAGTTGACATACATTTGTAGGATTATTTCTGAAAAACATGGTGGTAATATTGGATGTCAAGTTACGTGTCACTCGCAAAACTCTTGCTGAGATGAAGCAATGCAAATGCCTTGACAACATCTGTTAGCTTTGTAAAGCGTTGAACGTTGTATGTAATGACATGAAACATCTCGCTCTTCGTGGTCACATTTCGCTGCTCTTCTATGACTAAGTGCTTCTGATTGTTTTCTTTTATCATAAAATCAGCATTTACCCTGAAATAAAGTTTACAAAAATACGTGATTTTGCTGCCAACAGTGTATTCCTCCTTCCCCCCCTCCCCCCCCCTCCCTCTCTCTCTCTCTCTCTCTCTCTCTCTCTCTCTCTCTCTCTCTCTCTCTCTCTCTCTCTCTCTCTTTCTGTCTGTCTGTCTGTCTGTCTGTCATTATGTGTATCTCTTTTCGAAGTAAATATAGAATGTTAAATCATGCATCAGACTGGCTTTAAAAGGTAAAGGTGCTCCCATGACTTATGTGGTCGTTGGGGAGTGAGGCATCAGAGACCAGCTTCTTTAGGGGCCAGCATCTTGAGGGCGGCGCCCATCTCCTCTCCCTCGCTGCTTTACCTTCCCTGATGCTAAAGATGGCAAATACTCATTTACAGCTGGGTGAACTTGGGGACTAAACTGAAACCAAGGCGTGCAAACGGCCATCCATTCCACTTGATAACCACGCTCAATCTTGCTTAACTGAGTTTGGAAAAAGCGAATGCTCTGACCACTGAGCTGTTCCTTCCCAACTAGTTTTATCGTTCTTGAAATACTTAGCAGTTTTCGTGTGTCAGATTATACTATACAACAGATTTAGGTGATACTGATAGTAACAGCATAGTTATGACCAGAATGTATTTTGCTTAACTACGCAATCAGAACAAGGCATGATAAAATACATTTCTACAAAAGCTGAAATGATAGCATTTTAAATATTTTTAAACGTGTAAGTTCTTATTGGTTTTGTTTTTACATATTTCGAGTTGTTTGCTAAGAACCAGTGTTTGCAGTTTGATATGAATTCTAAGAGAATAGTTTACTGCACCTGAAAGGGAATATTCCTGATTAACTGGGTAGAAGTGAGAGGTGGTAAGTTTGAGTGTTACTCCTAAATCTTTGCTGAGATTGAGAGAAAAAAAATCAAAACATCAGGTAATCTTGTAAAACAGCGAACATTGTTTGCATACTTTACAATCAAGAGTGACTTTTAAACTGACATGAACAATCTTGTTATCATCTTTATTGCAGAATGGTCATTTTTGAATCACTCTCTCGGATTTGTTTTCTCTTTCCATAAAACCAGAACTGGTCCTGAAATACAGTTTACATAACACTGAATTTTCACCAATAATTGATTCTTGTGGGAATTTTACATTGCTTGTAATTTAAGTCAAAAGTTAGTATTTTAATACTTTTCATCTTTTTTTTTAAACTGTTGCTATCCTAATTTGTTTCAAGTTGTATGTAAGCAGTTGCAGGATCTAAAAACAATACAAATGCCAGTTCCTAAAGATGCCTACAACAAAACATTGGAATAGCTTTTTGACAAGTCCTTTTGCCTACTAGACACATAAACTCGAATGATTCAGTGTGGTGTTCATAGATGAGTGATCCTTTTACGCCAGCTCATTCCATACTATAGTTGCCCTCTTTTACACCAGAAAAAGCTAGGCAGCTTTTAGAGGGAAGATGGGTATCACTATAATCCGTCATGATGCCAGTCCTAAAAAATTGGAAATGTTAAGCATAATTTTGATTTCTCAACAACAGTGTACATTATTGGATGTTAGATGGATGACTAAGTTAACATAATCCAGCCATTCATTTTTGAGCATTGATTTTGTTTTATGGTCAACGTACACGATAATTATGTTTTGGTTTTGTCAGCACAAATAGGCATTCATTTATTCTGATCATTGTGTGTCCACTTTTGAGGAAGAATGGTTGTCAGAATTGTTTGGGGGGGGGGGGGGGGTTAAGACATTTTTATAGGGCGTAGGTCAGGGGTGTTATTGTGGGTTCTATGCTCTATTTGTATATAACTCAGTTACCGTTTCTAGCAAGATGTGTCACTATAAAGTGTCCTACCCTACCCTCTCTACGTTTCTTTTTTTCTTGACTCTTTGACCCTAATTATCATGAATATAATCATTTCCCATCGTCGTCACCATCATTACCGGTGGGTGGGGATTTTTTGTGAAAGATTCGTTTTGTTCAGGATATTGATGATTTGCTCAATTTCTCTTCGATTTCACACTTCAGTTATGGATAACTCTCATTGCCTGCCCTTATTCGTCTTCCTCTTCTTCCATGCAAAGAGTAGCTCAGATTTCACAAACAGGAGTTCGTTAACAAAAGAATACATTACTCTACAGTTTGTGAAGTACCTTTCTGATTACTACTGCCCCTTTTTGCTTTGCCGTGTGTTTAGCAATATTCCACGCCCATCAGTATGGACCTGCATAAGGAATCCGCTGTATACCAGCAGTGGTAGCCATCTGAAACAGGTATCTCCTCAACGGCTTCATTTGACCACGTTGCGTCACAGTCGGCACTGCAGGTCACAATCTCTCAAACACCATTAACTCATTTTTTCATGCTCCTCTGTCATCCTTGTTGGATCCCTTCCTCTCTGTTTTAATTTTATTTTTTGATTCATCCATTCTGTATCTATGTTATCTCTAACTTCACTGCTTTACAAAGTCAGTGCAATGGCCAGGGTTTTTTTCTATGTACTTTGAAAATTGTCTGGGAAAAATATTTTTCGATACATATGCAAACATAAGCCAATTCGTATTTTTAATCTTTTTTTTTTCTCTTTTAAAAAAAAATCCCACATGTTTCTTTTTAATTCTTATCGAACCAATTTGTGTTGATGCTAAGTTATCCCTAGCCATTGTTGAGGGTTTTTGGGGGTTTTTAAAGAATTTTTTACTGAGTGATTGGCTGTGAGACAGGTAGCGCTGAATTGATAGCTGGCTATTCCTTTTGCGATCCCTTTACAAATGTTAATCTCATGGTCTGCCTTCTGTTTAATATAAAGTGATTTTGGGGGGTAAGTTTGTTTTTACTTCTTTTTACTTTCATTATTAACGATCCATAATGCCTGAATCAGGATTTTTTCAATAAAGCTGCTTTAAATTGAGAGATCTCCGCTTCTTTAAAAACTGCACGCACTTTAAAAATTGAATTTGATCATAACCCTGCTGTACCGAAGTTTATACGTTTCAAAAGATCAGTTTGTGGATAATTTAAAATTGTGTATACAATCTTTCAGAGCAAGTAAAATCCACGCTTTTATAGTGTATGTTTCATTTAATGTCTGTACTTTGTGATATATATATATATATATATATATATATATATATATATATATATATATATATATATATAATGAGGGCGCATTTTAGGCACCGAAATAAACAGAACAAGTGTGCTCAGAAGACGTTCTAACTTTTAACATGGTAGTAGCTGAATTTTTTTTTTTGGGATTTATTGTTATTTATTCATTTATTTATTCTTTTATATCGAGGAAAATGGAATAAGCAATCATATGCTTTTTTTTTACTTCCAGTCCCCGTGTGTATTCAGTTTTGTAAATGCCATATGTTCCCACCGGCATACGATGGCCTACTCTTACGAAAAGCGGAACAGGATTTAACGTGTGCGCAAGATGTTCTGCGTGCGTTCGCACACGGGGCCTCGGTTTATTGTCTCATCCGAGAGACTGGATTTTTCTCAAGCTTCAAGGCCGAGTGGTAAGTCTAACTGAGCAGCTGTTGAATTGCTGTAGTTTAGTGGCACATGGAGGAACATCTGCTAGCTAAAGGTTTGATAGACAGAGATGCCTGATTTGGGGAGGGGGGGGGGGGGGTGAAGAGACCACCTTCCTCCCCCCTATGACATCCCCTCTGAATGTTATACCAAAGTAATAGCAATGCACCCTACAAAATAGAAAGCACTGTGCTGTACCAAAACAATGGCACTCTGCAGTACAAAAGACAGCAATGTTCAGAGTGAAAATAGAGCAATGTACTGTACCAAAAAGATAGCACTGTACTGTACCAAAAATATAGCACTGAACTGTACCAAAAAATATAGCACTGAACTGTACCAAAAAATATAGCACTGAACTGTACCAAAAATATACCACTGTGCTGTACCAAAAAGATAGCACTGTGCTGTACCAAAAAGATAGCACTGTTCTGTACCAAAAAGATAGCACTGTGCTGTACCAAAAAGATAGCACTGTTCTGTACCAAAACTATAGCACTGTGCTGTACCAAAAAGATAGCAATGCACACTACCAAAAAGATAGCACTGTGCTGTACCAAAAAGATAGCAATGCACACTACCAAAAAGATAGCACTGTGCTGTACCAAAAAGATAGCAAAGTGCTGTACCAAAAAGATAGCAATGCACACTACCAAAAAGATAGCAAAGTGCTGTACCAAAAAGATAGCAAAGTGCTGTAGCAAAAAGATAGCAATGCACACTACCAAAAGATAGCACTGTGCTGTACCAAAAAGATAGCAAATTGCTGTAGCAAAAAGATAGCAATGCACACTACCAAAAAGATAGCAAAGTGCTGTAGCAAAAAGATAGCAAAGTGCTGTAGCAAAAAGATAGCAATGCACACTACCAAAAAGATAGCAAAGTGCTGTACCAAAAAGATAGCAAATTGCTGTACCAAAAAGATAGCAATGCACACTACCAAAACAATAGCACTGTGCTGTACCAAAAAGATAGCAAATTGCTGTATCAAAAAGATAGCAATGCACACTACCAAAAAGATAGCAAAGTGCTGTAGCAAAAAGATAGCAAAGTGCTGTAGCAAAAAGATAGCAATGCACACTACCAAAAAGATAGCAAAGTGCTGTATCAAAAAGATAGCAAAGTGCTGTAGCAAAAAGATAGCAAAGTGCTGTGCCAAAATGATAGCAATGCACACTACCAAAAAGATAGCAAAGTGCTGTATCAAAAAGATAGCAAAGTGCTGTATCAAAAAGATAGCAAAGTGCTGTATCAAAAAGATAGCAAAGTGCTGTATCAAAAAGATAGCAAAGTGCTGTATCAAAAAGATAGCAAAGTGCTGTATCAAAAAGATAGCAAAGTGCTGTATCAAAAAGATAGCAAAGTGCTGTATCAAAAAGATAGCAAAGTGCTGTATCAAAAAGATAGCAAAGTGCTGTATCAAAAAGACAGCACCAAAAGTCTATTTTCCTCCCCTGTTCCTCCGCATTCAGCTCAGACTTCCTTCCCCATCCCACTTAATCTTTTTCCTTTCCTGAAGCATTCGATTCTCCCCCACCCATACCTTCTTTTTTTTGTTATGTTTGTATTAGCGATATTTCTTTTATAGTCTTGAAACCAACACTTCATCATTGTTATGACTACTACTATAATAATAATAACTATTATTATTTATTATTATTATTGTTATTGTTATTAGTATTATTATTATTATTAATGTTGTTAACATTATTACTATTCCATTATTATTATTGCTGTTATTTTTATCATCATTGTTGCTTTATTATCATTATTATTTTTTTTTATATTGTTATCATCGTTAGAATATCGTGATCATCATTCATTGCTGCCATTTGTGTTTTTGTTCCACATGTATAGTCTCTGTAACTGGTGAGGACTGGACGTATGAAGTACATTGGTGCTTATGGCTCTCCATGGAAATAAACATTTCGTATTGTCTTTTCAACGTGTGTGTGTGTGTGTGTGTGTGTGTGTGTGTGTGTGTGTGTGTGTGTGTGTGTGTGTGTGTGTGTGTGTGTGTGTGTGTGTGTCTGTGTGTGTGTGTGTGTGTCTGTGTCTGTGTGTGTCTGTGTGTGTGAGTGTGTGTCTGTGTGTCTGTGTAGTTACGTGTTTTATGTTGTGTTGTGTTTATGTTGTGTTGTGTTGTGTTGTACTGTACTGTACTGTATTGTGTGTGTCTTTCTAAAAACACAGACCTGTTTTAAATAATCCTGGAGCTGTGTACGAAATGATCATTGTGACATGCATGCATCTAACAAAGACTAAACTGAAAAAATCAGTAGAAATATCAAAACCCTAACGAGAGGACATGAAAAGCCTTTTCTTTTATATACATTAGGGATTTTTATGAACTTAATATATATATATATATATATATATATATATATATATATATATATATATATATATATATATATATATATATACATTGCTGAGGCACTCCAGCATGTTTTAAAAGAAAAAGTAAAGTGGGTAACCTCTTGAAAACAAACATCACCAATACTGTCACGAAAGTCTTTAGGCTAGAGAGAACTCGCCTGTAAGTGTTAAACAGAGGGAAATGAAAAGAATCTTCCATTCCGAAATGAAAAAATATTAATAGTTTGACCAAACATTTCTGCAAATTCTATTCGGATTCATTTGCAGGTTTGGGACTATCCACAAGGGCTACGACAGTATGTTGGCTGTGTTTTGTATTTGTCACGCATTAAACAGTATCAACAGTTTACCAGAGATATAGGGAAACTGCCTAGACTACAATCAAACAGAACTTAAACATAGACCAAATACATTAGCGGCAACAGAAGTATCGATAACCGTGGTAAATGATAGCAATATCACCTATATAAAAGAATAAATAAATAAATAAATAAAAATAGCAGTGGTTTTCTGAGTAGTAACAGTTGCAGCTGAATAGTGCTGGCGCAGTAAGGAGTAGAAGTAGCTACATCAGTAGTAGTACAAGTAGCAGCCCAAGAATACTAGAAGTGGCAGTGGCAGCTTCAGAAGAAACAGCTGTAGTAAAATCAGGAGTAGGATCGAAAGAATCTGAAATTATGAAAAAGCATAGAAGTAGGAACTGCGATTGTTTGAGAATTACTTTGGGATACTAGGTCAATAACAGCAGGACTGATGTGGTCGTACAAGAAAAAACAACATATACAGCATCACGAGTAATGCTGATGGTAAAATTAGGAACAACACTGCTAGTAGTTCATTATCACAATTGTTACATTGTAAATACCATCCACACAGTCTGTGCACTCTGTGCTTAAAGTAATGACTTTCTCCACTTTTTTCGCTTTAGTTTCTTTCTTCTAACTCATTACGTTTGGGCATTTATTTTTTTCTATTGGCTCTTTCTGTCTTAATTTCTACTATTCAAGTTTTCTGGCATTTTTTTCCATGAAAGTCTTGCCCCCAAGGAAAACTTTGTGTTTGCATTTCCAAGGAAAACTTTGTGTTTGCATTTCCAAGGAAAACTTTGTGTTTGCATTTCCAAGGAAAACTTTGTGTTTGCATTTCTTTATCAGTCATACCTTTCATAAGGCTTTCAATCACAATCCAGTCAAAAATTATGCAGCATATTGGATGTATATCCTGTTCACTGGAACATCTCCACACCTGCGTGTATCCTTGAGCTTACATAAATGATAGAGATGAGCTAGATGGACTTGAACAAACCTTCATCATCATACACATTCTGTGTGAAAAACAGGATTTGTTCATTACCCAGAGCCTGTTGTGCTCCCTTACAGTCTGATTTGAGAAATGATAGTATCAATAGAAATAGTAGCATACTAACATCTGCATTAGTTCTGTCACAAGTGTTTTGTTATCTTTGATAAAATTACAAAAAAAAGAATGATACAAACCATGGAGTTTTACAGATTAAACAAAGATTTTGACCTCTAGTGTACATATGGGGGGAGGGAAAAAACCTTCCAATGCTGAATATCAAGCTGAAGGTCCAGAAGAGATCATCAAAAGTGATAGCGCAGTACCATCAGTTAAACATTGCAAATAGCTAACATCCCGTCTGTGTCTACAGGTGCTCTCATTTTGGAAAAATACTAGTGACTATAAACGTTGACAGCCAGTTCTGTGATGATTTGCTGTCTCTCTTTCTCAATGGTGTAATCCACCCTTACCTTCACCTATCCTATTACCTGGTCGACCTTTTGAGCATCACTGACCATCTTGCTAACAGCTGTTTTATACCGCTTACGGTTCTCGGCTTTTCATAGTCTGTCATTCCACTCAAGTCTAGTCCACTCTCTGATGTTGTCTTCCCATCGTTTTCTCTGTCTGACTCTTGGTCTGCCTCCTTGGACTGTTCCCTGTAGGACAGACTTAGCCAGTCCAGATGTCTCCTGTGACGTGCCAGTATCATTTCACTTTGCATTTGTTCATTGAAGTCAGGAGCTCTTCATACAACCATATGGCGTTTTCAGTTCTGGTTTTCACTTCCTCATTGTTTGTGTGATCTGTGTAGGAGATACCAAGGGGTTTGCGAACGCGTTTATCTCCATCGCCTGTATCCTTTTAATGTCTGATGTTATAGTCCACGTTTTACGTGCATACAAAAATATAGACGTGACCAGGGAACGTAAAGTCTGATCTTGGAGCTGGCGCGATGTTGTTGTGATCCCATATGACTTTTAGTGGTCATTGTAACTGTGGTCTGAGCTATCCTTGAGAAAAATTTGGATTTTGATCCATCGTTCAACACTATAACTCCCAGATAAGTAAAGCTATGGACAGTCTCCATTATTTTGTTGTTTATGGTTATATTAGCGCTGACGTCATCAGCTTGGTTTTCTCTGCGTTGATATGCATACCATATGCGGAAGAGGCCTCATCGAGGTGATTTACCTGATTGACCAGATCTTGTCCTTGTCCAGCTAGGGAGTCAAAGTCGTTGACAAAACAGAAGCTTGTAATTGTCCTGCCTCCAATGCTGACTGTTCCCTCACAGTTTTCATCAGCCATTATTTTTCTATGAAGATGTTGAAGAGGGTGGGAGAGAGCAGACATCTTTGGCGTACTCCACCAGTGGCTGGGAACCAATCTCCTGTGTTGTTGTCGTAGTAGTACTGGTTGCCTTGTCATAGAGACATTCTAGGGTTCTGGTCAGGTTGGCATGGGCGTTATACAGCCTTATGGTATCCCACTAAGCTGTGTGCCAAACTCTGTCAACAATCTTTGTAAAGTCCATAAAGACATGACAAAGAACTGTCTGGTGTTGCAGGTGCCTCTCCCAGAGAATGCTAAGGTTGACAATGTGCTGTGCTGTGCCCCGACCTGCTCTGAAACCTGCATGTCCCTCTTTGATGATCTCCTTAGCTTGTGCCTCAGTCAATTCAGGGGGATTTAACCTGACCTGGTTTTGGATGACCGATGTTGTTGATGATACGGTAGTTTTTATCAACATGATATTTATCTCAGTTTCTGTCCCTTTCTGTTGTACAAGTACTTTCCCTTTAAAATCTCAGAAAGTAAGACATCTTTGACCTAAGTGCATGTGTCTTCTACTCTGTTGTCTATTATCAGCGTTGCTTACCTTGTGAAAGTTTCAGCAGCAACAATGAAATGTTTCACGGCAAAATGCAGCCATAATCGGACAAGAGGTGTATATTTGGGGGGGGGGGGGGGTCTACTTTTTTGTCTCTTCACAAAATAGCGATAATAGACATATAAAAACAAAATAGACAAATCTGCATGTATCGGCAGCTATGAGGGCGTGTGTGTTGTGTGTGTGTGTGTGTGTGTGTGTGTGTGTGTGTGTGTGTGCGTGGTGCGTGGTGGTGTGGTGTGTGTGTGCTGTGTGTGCGTGTGTGTGGTGGTGTGTGTGTGGGTTGTGTTGTGTGTTGCGCGTTTATTGTGTTTGTGTTTAATTATTGTGGTGTGTGTGTTTGTGTGTGTTGTGTGTGTGTGTGTGTGTGTGTGTGCAAGCAGTTGTATTGGTGTTGTGTTTAAATTATATGTGTGTGTGTGTTTTGTGTGTGTGTGTGTGCTCCTGCAGGACGCGTGGACGGCATTCAACGCGAGAATCGTCTTTGTAAACAATGCAACATGAAAACAATAGGCGATGAGTTTCAATTTATAATGGAATGTCCTTAGGAGGAATGTCCTACCTCACGAATATCTGTATCCAAGATCCATGTACACATTTTATAATTTGCTCTCTTTTGACGAAAAGATGTTATTTAAACTTAGCAAATTTATAGTCAAGAGTACAGTTGCATGAAATTGATGAAAAGTTTGACTAGGTTTGTTTTGTTTTTTGTTGTTGTTGGGTTTTTTTGTTTGATTGGAGGTTTTTTGGTCACATTCAGTGTTGTAAACGTTACTGTAAATGCAAATTGTATACGCTACAGTTGGTTTTGTTTACAAAATCCTCCATGCCCCAAGAGGGGTTAAAGGCGAATTAGACCTTGAATCTTGAATCTTGCATGTGCATATGTTAACTCGCGCACGCGCGTGCATATATGTGTGTGTGTATGTTTTGAGTAAGCTTTTCACCCCTAAGAAGACCTGTGCTTGTCAGGTATTCTTTCTTAAGACAACATAATGCTACATTTCCTTACTTTCCTGTTAATGCATCTTTGACTCTGAGTGGTTGGTTATCTTAAATCCTTGGCCATACGATAGGTATAAAAGTAAGGTATATTTTTATATCTCCTAGCTTTTATTTTATTGTGCCCATGTATGTTAGCGTTTTAAGGATACTCTATAGATTGTACTTTTTCTGCTTGTTTTGTACTTGTTTGCAAAGTTTTTGTGGTCTTTCGCGAGTTAATGCACAGGCCAATAAAATCAAAATGTATACATATAAATGCACATGCTTCCATACGTACACACAAGTATGCCCTTATACATGATGACCCCCACGTGCATTCCGAATCTGCAAAACTGTTAGCACTTTAAATGATTTGCTGGGTAGCGCAACAGAAATACTGTTGTTATTTTTTTATCCTATAATATTGTCACTTTTGTAACATAATATGCACGAGATAGACACAGGAGATATTCTGTGCCGCAGTTTCCATCCTGCATTGTGTCCCTTTTGTCATTAGAATATTAAGATTTGACTCTTTCTGTCTGTCTGTCTGTCTGTCTCTCTGTCTGTCTCGTCTTCTCTATCTGTCTGTCTCTCTGCCTCTCTTTCTCTATCTGTCTGTCTGTCTGTCTGTCTGTCTGTCTGTCTGTCTGTCTGTCTGTCTGTCTGTCTGTCTGTCTGTCTGTCTTCTCTCTCTCTCTCTCTCTCTCTCTCTCTCTCTCTCTCTCTCTCTCTCTCTCTCTCTCTCTCTCTCTCTCTCTCTCTCTCTCTCCTCTTTGAGGAACGGGAAAATTGATTATTTGGGGGAAACCTTTTATCTACCGAAATTGTTACTGGGACACAAACGAACCGGAACAGTTTCCAATCTGGGGTGGTGTGGGGTTCTGTAGGTTTTGTTTTGGTGCATTCGTCTTGTCAGCAGCCATTATGTGTTTTTTTTTGTTTTTTAACTTATTCATATGTTGTTGATTATGACGAGGATAGTATGCGTTATAGTATGTGCTAAGTCCTAATCATTGCCATTTAATTGAAGATTTCACGCGTGTTGTTCGGGTATTTTTCTGAAACTAAAAATGAGCCATTTGAAAAGTCCTTGTCTCTGGTTAGAAAATGCAAAGCACGCTGAAAATGGGAGCCACCATAGTAGTAACAGATACCAGATGCTTGGTGGTACCACTTCTACTAACAAAACGTGAGTAGGTTTTGATTTCATGCTCAATTTGTTTTCTTCTTCTGTTACCACAATAATGTTTTCGTACATTATTTGTCAATAAAATGACTGTTCTATCTTTGGAATGCCCTTAGAGCCAGAACTCATATATAATTCTTTGTTGTTGTAAATTTAGAACCATTTTCATATCAATATTTTTGTTCTTTGTCTCAATGTTTTGGTCGGTGTCATGGATGCAAAGTTCTAATTATTAAATGCTATTGTGTTTCAGTAATATTTTTAAAAACTGGATATGATCGGCCAAGACAAAAATGATGCTGTTTGTGCTGAACGATGCTTGTTGTTGGCTGACCACAAAATGCACCTGAATGCAGTCATCTTTTTTTCTGTATAATGATCATTTGCCTTGCAGCTTCAGCTTGATTCAAATTCAACCTCCCCTTTTGTGTCCCAGGAAAAAGGATGGTGTTTTTTTATTTTTCAATAAATAAACAACAGGGGAGGAAAGCAAACGCCAAAAAAAAATGCGTTCTTTTCCTTTATGAAACTTAAAGGGGTTTATCATAGTAAAACTGTTTAAAACCAAAAAATGAAACGTACATTGAACATCTCACTCCGTGTACCAGAGGTAGTTTCAACGATACATGACGTCTGCTGAAGAATGCCTGCAAAGAAAGAAAAAAGCAGCAGATGTTGATCTGTTATTTTTATCCACATTTATCCAATCGAACCATTACTGTTCATATAAATAACCCTACCGACCACAGAGGCCACATCTGTTATCTCTAATGCATAGTCGTCAATTTTGATGAGGATGATGGTGATGCAGTGATGTTCCTGTGCATGGAAGTGCGTGTGCGTTTGAGACTTCTTGAAAGGGCTGTACTCAACTAAGTAGCCAATATCAACACTGTGCAACTATGATTGTACAGATTAAAGTCAGATTGAGACTCTTTTGTCCTTCCCCCTATCAATGCCCCTAGCCAGCCATAAAGACCAAAAGCAGGACGGTCACTGCCTCGTGGGAGTGTATGCACTGTGTGTGTGTGTGTGTGTGTGTGATGTGTGTGTGTGTGTGTGTGTGTGTGTGTGTGTGTGTGTGTGTGTGTGTGATGTTGCCTCTAAGTACCTTCTGCCCCTGGGAACACATCAAATGTCGGTCTTTTTTTATTGGAAAGTAGTATGCAACTGTCAGTCAGGCTTTTATGTGTAGGAGATGTACATTGATACTTTAGCTAGGCCTGCAGAAACAACTGTGTTTTAGGGTGAAAAAAGTTATCACAATTCTGTTAACTTGTGTAACATAGATAATGCCAGATTCTTCCTAGTAGTTGTTTTTATATAATCACAATTACCATGAGTGTCAATGGCATACTTTATCATGAGGGGGGAGCTATTTATGCTGTTGATTTTGTTGGGGTTTTTTTTTCTAGATAAACGTCTACTAGAACATTTAGCTTCAAGATTATGCACGGTGCAAAACTACAAACAGAAAAATGTTGGGAAAAGAGGTGCCCTGACATTAAAAAAACTCAAGGACATAGGTTGCATTTGTGTCAGTGGATTATGCTGCCAACGTAAACCTCATGGAAAAACTGTGGATTTTAAATACTTTCATTACCCCTAAAACACATGAAATGTCCGTTCTTCTCTGAAAAATGCTTTGCAAGTGTTTAGTACCTGTCAAGATTAAAGGATATATATATATATATATATATTATTATATATATATACCAAGAAAAAAAATTGCCATTTAAGCAGCTTACACATATAAAGGGAGCGCACACACGCACATACGAACATGTGCATGCATACGCACACGTGCACGCGCATTCGCACGCACGCACGCACACACACACGCACACACACACACACACACACACACACACCACACACACAAAACATCTTGCGCACACATTAAATCCTGCTCCGCTTTTCGTAAGAGTAGGCCATTGTGTGCCGGTGGGGACAGGTGACAATATTTACACAACTACATACACACGGAGACTGGATGAAAAAAAGCACATGAGTGCTTATTCCATTATCCTCGATATAAAAGAATTTTTAAAAGTAAAAAAAATCTCTCTCACACACACACACACACACACACACACACACACACACACACACACACACACACACACACACACACACACACACACACACAGAGACTCGTAGACACGTGGCAACAAGCACAAACAAGTGCTGGGGGAGGGGCAGTGTCAGAAGACAGTGAGATTATTTAGAAAAAAATTTTAAAAAGGTACGATACAATCGTTAGAATGTTTCTACGTACAATGGAATAATTGTCCTTTTTTTCTTGGCTAACGATGCTTTTTTTTTTTGTTTACATTGTATTCCATTGTTAGAATAACTTGCCTGAGGAACCGTAATTTATTGGCGGGATTTGTTTTGTTTTTTGTTTGGTTGTTGTTGTTGTTTATTTTAGGGGGTGCTTTTTAACCGCCAATAATCATTCCATATCATCAATTATTATTTCAGTTCTTGTTTGGGGTTATATGCTATCACAAGGTTTAACAATCTTAGAATGTTTTGAATTGTTATAATGAACTTTTAAACATCTAATTCATTAATCATCAGTGTATGTTTTCATTTACGATATTCACGTCATTGTATCTTTGTTGTAATTTTTGTTTTAAAATCGTTGGGGTTTGATTTTACAAATGAGTAGATTCAATTCAACAATGTGTGTTCCTTTTATCCTAGTAACTGAAATTTGTAATTTGTACATTTTCCAGTCTGAGTTGAGATAATAGTTTCATATCAGTAACTGGTTAATCACTGGCAAAATACATTTCACGGAGAATGTGATGAAATGGCCTAGCTCTGATTCATGATAGTGCTGTTCATTATTTGTTCTCGTGTGGTTCTTTGTAGTCTGTTAATTTTTTTTATGTCTCTTTACTTTTGTTTCACGTCAATCATACATTGGACTGCACATGGTTATCTATGAGACAATCCTTAATGTACTACATATTATGATTGACAAGACACATGGGAATGGATACTTGTGCTTGAACAGAGATACAGAGCTGTGTACCAAAAAGTAGGCTTTTTCACGTTCTGTTATGTTTTTGTTGTGTGACTATAACAACAAGTCAAAAGCCTTTTTCTGAGGATTGAACTATTTGCTATACGATTTATGTGTCACATTTTTAACCATCTTTGTTTGTGAGCAGAGGCTGGTATGAAAGAGCTCTTGGAAGGAATTGTGCAAGTTTTGTGAAATAAAATCACTGTTTTTGAGGCTGGTTGTTTTCAGTGATACATCCGTCTCACTATGTAGTTTGCATTGTGCCATTGTAACTGTTTGCCTAGATTTCTTACTTTATTCTTAAAGATCGAAGAATTTTGAATCTATCTTTTTTTGGTGAAAACTTAAACTTGGTTTGCCAGAGCAATTATCTTCCTGTATTGATTTCATTCATTTTAAGTTAAAGCTTGTGTGATGTAGCAATGTCAGTTGCGTTTTCAGAGAGCAATTGCCAAGTTCAATCTTTGCAGGACAGGACGATCCTAGCTGCTTATCATTGATACAGGGCGCATTCATTTTTGTGTGACCTACATCCTTATTTCCTTACCATTTTAAAGATAAATTTTCATTCATTTTTGTATGACCTACATCCTTAGTTCCTTACCATTCTAAAGATAAATTTTCATTCATTTTTGTATGACCTACATCCTTAGTTCCTTACCATTCTAAAGACAAATTTTCATTCATTTTTGTATGACCTACATCCTTAGTTCCTTACCATTTTAAAGAGGAATTTTCATTCATTTTTGTATGACCGACAGTTTTAGCTCCTTACCATTCTAAAGAGGAATTTTCATTCATTTTTGTATGACCTACAGTCTTAGTTCCTTACCATTTTGAAGAGGAACTTTTTTTTTTATTCAACTTTGAATGACAGGGCAGACTAAAATCCTTATTTTTGTCGATGGCAATTTTTCGACAGGATGATCCTTATTGATTTTTGTTTAAACAGTGTTCAGTAATCATTTTGTTGTGTGACAGGACAATCTTAGTCTCTTACCATTTTTGTTTGTGTCTGTTGATTTTTGTGTAACCCACGTATCCTAGTTGCTTTTCCCAGAAGACATCGTGTTCAGGTCTTTATGGCCAGGATATGATGACTGTGTGCTATTTCAGGTACTTTGTTAAAAACCAGTGTGATAGGACAGTCCTAGTTGTCCTTCCATTTCAAATTGCATGCAGCTGAAACTGAACTCTGTTGTGACAGGATGGTTTTGATTTGGACTTTCCTTTTAGACAGCTTTTGCTACACTTTGTGTGGCTGGACTATGGTTGCTAGTTCTTTAGAATTGTCTGAACATTGAAACAGAGTATCAGGAAGATCCTGGTTGCTTTATCTAAACACACTCTGGTGACAAATCATCATGAAATCTAGTGTGGCAGGATAATTCTAACTGTTTTCCTTACAGACTGTTACTAAACAAACCCCCAAGTTTTCACAATCTTGCACTTTATGTGACAGAGCAAACCCAGTTGTTGCCTGTTTAGTACAGTGTCATGGTGTGTGGTGTTATGGGAACACTATAGTTAATGTGAAGCACTGTTTGCCAGATTTGTAGGTGGCTGTTAGCGTTGTAGAATAGGCCCTCACTTTGCAATGATGCATATGAGGAAAGTAGAACTGTTGCTGTGTACACATGAAGCACAAGCGCAGATTGTAGCCACTGAGCTTCTGCTTCATGAACTGTTTGCATGGTCATGAATACTTTGTGAGCTTGTGGCATGTACTGCCTGTTACCTCTGCTGACCTTCTCAAACTTCCAGCATATTTCCTTTGTCCATAGACTGTGATGTTGATGCAAAGTAGAAAACAACTCCGCTTCTTTGAATGGCAATACTATATGCTTAGTAATATACCACAAGATGTACCTAACGATGAGCTGGGTTGGGTTTTTTTTTACATTCCAAAAGATGTCTACAGCCCCTCTTTTGTGTGTCAAAGTTTAGCTTGAAACAGGATGGACATTTTTAAACAGTTGTGTCAAGACCATTCAATTTTAGACAGACTTTCTATCACCTGTTTTCAGTAGTTCTTTGGATTTCTGAGTGTCTCATTGTCAGATACCTGTGCCAGAATTTCCAAAGGCTACCGATTTTTTTCTTTGAAATGTTTAGACGTTCTGCATATCAATAGCATATGAAATACCATCAATCACTGGTCTGAAAACAGTCTCAGCAAATAGAGGACCTGAGGGGACGAAAGGAACTCTTTGTCTATTCATTCCTTCAAACTGCTTGATGATAATGGTCAGAACTAGCTAGCATGTTATTGCGCTTATTGAAAAAATCAGTGTTACCATTCGTTGTTGTTGTTGTTGTTGTTGTAGTTTCCAATTGATGTGCTCGTGTAATGAACTGGTAAAGTAGAGACGATGCAGATCCCCCATCAAACCAGACTTTAACGCATGTTCTCATTTGTCTTTTTTATGATCACTTTTGGAACTGTTGGTGGATGTTTGTTTATGGTCAGATAGTGATGTAATGTCGCGATGGCTTTATTGACCGTGATGTAACGCCGTGTTGACTGTGGATTTTGTCAGTGGCCTTGGCCGCACCACTACCTCAACCACTCTAATGCCTTGGTCAGTCCAGTCCTCTCCCTTAACCCTACCACTCCTTTTTTCAGGTAATTCTTCGTTTCGCATTGACCTAGCTTATTCTTTAGTATCCATAAAAAGCTGAAAACAAGCCCCCTCTCCTCTCCTCCCCTCTCTCTCCTCTCTCTCTCTCTCTCTCTCTCTCTTACTTCATATCTCTCTACTATCATCATCTCTCTATCTACTCTCTCTCTGTGTATATATATATATATATAATATATGAATACAAGGTACTTGTATATACTTTAAATATATATGAAATAAAACAATGATATTATAATATATATATATAATATATATGTATATATATATAAGATATATACAAGTACACCTTGTATTACACCCTTTACACAATGTGATGACATAAAACAAAGCTGGCAATGTTATAATCATGACTATAATATATGCATCAGGCTTGTTTATGAACTCTTAGAATAATTGACAACTTTCATGTGTCATATTTGAATGTAACCCATAGAAAATGTAAACGACAAATTTTAGTCAATACTGATAGTAACGGAATCGTTAGAGTAGTTTTTTTTCTTTTATTTTACAACACAGTAAATAATAACGATGTTTCTCCAAGATGTATTTCCACAGAAGCTGAGATGATATTGTTTAAAATCTGTTTTTTAAAGATGCCTTAAATGGATATCAGTTTTTGAATTTTTTTTCCAGATTTTGTAAGAACTGGTATTTGTATTTTAACCTGCATTTTATTTGAGTTGTTTGCCATATCCTTGATGGTAACATTCCTGATAAGCTTGGTAGTAGCAAGGTCAATGGGTTTGTGCGCTAGACCACAATCTCTTGGTAAGTTTAAGCAATAGTGATGTTTTGGAAACATCTGTGTATGTTGTTAAGCATTGAGCGTTGTATACATACTTGCAAATCAAACTTGATCGTTAAACTGATATAAAATATCTTGTATTTAGTCCAGTAAGCTGGTAATCTCTGGATAAGTTTTTCTCATTTATGAAGCTCCACCACGAAATGAGTCACTTAGCACATTACCCAATTTTGTGCTAGGAGCCATTAAAGGCAGGTGGGGGTCAAGTTGTCAATTTTGAGATTTTCATCGATTATTAAACTGTATCTGTTATTCTACCTTGTAATAAAATATCAAGGCATACTTTTTTTTTAATTCCTTTTGCTTTTAAATGTATTTTGAAAATACCCAAGCCCTCATTCTGACAACCTGTTACGAAAATAAACTTGCCCGTTTCTCGTTTTGTCACATCCTGTAGTCTATCATTTCAATTTGCAATAACTTTGCACAGAATTGTCCGATTTTCAATCTGGTTTTTTTTGCATTGAATAGCCTTTTTATTGCAGATTAGTAGCTTGTCAATAACTAAAAATTGACCTCTGGTGCAATGCGACTCATGTGGTGGAGCGTCACATTTGTTTTATATTATTAAGAAACACATTGATATTAATCCTAAAACGAAATGTACACGAACACTACAATAATTGGTCACGAAAAGTTGATTCTTTTTCCCAGGATTGTTTTTTTCTGGATAAGCAATGATAGTCAGGATTAGTGTAGTATGTTCGATATTTTTTTAAAGAAACTGTTGCTGTTTTTATTGCTATTCTCATTTCATTTAAGCAGCAGCGGCTTTTTTATTTGCGGTTCAGATACCAGTGCATTACGTAGGCTTACAACAGAACATAGGACTAGGTTGTTGAAAAGTGTTTGGGATTCCTAGAGACAGACCTCTTATGATTGTGTGTAGTTTTCCTGGATGGGTGTGTGCCAGTTCATCCAGTGTTGGTGTGTACCGTCCCTCTTTCAGGACAATA
>CM060344.1:21476522-21491522 GCA_030674155.1 Stramonita haemastoma | reverse complement strand
ACGGTTTGCATTTTTGTTTGCTTGCTTGCTTTCTTGCTTGCTTACTTGCTTGTTTCATTCGAACAATTATACCAGGTACTCATTATTCTAGCTACAAGTATCTCCCATGTCTCCCCATGTAACCAGTTCTCATCCAGAAACATTTTTATTTTGAGCAAATGTCAAAGTTTGCTCAACAAAATTTTGAAAAAGGCAGAACCGAAAGAGAGGAATGGAAGGAAATGGTTATCCAGTCTTCAGAGGTGCCCCCCACGGTCGCCAGACTAAGGGAGGGAGGGAGGGAGGGAGGGAGGGATAGATAGATAGATAGATAGATAGATAGATAGATAGATAGATAGATAGATAGATAGATAGATAGATAGATAGATAGATAGATAGATAGATAGATAGATTAGACCAGAAATGACTAGGAAATAAATGAATGCATTTCTAGATAGACAACTACATATTAAATAAGTCAAAGAAGAAAAAAAAAAAGAGGCAAAGAAAAAGGGGAGAGTAAGTCCAGATACAACACTCAACAGGATTGTGACCCCCCCGTTTATTACACTAGTGCCATGAGGCCTGTTGCTGAATCAGCTCGACCTTTCTTATTCCAGTGTACTATCACAATATGCTATATATAGATATATAGATTTATTTATATATAGATATACATATATCATATTGGTGTCCATCTCCACAGACATAGCGATATAGCCCATATCAATATGACAGCAATAATTTTATAGTGCACATACACACAAATACGCGCACGCACACGTGCACACACACACACACACATATACGCACGTACACACACACACACACACATGCACGCACGCACGCACGCACACATACACAAATACAAATAATGTATGCTCGCACGTTCGCGCTCACGTGCGCACACACACGTACACACACACACGCACACACACACACACACTTACACACAGACACGGACACACACATACTTACACACACACACACACACACACACACACACACACACACACACACACACACACACACACACACACACACACACACACAACACACACACAAACACACACACACACACAACACACACACACACACAACACATAGTAGTCTAGAAGTTTTCAATAAGGAAAAAACAACAACCAAACAACAATAAAAACCAACCAACTAGCTAAACCAACATAACTGTAATAACTGCAAATTTTTCGTCCCCTTTTTGGCATGAAAAATGCTGGACGGTAGTTTACTCTCTTCTACACAGTTCTGACACAGATAGTCACTTCCTCTCTGTAAATGACTGGTCAGTAGATCCATAGGTCCAGATTTACTATCATTCACACACTGGTCTGGTCATGTCTTTGCTTTTAGCCAACGAGTCTAAAAAAACACAACTGTGACGCTCCACCACAAAATGAGTCGCTTAGCACATTACTCAATTTTATGCTAGGAGCCATTATAAAGGCAGGTGGGGGTCAAGTAGTCAATTTTGAGATTTTTGATCGATAATTAAACTATATCCGTTATTCTATCTTGTATTGAAATATCAAGGCATAACTATTTTTTTTATTCCTTTTGCTTTTAAATGTGTTTTGAAAATACCCAAGCCCTCACTCTGACAACATGTTACAAAAATAAACTTGCCCGTTTCCAATTTTGTCACGTCCTGCAGTCTGTCATTTCAATTTGCAATAACTTTGCACAGATTAGTCCGATTTTCAATCTGTTTTTTGTAATGAATAGCCTTTTTATTGCAAATGAATAGCTTGTCAATGACTAAAAATTGACCTGTGGTGCAATGCGACTCTTTAAGAACATGGTTTGCCCGCGAAACGTAATATTGCTTTTAAAAGAAATATTGCATGGTAGAGGTTCTTTTTTTTTTTTGCAACTCTACTATTGAAAGAGAACAAAAATTCTGATTTATTAGGAAAATGTGGAATACAACGTCATGAGAGAGTAAGTGCAGTATGAGAGACAGGAAATAAAGCAAAGTACGCAATGATAGATATTCTAGAATGATGGACAGTGCAGTTACCACATTTTCAGCGTTGTCTACGGCAGGTGGTTTACTTTCTTCATCAAATTGCCCCCCCCCCCCCCCCATGTTATATCTTTGTCGTTTACAGATGTTTACAGTTGTGTATTCTGGTTGCAAAGGAACGTTTCTTAAAGCAGTTGATCTCTATAGATATGCATATTATGAACACCTGGTAAAAGGATAATCTTTTTTTTTAATTCATGTAAAGGGCTGTTTGTCCACAGACAGAACGAACAAAATCAAGATGGTTATACAGCCTTATATTTGGAACGCACTTTTTCAAAAGGGTAAACAGAAAACACATTCTAAATAATCACTGAACCGCACACCTACACACATCCAGCTAGAACGAGATTTGAGTTACCAGCATAAAATTCGCACTGGTACTACAGAAATCAGGAAGATCTCAGTGGCATTACAGTCGAACACTTAAAACGCTGGATGAACATGACGCAAAATCACACTTAGAGACCATATAATATGCTGTCTGTTTAGACCTAGACTGCAGAATGGCATCTTAAAGGAGCGCTGGAGGTCATTGCAAAAGCTTAGGCGAAGGAGAAGGGAAGAACTCAACTTGGCAATGACCACTTTCTTCACTGCTGTATAAATATCAAGTATTATCAAGAATGGTGCAAAATATTCTACCAGAGCTTTCTCTTTCTCTCTTTAACACATAGACTAGCGTTTGCCAAAGGCTAAAAACTGAGTTTGAGTAAAATCTCCGGCAACACTTGAGCCTTTGCCACACGCAAAAGCGTTTCTTTTGACCTTTCGTTGATGGAGCTTGATCTTTTAGGTAAAATCAGGAATGCCAGAGAACTACCACACTTATAGTAGGTGAGTGTTTATCAGAATCTTTGGAGCGAAAACTGCGCAACATACACTTTGTGGACAATCAAACCAGATTACCTGTCTTTAGAAAAAAAAAAAGACGTCTGTAATCAGTTTGTACCAAATGTAAACAACACAACAACACACAGCTTTTTTGCATTCAGAAAGTTAACAGGTTTTACTGGAACACTAGACCTGAAAATATGATGACACTCATTGATTGTCGAACTATTTCTGATTTTAATCTGTTCTTGGCACAGCTTTTGCACCTGTCTAGGTTACATGAACCTTATCACGTAGTTTTCAAAGTGGACTTTCATTCACACGGTACACAACGTTTGAAAATGATCTTGTATAACCCTTTCCATTTCTTGATTTGACTAGACTTAATTTTAACTGATATGTTAGGTGTGCTCGTTTATTAGAGAGGGAGAGCAACAACAACAACACACAAAAACACACACACAACACAAACCACACAACACACACACAACCACAACAACACACACACACACACACTACCACAACAAACACACACAACACACACACACAACACAACACACACAACACAACACACACACACACACAACACAACACAACACAACACAACACACAACACAACACAACACACAACACAACACAACACACACAAAACACAACACACACACACACACACACCCCACACACACACACACACACACACACACACACACACACACACACACACACACACACACACACCACACACACACACACCACGCATATGCCTCGGTCATGGAGAAGTCCACAGAGAGACAAAAGCAAGAGAGATCTTTGACATCGGTCCTGCAGTTAGGATTTCCTGTCTGCTACCTAATCACGCTTTTAACCTTTCAAAGTATCTAATCATATGATTCATTTCTCCGTCCCCAGACAGCCTTAGTCATAAGGCTGCTCATGTTGATACCGCCAACTCTTGCGAGTCTTTTGTCCTCTTACCAGCAGCGTACTATCCCGTTTCGCTTCAAGAAAATAATGGGGACGTTTTGAATGGTCACTTTAAAATCCATACATCCTTCAAGTCCATGATGACTGTATTGAAGAAACAAAATCTTTGTAAGATAATAGGGTTTTTTTTAACTTCTGAGGATATGATTCTTGTTTGGTTGATTCCCTGATTTTGTTTTTAAAAAAAGATTTTTGTTTTAATTGCTTGCCCGCATTGCCAGCTATAGTGTGGCTACTTTACAAAGCAGTTTCTTTGCTATGAAGGGAGGGAGGGAGGGGGGGGGGGCGTCAATGTCTAAAACACTTGAAGATGGGCAATTCATCAGAGATGTGGACGGACGGTTACACTGCAACGTGAAAAATGTACAGCTGGGAGAGTGTCAATAAAGAATGTCATCAGAAGAAAGAACAAATCTCTGTCAACAGCAGTTCAGATGAAGACTTGGACAAAAACAGGTGTGGTTTTGTCTCTAAATAAAGAATCAGTCTTGCAACAGTCAGTAGCATTCCTAAGGCCAAGGAAAAGTTCACAAACATAAACACACACACGCCACGCACGCACGCACGCACACACGCACGCACGCACGCACACACACACATACATACATACACACGCACACACACACACACACACAAACACACGCACGCACACACGCACACACATACACACACATACACACACGCACACATATATGACGCTTAACTCAATATAATTCTCTGCTACTGTGTTTAGTTTGCGTTTGTAATTATCTATAGCTAATAAATGCACAGGTTGTTATTTCCTTCAAACTTCTGACATCATTTACATACATTTTCTTGTTCATATATGATTATTCTCTTTTTTCTTCTTTTTTTTCTTAGATGGATGGCTTGATGAAAAAAAGCAGTTGCACTGCTTACTCAATGTACCATCTGGAAATAAAAGTTTGACTTTGACTTTGACGCGCGCACACACACACACACACACACACACACACACACACACACACACACACACACACACACACACACACACACACACACACACACACACACACACACACACACACACACACACACACACACACACACACACACACACACACACACACACACACACACACACACACACACTACACGCTACAACACCACACACACACACACACACACACACACGTTGTCATTCTTTTTTCATCACCTCATCACCAGTGACGGAGACTTGTATTTGATGCAGTTGTGACCAACATATTTTATTCTCACCATTGCTCCACTGCGCCATTCTATTTGGAATTGGCTGCTTTTTTTTCTTTCTTTTTCTTTCTTTCCATTCACATCCATTATGTTCAGTTAATCTGAACTGTGCCTGTGTGTTTTCAACAATAGGAAGGAGTACCACATGGATAACAATAAATATGCAAGCAATGACATGAAAAATGAAATGGAACATAATGATACAGGTATCATAATGAGCAAAGAATGGAAAAGTCTGAGATTCGCAAAAAAACAAGTGGTTGTCTTTAATTAATGCACGTAATTTTAACAGTCCATTATCACACACAGCTCATTCACCACCAGTGTCAAGAGGAAGAGTTTGCCATACAGATGTCAGAGGCACGGTTTAAGATCGTCAGGATCTGCCGATATATATATATATATATATATATATATATATATATATATATATATATATATATATATACATATATATATAATACAATATATATATGTATGTATGTATATATATATATATATGTATGTATGTATACCTGTCGATCCAGCAGAACTTGGTTGAGGACAAAACAATTCTATTACGATAGACGATTTTTTTCATGATTTTGTTTATCACAGTTGAACTTTTCAATCCACCATAGAACAGAAATATAGAGTTCCTATTCAAAGAAAGGTCTGTCGAAGTTTCCACCAATACGCTTAACTCTATATGATTCTCTGCTACTGTGTTTAGTTTTGCGTTTGTAATTATCTATAGCTAATAAATGCACAGGTTGTTATTTCCTTCAAACTTCTGACTTCATTTACATACATTTTCTTTTCTCTTTTTCTTTATTTTTTGGATTCGCACGAGAATCTCTGAGCTTCGTCCAATTATTAGCCTCGCTATTATTAGAAATCAGCCACGTCATTTCCTGTTCCTGGACAGAGAATTGGACTTGGTGATTCTCCAATATATAATATATATATATATATATATATATATATATATATATATATATATATATATATATAATATATATATATATATATATATATATATATATATATATAGATAGATATATCAGTTGCTGGTGTAACTTCTCACGTTTTTCCTCCATCCCAAAGCTAAGACCCAAGATGTCAGAAACGGGGGCCCACCAGCCCCCTGTCTCCCAGGCTGTTACACTCCGTCTTCTCAAGCATCCTCGTCTTCATGTTTGATCTGCTCGCGAGGACTGTCTGTCTGCACCTCCCCGGGCTTGAGGCCCTCCACGGGTTCTCGGGTCTTGTAAGCGGACTGACTGTCGGAGGAGACCTTGCAGCGTTGCCGCAGAGCGTCCATTTTGGCGGGGAAGGTCTTGATCTTGTTGTCCGAGACGTCCAGGTCGGCCAGGATGGGCAGCTTGCACATGGAGTCCGGCAGAGCCTCCAGGAGGTTGTCGTGAAGGTCCAGCGTCTCCAGGCCCGTCATCTTGCCCATGTCCACCGGCAGCTCGTACAGGTCGTTCACGCCCATGTCCAGGATCTGCACGCGCGTGGATGGAGAGATAGGTTAGGTTGGGTTAGGTTTGGGTTAGGGGTTGTTGTCAGTGTGTGTGTGTTTTGGGGCGTTTTTTGGGGGGCGCAATATTGAGCAGTTTTAAGTTATCTGTGTTTGAGAGCGTAAGTATTGAGACATTGTTTTGTTTGTTTGTTTGTTTGTTTGTTTGTTTATTTATTAGTTCTCTATCTCTGTCTGTCTCTGTCTGTCTCTGTCTGTCTCTGTCTGTCTCTGTCTGTCTGTCTGTCTGTCTGTCTCTCTCTCTCTCTCTCTCTCTGTCTCTCTCTCTCTCTCTCTCTCTCTCTCTCTCTCTCTCTCTCTCTCTCTCTCTCTCTCTCTATCTTGTCTATCTATCTGTCTATTCTTTTTTTTTTTATCGAGGATAATGGAATAAGTACTCGTGTCTTTTGTACATCAAGTCCACATGTGTATGCAGTTTTATAAATTTTGCCATCTGTTCCCACTTGCACGCAATGGCCTACCCTTTCGAAAAGCGGAACAGGATTTAACTTGTGCGCAAGATGTTCTGCGTGAGTTCGCACACGGGGCCTCGGTTTATAGTCTCATCCGAAGGACTTTGGGGGAAGAGTGGAGTCAGCACTGATGTTATCTCCAGGAGAAAAATCCCCTCGAACGGGAATCGAACCCGGGTCGTCAAATTGCCAAGGAATGTTCTGATCACTAGGCTATCCCGTCCCCCTTTCTGGACAGGCGCGTTACCTCTAGACCACCGATAGGGGGGTCGGGATAGCCTAGTGCAGTGGTCAGCACTTTGCGCTCGCAATTTGACGACCCGGGGTCGATTCCCGTTCGAGGAGATTTTTCTCCTGGAGTTAAAATCAGCGCTGACTCCACTCTCCCTCAAAGTCCTTCGGATGAGACTATCAACCGAGGCCCCCGTGTGCGAACGCACGCAGAACATCTTGCACACACGTTAAATCCTGTTCCGCTTTTCGTAAGAGTAGGGCATGATGTGCCGGTGGGAACAGACGACAAGATTGACAAGACTGCATACACACAGGGACTGGATGTAAAAATAAAAAAAATAATAAAAAGCACACGAGTGCTTATCCCATTCTCCTCGATAAGAAAGAATAAAAGAAAGAAAGAAAGAAAGAAAAAATCCACCTCTCTCTCTCCTCTCTCTCTCTCTCTCTCTCTCTCTCTCTCCTCTCTCTCTCCTCTCTCTCTCTCTCTCTCTCTCTCTCTCTCTTCTCTTTCTCTCTCTCTCTTTATTTCTATCACCCTCTCTTCTCTCTCTCTTCCTTTATTTGTTTCTCTCTATTTCTTTCTAACTTTCTTAGTTTCTATCGTTTTTTTCTTCGCTCTTTCACTGTCAACAAAACCGGTTTATATGTTTTCTTTTTTCATTTTGTATAACTATGTAACCAAAAAAAATGAATAAAAAAAAGTTTTTGAAAAAAAAAAATCCAACCGCGTTCCACCCCTCCTAACTACTTATAGACGGACTGACCCTGATCCTGTAGAGGTAGGGCATGTCGGTGGGGACGGCGTTGATGTGGTTGTGGGAGACGTTGAGGACCAGAAGAGAGGCCAGGACGTCGATGCGGTCCTCGGGCAGCTTGATCAGTTCGTTGTTGGACAGGTTCAGCTTCAACAGCCGAACCAGCTCCCCAAAGTTCTCCGGCAACTCCGCAATGTTGTTGTAGCTCAAGTTCAGGTCTACCAGGTTGGCGGTTTGAGTCAGACCTTCGCTGTAAAGGGGGATAGGTGGGTGTGGGTAGGGGTGGGGTAAGAAGAGAGAGAGAGGTTAGGTGGTGTTTCATTGGATGTAGATGACAGCTCAAACGAGAGGAGGTCACTATGAGAAATGTTTCCAAGCTTTGATTTGGTTTTTTACAAGATAGAGCGCTATACAAATTCCATGTATTATTTTTATTGATGATGATGATGATGTATGATGATGATGATGATGATGATGATGATGATGATGATGATGATGATGATGATGAAACCACAGCTCGAATCTCAATCTAGAATCACCTAGAACGACCAGCAGTCAAAGATCACATCTGAAAAGGCTTTTACCACACATGGCAAATGCAGTATCAACCTCACAAGCCGATATATCTCATTCGATGGGATTTTTCCCCTGGTGTTAACATCAATGCTGACTCCACTCTCCCCAAAAGTCCTTCGGATGAGACTGTAAACCGAGGCCCTCGTGTGCGAACGCACGCAGAACATCTTTCGCACACGTTAAATCCCGTTCCGCTTTTCGTAAGAGTAGGCCATTGTGGGCCGGTGGGAACAGATGACAAGATTTACAAAATTGCATACACACGGGGACTTCATGTAAAAAAGCACATGAGGGCTTATTCCGTTATCCTTGAAATGAATGAATGAATAAATAAATAGATAAATAAATAAATGAATGAGCTCAAACCTATATCTATAGTACAACACTTCACATTACAATCCTCTCTCAGATAAAACCTATGTAAACAACACAAGACATCCTACTACTGTCCTCTCTCAGTTCAAACCTATGTATATAGCACAAGACAGCATATACTATAATCGTCTCTCAGTTCAAACCTATGTACATCACCCAAGACATCCTACCACAGTCCTCTCTCTCAGCTCAAACCTATGCATATAACACAAGACATCCTACTACAGTCCTCTAATCTCAAACATGTGTACATAACACAAGACATCCTACTACAGTCCTCTCTCTCAGCTCAAACCTATGTACATAACCCAAGACATCACACTTCAGTCCTTTCTCAGCTCAAACCTATGTACATAACACAAGACATCCTACTACAATCCTCTCTCAGCTCAAACCTATGTATATAGCACAAGACAGCATCTTACAATCTTCTAATCTCAAACCTATGTATATAGCCCAAGACATCCTACTACAGTCCTCTCTCTCAGCTCAAACCTATGTACATAACCCAAGACATCACACTTCAGTCCTCTCTCAGCGCAAACCTATGTACATAACACAAGACACCCTACTACAGTTCTCTCTATCAGCTCCAACCTGTGTACATAACACGAGACATCCTACTATAGTCCTCTCTAATCTCAAACCTGTGTACATAACACGAGACATCCTACTATAGTCCTCTCAGCTCAAACCTATGTATACAACACAAGACATCCTACTACAATCCTCTCTCAACTCAAACCCATGTCTATAGCACAAGACATACTACTACAATCTTCTAATCTCAAACCCATGTATATAGCACAAGACATACTACTACAATCTTCTAATCTCAAACCCATGTCTATAGCACAAGACATACTACTACAATCTTCTAATCTCAAACCCATGTCTATAGCACAAGACATTCTACTACAATCTTCTAATCTCAAACCCATGTATATAGCACAAGACATCATCTTACAATCTTCTAATCTCAAACCTATGTACATAACACAAAACATCACATTACAGTCCTCTCTCAGCTCAAACCTATGTTCATAACACAAGACATCCTACTACAGTCCTCTCTAATCCCAAACCTATGTACGTAGCACAAGACATCCTACTACAGTCCTCTCTAATCTCAAACCTATGTACATAGCACAAGACATCCTACTACAATCTTCTAATCTCAAACCTATGTTCATAACACAAGACATCCTACTACACTCCTCTCTCTCAGCTCAAACCCATGTACATAACCCAAGACATCCTACTACAGTCCTCTCTCTCTCTCTCTCTCCTCTCTCTCTCTCTCTCTCTCTCTCTCTCTCTCTCTCTCTCTCTCTCTCTCTCTCTCTCTCTCTCTCTCTCTCTCTCTCTCTCTTTCTCTCTCAGCTCACCAGAAGTTGAGGATGGCGTTGGAGGAAGCATTGAGCACGCGCAGGCTGCAGCACAGCTGGATGGAGTCGGGGATCTGCGTCAGCTCGTTGTCGGAGACGTCCAGCTCCTCCAGCATCCTGAGCTTCATCAGCTCGTCAGGCAGCTTCTTCAGCTGGTTGTGCGCCATGCGCAGCGTCTTCAGCAGCTTCAGCTGGCACACTGCAGCGGGCACCTGCCCCCACAACACACACACACCACACACAGCAAACCCCTTAGACTGCAGTCTCTTTTCTCTCGCACACTGCAGAAACATGTGTTCAACGCTTGATCAGCTCTATTTTGTATTTTGTTCCACTTTATGTCACAGCAGATTTCTCTGCGTGAAATTCGGGCTGCTCTCCCCGGGGAGAGCGCGTCGCCACATGCGCAGCGCCTACCCATTTTTTGTGTGCATGCAACTGTATTTGTTTCCCTATCAGAGTGGCTTTTTTCTACAGAATTTTGCCAGGTCCAACCCCCTTGCTGCCGTGGGTTCTTTTTCGTGCGTTAAATAGTGAGCTAAAGCTAAATAGTGCGCTAAAGACCTTCTCTACGCACCTACACAGGATTATGGGCCAACGCCTGAAGTTTACAACACCACTTTGTGTTCCTCGGTATCGGTTTTTTGTGGAACTTTAAGTGGGGACAGGATAGCTCAGTGGTCAGAGCGCTCGCTTTCCCCCAGCCAGTGTTAAGCAGCGTCGAGCGTGGTTGCAAGTTGGATGGGTGACTGTTTGCACGCCTTGGCTACAGTACAGTTCCCCCTGTTCACCCAGCTGTCAATGGGTACCTGCCCTCTTTAGGGTCAGGGAAGGTAAAGCAGCGAGGGAGAGGATATGGGTTCCGCCCTCAATATGCTGGCCCCTAGAGAGCTGAGGTCTCTGATGCCTCGCTCCTCCTACGACCACACAGGTTATGGGACACCTTTACCTTTACTTTAGTAGCCAAGCAATGACAGAAGAACTGGCTTAAAATCTAGTTTTAATCTGTATCTAGTTGCACCATTGTCATCTGAGATTGAAATGTTAGCAAGGTGGCAGCTATCCCTGATAGGGCCTCTGAGGTACGCAAGGTGATAAACATCCTCACGGGGCTTGAATTGGAGCATGGGATGTCGACACAGATCACAGTCAGACATCTTCGTCATGAATATTGTTTTCATGGAAACACACCCACTGTTTAGAAGGAGACGGATTAACCTAGTGGCTAAGCTTCGTATTCCTACCGCTTGCCAAGCACTATCTGCTCTGGTAAAAAAAAAGGATGGGTTCTAACTTGTGCTTTATGTTTCGGTCCAAAAGTGAGTTCGCGGTTTTAAGTTTAATTCGAAAGACCACAAGACTTCAACAGAAATTTTTGTGTGTGTTGGTTTAGTTACTGTACCAGGCATGTCTAGCCTGACTGTTTCTTCTTGAATTTCAGCGAGGTGTTTTGCTTTGGGTAGGGTTTTTTTTAAAAGTTTTTCAATATGTAGCAAACTTTATATAGAGACATTTGACAACCATCTGTTTCAGGCAGTGAACGGCTCCGCATGAAATCAGGGAATTTTGGCCTCAGAAGTTAAGGAATCGCCCTACTCTTACCTACTCTCTCTCTCTCTCTCTCTCTCTCTCTCTCTCTCTCTCTCTCTCTCTCTCTCTCTCTCTCTCTCTCTCTCTCTCTCTCTCTTAAAAATAACAACAACAAACCTTTCTCCTTATTGATTTTTCCAAAGTCCATAGGATTTTTTGTAGATATAAGTATGCAGCTGGTAGGAAAAAGCACACAGACTGAGGATTATGTTCAGACAAAAATTAGGAACATACAAATACGAATACTTTGGTATTTCGCTTACAACAATCTATGTAGGTAACGAATAGGTATTAACACACGCGCGCGCGCGCGCGCGCCTACGTGCGTGCATGTGTGCATTATGATAAATAAATGAATAAAGTGATAAAATAATGATCGTAATAAAACAAAAAGGTATATCAGACGTTTCATCACAAGCGTTGTGCATATCTAGAATGAACACGTCACATCTTTGGCCCAATTGAAACACACATAATCATGTCACATTCATTTGAGACTCATTTACATGCACTCCACAGAATAATAAACCGTATTCAGTGCCGAGTGCTAGTGTCAGAGTTACCGGTATGATAGATTATGAAAAAAATGGCTGCTCTAAACTTCTGTTTATACGTGGGGGGGGGGGGGGACCCTACTGGTAAACTTGCTCTAAATACTTACTTCTAACTTAGCTTGCCTAATACATTTCATGTGTAGACATACATTCAGAACTTGATACTGTCATGTGTCAGTATTTTTTCCTCCGATGAAGATCACGAGCATTAGCCGCCACCGCCAGGAGACAGTTGTGTAGACTCTCAGTGTGAGTTCAGTGGATCAGATTACTGGAGACTAGTTTCAGCCACTGATACCTTGGATACCACCTTGCTATAGTTTTGATGTCAGAGATTTTCGCATCGTTCAACTAATATAACGGGTTTCATTTTGTTCAACGGGAAAAAACACTTGATTTCAATGCTTCACTGACACCTTTTTTTTTTTTTTTTTATCTTACCTCGGCTAGAACTCTGAGGTTCCCCGATGGTGAAATTTTGCGTATGCGATCAGTTTTCGTTCGACATGAAGGTAGCTGCATTCCAACTTACAGGGGTAAAAAGCTTGATTCTATTTGAAAGAGCCCACAACGGCAAAAACAGAGCAGTCGAAAGGACAATTTTTGTCGAAGCTTTTGAAAAATATCTAAAGACATGTTGCATTCTGTGGTATCTAATAGGTATTGGGGGGGGGGGGGGAGGGGTATGCCCAAACAGAGGACAGGCTGGCAATTCTACTTTCAGGCATCATTATGGTTTAGAAGGACTGTATTAAAAAAAAGAAAGCGTCCCAAACACACAACGTAAAGTGGACATAAACAAGTCATCTCATGATTACAGTCTTGTCTTTGGCGTGGCTATTTCAGTTAATGTCATGAATTCCATTAGTTATAAACAAGAAGGAACTCATCAACATCAAAATCTGCTTTTCGTGGGACGGGTTAGAAGCACCATCATACGGAAAAAAAACTCGCAAGCTCCTTCCGTACAAGAATTGTTTTGTAGATTATTTTGCGTTCCTGAAAAGCAATGAACAATATCTACATAGTAATTTTGATCTTTGCGTTCATTTTTGAAATGGTGGGATCTGTTTCGAAAGTGATTATTTTAGCATCAACATTGCATTTAAAATTGGAGCTCTTGGGATTTTTTCTTGCGACGGAATTTCCATCATCATACGGTTTCCAGATTGGCTGGACACCACGCAGAAAGAAAGAAAAAAAAAAAAAGAAATGAAGCAAGAGATAAAAAAAAGAAAACGAATGAAAGAATAGGTGGATTGTTTGAAGGATGGATGGGTGGATGAATGAGCAAGGAGGATGAATAAAAATGAGCAAATGAAAAATTTTGAGATATGCGCAACGTTCTCGTTAGGGACATGTCGATCGCTGTTGATGTTTAGAACGTCATCAGTCACAATGAAGCATGTCAACACCGATGATAAAGACCAGACCGAAAACAGAGTCCAGCCTTCAATTCTCAGTGATTTTAAGGTACAATTTAAAACTTCATTGCAAATCATCCCACCATACCAACGGAAAAGGAGTGAACACAAAACTGTCATCGTTGTATATAAGTCACATTCCAGTGTTCACTGCGATCGTGAATATAAAGTTCACTCTCAGAAACAGTGTTTCACACAGTTTCACAATTGTCATACTCCTATGAGGCCCCCGAAGTCGGAATCCAGCTACCTTAACGGTCGGCAGAAACGGACGCAAATGCAATATTTTCATTACCATCGGTGAACCTAAGAGCGCCAGTCGAAAAACAACAAAAATACTCTTATTAAAAGCTTTGGGAAAAAAATGGATTGAGTCAAAGCAGATTTCATACTCGTAGAAATGAGCAAATCGAACACAAATTTGAAGAAATACACCCCCCTCCCCCTCCCCCCCCCCCCCCCCCCCCCCCGAAAAAAATTGTATTCAATCAAAGCAGATTTTATACTCCCAGAAATAAGCAAATCAAATGCAAGTTTGAAAAAAAAATATGCCTTCAATCAAAGCTAAATTGATGTTCCCAGAAATAAACAAATCGAATACAAGTTTGAAACACATACACACACACACACACACACAAAAATAACAGCATTCCAAATGATCAGCAAGCTGAACGCACCTCTCACTACACAAGTTGTGGGGATGAAGACCTTTGGGCTTCAAGACTTTCCTCTCACTTTACGATTCAATCCGTGGTAGTGGCCTCCCCGCTTGGTGAGAGTACCTTGGCTAAGTACTTTCAGTAGCTTAACAAGTCGCACAATCATCCCCTTGATTATCTCTTCAGGGTTTTGGTGGTTGCCACCTCATAAAGTCGTTGTTAATAGCTGGACTAGTCATCCTTTGGCCTTTGTTGAAGTGAAAGGTGAATTTTAAAAGCGTTTTTTTTCCCCTTGCTTCTTCTTCTTCTTCTTCTCCTCTTCTTTTTTCTTCGTCTTCTTGTTCTTGTTCTTCTTGTTCTTGTTCTTGTTCTTCCTTCTTCTTCTTCTTCTTCTTCTTCT
>CM060344.1:21464022-21474022 GCA_030674155.1 Stramonita haemastoma | reverse complement strand
CACCTAGACATAACTCAGGATTTATAATGTTGACACTGGTCAATGGCCTTGAGTAAAGTAAGACAAAAATCTGGCTGTGGCCTCCCTAATATCTGGATAATAAAGAGCTGTTTGAGTATGGTTACCAATTGGATGTGTGACTGTTTGCGCACCTTGGCTTCAGTACAGTCCCCCTAGCTCGCCCAGCTGTCTATGGGTACCTGCCCTCTTTAGGGTCAGGGAAGGTAAAGCAGCGAGGGAGAGGAGATGGGCGCCGCCCTCAATATGCTGGCCCCTAGAGAAGCTGAGGTTTCTGATGCCTCGCTCCCCTACGACCACATAGGTTATTGGACACCTTCACCTTTGTACCTTTACTTAAAGAGCTTTGGAGTCTGGATGGACAGATCATCTGGAGAAGGATGAGGAGCTTCATGAGAACTAACTGACTCATGAAAGATAATTGATTGAGGTCATCGCTTTGGTCAGGATCCTTGAAGGAGGTAGAGAAGTGGTCATGACATAGCCAACTATGAATCCTGATAAGGCCATGAGTCGCATGGATTTTGATTGACCTTTTAGAAGACAAAGGAAAGCTGTGGAACATAAAAAAAAACTTGTACGACATGACATTGGCTAAACCTTTGAGGCCATACAATGTGGGGTGGGCCTAACCGCAACACCTGAAAGGTAGTGATGGAAAAGGATATTTCGTTGGGACTTACTGATTGTCCGGCATTCAGCTCAGCGTCTGAGCTTTATCACAGTTCTTGATTAAGCCTTGACGCTGGGGGCAACAGCAAAGTGAGAGGCTGTATGATCAGTGGCTTTATCACAGTTCTTGATTAAGCCATTGACGCTGGGGGCAACAGCAAAGTGAGAGGCTGTATGATCTGTGGCTTTATCACAGTTCTTGATTAAACCCCTGATGCTGGGGGCAACAGCAAAGTGAGAGGCTGTATGATCAGTGGCTTTCTTTACCACTCATGGAATTCCACTTTACAGCTTAGTCTTTAGTGATCGACTATGACTCTCATCTAGGCGGCTTGACTTGCACAGTCCTTATGTGCTGCAGCCCTGGGGGCTAGTTGGCCTTTGGAGAACATCTCCAACACTGACTGTCCTTATGCCCTCTTGGCCGAGAGAGTGGGGGAGTGCTGTGGGCAAGGCATCTCCACATAATCAAATTTCTGCCCAGTTTCAAAACAGCAGCTGCCTCCCCTGCTGTTTTGGAGGTCATTGTCGAACACGACGGACAAACAAACGAACCGTTTGGAAGAAAGGGAGCAAACTGTGGGCAAACTGTGACTCATATAAGATAACCGTGTACGTATACATTCTCCACATTTGTCGAGAAAAGTTTATATCCGGCTATGGCCTTACCAGGAAAGCTTTGGAAGTTAAAGACATGATACCTCGTTGGACACACTTTTGGAAGGGGCTACTTGCGGCTTAACTGTCACATCTCAACATAAAGGTTTATATCATTTCACTAGACCCTAGAACAAGGTTGAGATCTGCACAATCAAATCACCCCAAGACCCTTCAAGTAAGGATGAAATCTTACTCTGGGCCTTCCTGTAACACCTGAAAGTTAGATCAATCATTTGTGATGCCTCGCAGCACAGACCATTCAGAAGAGAAAGGAGGTAACTGTCAACTAACTGTGACACAGTCATGAAGCAGGATTTCTACCATGATAAAGACAGGGATATGATCTGCTTTCGCGCGGTCTGACTGCAGCATCTGAAAGGCCCAAAATGTGAGTTTGTTTCGGTGGACAGATGATCTGGACAAAGAAGTCTCCTGTGAACTGACTGATCCATAAAAGATGGTGATTTACGATATCACATTGGCCAATTGTCACAATTAATGGTCAGACAGAGACAGACAGAATGAGATCAGATAACAAAGACAGAAAGACTCCAGACACAGACAGACAACAGATAGACAGACAAACAACACAGACAGACACAGATAGACACAACACAGACAAACAGACAAAGACAAACAACACAGAGACAACAGATACACACACAACAGACAACAGACAGACAAACAACAAGACAGACAAGATACAACAACACAGACGAAACAGATAGACAACAACACAGCAGACAACAGACAGACAACACACAGACGACAGCGATAGACAACAACACAGACAGACAACAGACACAAACAACACAGACAACAACAGATAGACACAACACAGCAACACGATAGACAACAGACAGACATTTACACAACACACACACACACACACACACACACACACACACACACACACACACACACACACACACCCCCACACCCCACACACACCACACCACCCACACACCCCACCCACAACCCCACCACCCCACACCACCCCACAACACACCCCACCCCCACCCCACCCACCACCACCACCCACACCCACCACCACCCCCACCACCACCACACACCCCTACCCCCCACCCCCCACCACACCCCCCCCACCCACCCCACACACACACCACCCACCCACACCACCCACACACACAACACAACAACCCTACCTCCACAGTCCTCAGACGACTGAGCTCCTGAGGCAGGCCGGACACTCTGTTTCTGCCGAAGTCCAGCGTGGTCAGCAGCTGGTGTTCCCCAGCGACTCCGGGATGGTGGAGATCTTGTTCTCCGCCATCAGCAGATGCTTCAGGGTGGTGATGCAGTTGACTGACTCCGGCAACACCTGCACAACACCCACATCCACACCCACGTCACGTCACGTTACGTTGCATCACGTCACGTTACGTTACATCGCGTCACGTCACGTCGCGTTACATCGCGTCGCGTCGCGTCACGTCGCGTCGCGTCACGTCCATTCATCACATCACGTCACATCACACACACCAACAATCTACCATCACACACCACACCCCATCACCACACACATCTTACCCATCACACACCCACCACCCATCACACCACACCACATCTTACCCATCACATCACACCACACCAATCTACCCATCACACCACACCACACCACACCCATCAACACAATCAATCGTCAGTCATATGCATATATGCATCAATCAGTCAATAACACGTCACATCCACCTCACATTCACACACATCTCACCAACACCGATTATAAGAGAACACAATCACTGTACGAGGTATGTTGTTTTTTTTTTAAGAAGGGCTGACGGGCAAGATCAAGAGACTAGCAGCAGAAGACGTTCATTCATTTATTTTTATTTTTATTTTATGCCACTTCATGTCACAGCAGATTTCTCTGCGGTGAGAATGCGTCGCCATAAGTGCAGGCCACCCTTTTTTTTCCTTTTTTTCTGTGTTTTTTTTCTACAGAATTTTGCCAGGGAAACCCTCTTGTTGCCGTGGGTTCTTTTTTTACGTGCGCTAAATAATGGTGTGTAACACACGGGAGCTGGGTTTATCGTCTCATCCGAAAGAATAGCGCCCAGACCACCACTCATGGTCTGATGGATGGGGGAAAAGTTTTGGAACCCAAACGGGATTCGAACCACCGCACATCCGACCGGAACTTTTCGCTTTCTAATCAGGCGCGTTACCTCTAGACCACCGATCCACCAAGCCCTGTTTGTGGCGCATTACGTACAAAGGTTTAGCATATATAGACAGACAATTTGACGAGACAGACAGGCGATATACTAACTAACTAACTAGCTAACTAGTGACTGACTCACTAATTGATTGACTTTTTCCTAACTCCTTCTGGAATCACGGAATGGGGGGTTGGGGAGGAGAGGGGCACCGCTCAGAAAGTGTCTGGTGTATTGTCTTAGTCAAATAGCGAGCCCACTTTTTTTTCCAAACCACAGATTACATGCTGGGTACGTTAATGTCATCCATGCCACAGCCTTTTCCTGGTCTCCTCTTCAGCAAGATGTGGATGAGCAATTTATGCGTGTACTACAAGACATCATGCATGTCAAATCACACAGGTAAAGGTAAAGGTGTTCCATAACCTATGTGGTCGTAGGGAAACGAGGCGTCAGAGACCTCAGCTTCTTAGGGGCCATGCCCATCTCCTCTCCGCTCACTGCTTTACCTTCCCTGACCCTAAAGAGGGCAGGTACCCATTTACAGCTGGGTGAACTGGGGGATGGTACTGAAGCCAAGGCGTGCAAACGGTCACCCATCAATTGGTAATCACGCTCGATGCTCCTTAACCTTGGCTGGGGATAAGCGAGCGCTCTGACCACTGAGCTACCCGTCCCCTATCACACAGGACTTTGGTATATAATCCCCTGCAAGTCCTGTGGATGAGGTTGTAATCCGAAGTCCTGTGTGCTAAGATGCAATTATATCACACAGGACTTTGGTATATAATTGCATCCTAGCACACAGTACTTCGGATTATAACCTCATCCACAGGACTTGCAGGGGATTGGAGTTGAAACCAATGTTAACTCCAGGGATGCAAATAGAGCCTTGAAAATAGTGTGCGTGTATATTTTATATATATATATAATATATATATATATATATATATATATATATATATATATATATATATATATATATATATATATATATATATATATATATAATCGACACGATGATTAAAAAAAGGTCTTTAGAACAAAGTAGTTTGAAATAGATCATTTTTTGATAATTCTTTATTCAGATTTTGACATGAATAATTAATCGTAAAGAATGATAGATAGATAGATATAGATAGATAGATGATAGATAGATAGATAGATAGATAGATAGATAATAGAATGAGAGATAAGAGATAGAGATATAGAGAGATAGAGATAGAAGTGAGAGTAGAATAGATAGATGGATAGATAGAAGTTATTGATAGATAGATAATCATATTAGTAGATAATGTATAGTAGATAGATGATAGTTAGATAGTTATGGATAGTAGAGATAGGGAAAAGATAATCGAGAGATAGAGAGATAGAGAAGATAGATAGATAGATCGATAGATCGATAGATAGATAGATAGATAGATAGATAGATAGATGGATAAGATATAGATAGATAGATAGATAGATAGATAGATAGATAGATAGATAGATAGATAGATAGATAGATAGATAGATAGATAGATCCATCAATCGATCGATAGATCGATATGTGTGTGTTAGTGTGTGTGCGTGCGTGCGTGCTGTGCGTGGTGTGTGTGTGCGCGCGCGCGCGCGCGTCGCGCTGCGTGTGTGTGTGTGTGTGTGTCGTGTGTGTGTGTGTGTGTGTGTGTGTGTGTGTGTGTGTGTGTGTGTGTGTGTGTGTGTGTGTGTGTGTGTGTGTTGGTTGAATATGTTTGTGTTTGTCTTTCAGCATTTGTGAAGAAAACGCACTCAAACCAAAGCATCAGAGAGCGCTAGTGAACAACTTATTGTTTTCTTTTGTTTTCCTTCACTCAACCAATATATATATTATATATATATATATATATATATATATAATATATATATATATATATATATATATATATATATATATATTATATATATATATATATATCCTGCAGACATACTAAAAAAGCAAACGGTCAGCACAGCAATAAGGACGCAGACAAACAACGTAAATACACACCTACTGCTACGTTAAGTTTAGCATTCTTCTATTTCTTTAATCTGACATCAAAGCGTACAGATATTAGCCACAAAAGTGGTTTATGATTTGGCCTGGCGGAGTAAGAGAGAAAAGAGAAAAAAAAAACCAAAACAAAAAACAACAAAAGATAGCCACAGAACTGAGTAAACTATGCATCTTTTCTTTTGTTTGAGAATTTGGGGTTTTTTGTGTTGGTTTTTTTCTTTAGTTCCCTAGCTTGGATTGTTGTAACTCACCTATTCTCGTTGAATCCATATTTGAATTTTTATTGACAATTTTGTTCGGTATCCTACCCAGAAGGTATGAAGAGTTATTGGAGAAAGAATCAAGAGAACAATTGCGACATTTTGTTGGCTGAAGCTAGCTCTACATAAAGGTATCTTGCCAGCATCAAACCTCTAAGGAGAACAAAAACTAATGGATATAGATTAGACATGATAATATAATTATAAGGCAAACAAGAAGACTTCATATTGATACATCTACATGTTTATATATGCCAGAGTGACTGCGCAAACACGCACACACACACATACACCCGCACGCAGCAACACATACACGCTCGCGACGCGCACACACACACTTACACACACTCACCGACATACACCACGAACACACACACAAACAATACACGCCAACACACACACACAAAACAAGCATAACACACACAACACACACACAAAACACACACACACACACACACACACACACACACACACACACACACACACACACACACAACACACACACACACACACACACACACACACACAACACACACACACACACACACAACACAACACACACACACACACACACACACACACACACACACACACACACACACCACACACACACACACACACACACACACACACAAATACACTTTAAAAAAATCATCCGGCAATGTCGTAAAAATATCACACTTAGATAATAATACATAAAAGTCATCTCAGATTCTCTAATGATCGTTTCAACGGATAATTCTCAAAGAAAATTGAATGTCAAGGAAACCCCTGGGGAATCCTAAAGAAGCGATTTCGAATGAAGTAACTGTCATATTTTACATTGTAGGATCTCGAGAATTGAGCTTGCAACGACTGAAGCACTTTAACCTACTACATCTAGTCCATCCTTCACTCAGCCTGAGATAGGAGAAAATCATGTTCTGAAGGTTAGGTGAGGGGTGGTGAGGTATGGTGAGGTGTGGTGAGGGTGGTGAGGTGTGTGTAGGGTTGTAGGGGTTGGTTTGGTGGGGTAGTGTGGAGTGGGTGTATTTTGGGGTGGTGAGGTGTGGTGAGGTTGGTGAGGTGTGTGAGGTGTGTGGGTGTGGTGGGTGTTGTGGGTGTGGTGTGTTTGTGTGGTGAGGTGTGGTGAGGTGGGTGAGGTGTTTGGGTGTGGGTGAGGGTTAGGTGGGTGTAGTGTGAGGTGTTGTTTTGGGTGGTGGGTGTGGTGAGGTTAGGTGGGTGTGGGTGTGGGTTGGGTGAGGTAGTGTGGAGTGGGTGTGTTGGTGGGGTTTGAGGTGTGGTGAGGTGTTGTGAGGTGTGGTGGGGTGTGGGCTTGGGTGGGGTAGTGAGGAGTGGGTGTGTTTTGGGGTGGTGAGGTGTTGTCAGGTATTGTAAGGTGTGGGTTCAGGGGGGGGGGGGGTAGTGTGGAGTGGGGTGGGGTGTGTTTTGGTGGGGTGTAGTTTGATGTGGTGTGGTTAGCGTGATGTGGGTGTGGTTGGTGGGTATGATGTGGAATAACTATTATATATCACTTTCAACCGCAGCACATTTCTCTGCATGAAATTCGGGCTACTCCCCCCGTGGAGAGCGCGTCGCCACAAGTGTGGACCACGCGCTTTTTTTTGTTTTGGTTATTTCCCTGTTTGCAAGTGTTTCTGTCTCCCTATAAAATGGCTTTTTTCTTAATAAAATTTTGCCAGGTACAACTTTCTCGTTGCCGTAGTTTCTTTCACGTGCGCCAAATGTATCACGCCCGTGGGATTTTGACTTTTTAGGTGTTATTCGAAAGACAGTCTTCTAAACCCCACACAATTTCAAGGGAGGAAATAATAATATAAAGGAAAAAAGTTTAGGTACTGATAAAAACGTAAAATACCATATCTACCAAGTTTTAATAAACTAGCAGCTAACACCATTGATCTGGCAACTGATTGCCTCTTACAGGATAGTTTGGGTTCAACAGAGGACCGAACCTATGACTCTCGCTTTCTAGGCATAAGGTGCGTTACCGCTAGGCTACCGATCCACACGTGTAGCCGGCTATGGTGCGGGCAAAACTCTGGCTGTAAGATTTTGTAGACGTGTATGGTATTTTTATTTCATTTTTATTTATTAATTTATTCATTAATGTCATAGATAATGGAATAAGCATACGTGTGCTTTTTTTTTTTTTTACATCCAGTCCCCACTGTGTATGCAGTTTTGTTAATCTTGTCATCTGTTGCCAGCAACAGTAAACAGCCAAGTGTGTAGTGTGTTTTGAGGTGTGTAGTACTTTGTGTCTTGTGTGATCAGGTATGGATGCATGACTAATAATGGTGTGGTACGGGTTTGGAGATGTTTGAATGTAGTATGGTGATCATTATACACTTTGATAATTTGGGGATTGAAATGTAGTATTCAAATTTTATAAACCCCTTAGGAACTTTGCTGTGACGCATCAAAGTAAAAAAGGCAATCACAAAAATGTTTGGTAAGACGCAAGAAAGCTCTTCAAAATTTGCAATCACAAGATTCATTGCCATTTGTGCGTACGACGAAACTAATTTGAAACACAATGGCTGTAACGATGGTTTGTAAGAATTTCTACAAATTATTCATTTTTTTAAATTCAGTTCTTGGGGGGTTTAGATGTGCGCATCTAATTATTTAAACTTATTCACAACATGGGTCCTACAATTAGTTTATAACATTTTCTGATTTTTTCTTTCTTTTTTTGGTACGTTTTCAAAATCAGTTTTTAACCTTTTCGGCGAGTAGATACTGTTTACCGTAAACGCTATTTCAAACAAAAGTTATACCATTGATTTGAGGGGATACTTCTTATTGTGGTTTCCTTTAAACTAGAAACAACTTATTTTAAACAATGCCTAAGCCAATGTACACTAACAAAAAGGGGTTTAACTTGCAGACCTACTGTGCACTGGTTACTGCAAAGAAAAACTGTCTCCTTTCATGCTTCAAACAGACGTTGTTGCGCTCAGTTTTGTTTTTTTTAAGTGTTTCAATGTATGTAAAACTGGCGGAGCTCACACCTTTCCAGGTTGTAGAATTCATGCTGGGTACGTTTCGTGTCATCCATACCACTGGCCATAATTAGCTGACTTCTCTACAAATGGTGGGTAGGTTTTTCTCTTTTTTTTAAAAAGGCGCGCATAATGTTATGCATCCACTCACATACAGGCGCTTGATTTATCGTCTTCTCCGAAGGACTGGCGAAGAAGGATAATGGAACCAAAGGATAAATTCATGACGGGGGTGGTGGTGAGGGAAGGGCTTAAACTGATAACTTAGCGGAGATTCGAACCCGCGTCATAGGTTACGTCAGATCATGATTCGACGTTCTCACCGTTTGATCATTTCCATCAATACCTGGCACAACAACATCTGGCACAACACAGCATGACACAACACAGCACAACCTGACACAACACAACCTGACACAACACAACCTGACACAACACAACCTGACACAACAAACCTGACAAAACAACTCACACAACCTGAACACAATGACAAACACTGACACAACAAACTGACACAACACAACCTGAACAACAAACCTGACATAACGCAGTCCCCCTAACAGCGCCAGACCTTTATTATTTATTTATTTATTTATCTAGTCATTTATTTATTTATTTATTTATTCATTTATTTATTCATTTATTTATTCTTTGATATTGAAGATAATTGAGGAAAAAGTAGTGGAGGAAAAACAGGTGCAGGTACCAACTTCCTAATCATTTTGAAAATGACTTACCAAAGATTCAATAAAACAAACAAACAAACAAACAAACAAACATGAAATGAAATAAATTCGAGGGAAGAATGTCTTTCAGTGACAGCATTTTCGGCATTTTGGAGTAAGAACCATATACTTTTGGCCTGACCTGACTCGAGTTTCGGCTCCTGGATGAGATAATGGAATAAGCTTTCATGCGCTTTCTTTTTTTTTTTTTTTTTTTACATCCACTCCCCTGTATGTATGCAGTCTTGTGAATCTCGTCACCTGTTCCCACCCACCTTGAGGAAGTTTCCCGAGGCGTCGAGGGTAACGAGGTTCTTGAGGTGGTGCAGGTCGTCAGGCAGGGCGGTGAGGGAGTTACGGGCAACCTTCAGGTGCTGACAGGTGCGGATTCTGCTGATCACCTGCACAGGTAGTAGGTACCCACACTCCATCAGCGGGGGATTTGTTTTACAGGTGTTGGTGG
>CM060344.1:21456522-21459022 GCA_030674155.1 Stramonita haemastoma | reverse complement strand
CACAAAACTTTTTTATTTTTTACAAAAGGCAAATAAGCAAGCAAGTCTAGTACTGATTACACACACACACACACACACACACACACACACACACACACACACACACACACACACACACACACACACACACACACACACACATGTATTATATATATATAATATATATATATATATACATATATACATAATATATACATATATATACATAGTATATATATATATATATATATTGTGTGTATGTTTATGTGTGTGTTGTGTGTGTGTGTGTGTGTGTGTGTGTGTGTGTGTGTGTGTGTGTGTGTGCGCGCGCGCGCGCGCTTTTGTGTTAAAGGTACGAATCTCAAGTGAAATAGGCAATTGAACAAGTCAGCGTAATACTTTACATCTACATGTTTGCTCATTTCGACGAGGGTTTTTCTTTCAAGAAATTTCAATGCTTGACTTTAGACCAGATATTGGACAGAGCAAAGTTTTCACAAAAGACCTTTACATGTCGGAGTTTTTCTAATAAAGAAATCTTTTTTTTCTCTCTACTCTTGTTGTTGTTGTTGTTGTTGTTGTTGTATTTGCAGCACAATCTTTATGAATTGGAAAAGTTTAAGGTAACCATTTATTTTTCCTTCCTGTCGCAATTTACAGCCAAAGATTACTAGCCTGGCATTTTGTTGGTGTGTTTCTCGCTATAGAAAAGGGTTTGAAAGGAAATTCGATAAAACAAACATTGACAGCTCAAATGCGAAACTGTTCCCAACAGGGGGTTTTTTGGTTGTTGTTTTTTTTCGTTTAACCTTTCTCTGTTGACATTTGCACACAAAGCACCATTGTCTATTTCCACCCAAAGTTTCGTTTTCTAAGAGAACAAAGGACTTACAAACAAAAGTTTTTCGGGTTTTTTTTTTTTCTGCACAGATCTTGCTGTTGGGTACTTTTTGAATACCCCCCTCCCCCCACCCGCCCAACCATTTACGTGTAAATTGCAGATCATGATATTGTGTAGTTGGTTGGGTGGTGGTTTGGTTTTTTTGTAGTTTAGCATGTTTTGTTAAGAATGATCCGTACCAACTGAGTTGAATCTGCTTTGATTTTGCACGTTAAACAAATCTGCTTTACTAGCTTTTTGACGTAAACATTGCATAGGTTTGTTGTAATACGTTTTTGACGTGATTTGTGACATTTTCTCCACCAAAGGGTCAACTCATCTTCAATTTTTCAGTTGGAAGTAAGAGAGAGAGAGAGAGAGAGAGAGAGAGAGAGAGAGAAGAGAGAGAGAGAGAGAGAGAGAGAGAGAGAAAACATCGACTGCAAATGTACAACTATTTGCGAGTGCATGCATCTCTCCTCCTCTTCCCCCCCCCCCCCCCCTAAAAAAGACATAAGTAGCTACACTTACTATCTCCACAGGTCTGTCTGCCCCCCTCCCCCTCCTCCCCCTCTTCCGCCTGTCTCAGTCTGTCATGAATTTGTCTCGATGTGCTGGTTATATGTATAATATAGTTATGAGTACGTTCTTGTTGTTGATGACATGGCTTTTTTGTCTGTTGATAAAGCTATTATTGTTCAATAATAACCTAGGAGTATATAAATAGTAGTCTGTTTCGTTATTTGGGTGATTGAATGTGCTGCTTCATATATATGTTGACACAAGTACACCTCACATACCAACAAACACGCACCACCACAGCAAGTGTAACCCACATGTAAGCTAGTTTTGTATGTAAATAAATGAGGCCGCCCCCCCAAAAACACACACACACACACACACCACACACACAACACACACACACACACACACACACAACCACACACCACACACACACACACACACACACACAACACACACACACACACACACACACCACACCACCCAAACACAAACAAACAAAACCAAACACACAACAAAACACAAACAACACACACACAACCAACAACACACAACACAGCAACAACAATACCGACAACCCCTCAAACAAAAGAAAAAGCCAAACAACAAAACAAACCAAAACACCTATAATAAATACCAACCAACCATATCAACAGCAGCAATACAATTTACCTATGATCAAACACCGCTGACCATATTCAGAGTTATTTACTGCAATCCGCCCCTATCCAACACCGCTGACCCTATTAGAGTTATTTACTGCATTCCGCCCCTATCCAACACCGCTGACCCTATTTAGAGTTATTTACTGCAATCCGCCCCTATCCAACACCGCTGACCCTATTTAGAGTTATTTACTGCATTCCGCCCCTATCCAACACCGCTAACCATATTTAGAGTTATTTACTGCATTCCGCCCCTATCCAACACCGCTAACCATATTTAGAGTTATTTACTGCAATCCGCCCCTATCCAACACCGCTAACCATATTTAGAGTTATTTACTGCAATCCGCCCCTATCCAACACCGCTGGCCATATTTAGAGTTATTTACTGCAATCCGCCCCTATCAAAAACCGCTGACCATATTTAGAGTTATTTACTGCATTCTGCCCCTAC
>CM060344.1:21444022-21446522 GCA_030674155.1 Stramonita haemastoma | reverse complement strand
ATCATCATCATCATCATCACAACTACTACTATCATCATCATCATCATCATCATCATCATCATCATCATCATCATCATCATCATCATCACCATCATCACCATCATCATCACCACCACCACCACCACCACAACCACCACCACCACCACCACCAAACACCACCACCACCATCACCATCACCACCACCACCACCTAACACAACCACCACCACCACCACCACCACCACCATCACCACCACCACCACCACCATCACCACCACCATCACCACCACCACCACCACCATCACCACCACCACCACCACCATCACCACCACCATCACCACCACCACCACCACCATCACCACCACACCACCACCACCATCACCACCACCACCACCACCATCACCACCACCACCACCACCATCCTCCTCATCCTCCTCCTCCTCCTCCTCCTCCTCCTCCTCCTCCTCCTTTGTACACACACACGTACTTGAGGAATCCTATTTCCCTGGGCAAGTCCTGCAGCTGGTTGTCGGACAGGTTGAGGTAGGTGAGGGTGAAGACCAGGTGAATGTTGTCGGGGATGACGGAGATCTGGTTTCCCCGGACGTCCAGCTTCTTCAGGCGAGGTCCCTTCACGGACGCGTCCGGCAATTCCGTCATCTTGTTGTAGGACAGGTCCACTGTGGCGCCTAGCTCGTACAGGTTCTTCTTCACTGTCTGTGACACAGAGAGAGAGGGGGGGGTGGAGAAGAGAGAGAGGGGAGGGATGGAGAAGAGAGAGAGGGGAGAAGGGAGAGAGGGGGAGAAGAGAGAGAGAGGGGGGGGAGAGAGAGAGAGAGAGAGAGAGAGAGAGAGAGAGAGAGAGAGAGAGAGAGAGAGAGAGAGAGAGAGAGAAGAGAGGAGAGAGAGAGAGAGAGAGAGAGAGAGAGAGAGATTTGATTTGATTTATTCTTTTATATCGAGGATAATGGGATAAGCACTCTTGTGCTTTTTTACATCCAGTCCCAGTGTGTATGCAGTTTTGTAAATGTCATCTGTTCCCACCGGCACACGATGGCCTACTCTTACGAAAAGCGGAACAGGATTTAACATGTGCACAAGATGTTCTAGTACTAGTACAAGTATTGTTGTTGTTGCTGTTACTACTACTACTACTACTACTACTACTACTACTACTACTACTACTACTACTACTACTACTACTACTACCACTACTACTACTACTACTACTACTACTACTACTACTACTACTACAACTGTTGTTATTGTTATTGTTACTATTATTATCATCATCATCATCTATTATTATTATCATTATTTTCATTACTATTATCATTATTATCATTATTATCATTATTAGTATTATCATCATTAAGATAGGTAATAATAGCCTAAAAGAGTAAACCACTTAAATTTTTTCTCCACACCAGCAAAAAATTAGCCAAATAGAGGTAAACCTTTCATTCTTTTTCCCATACATTTTTTCTTTTAACTTATAATTGGCTCCCTTTACAACAGCAAGCCAGTTTAAAAAAAAAAAAAAAAAATACCAACAACAAAAAAAACATGGGGGATAAACCATTTAGACTTTTTCTCCTTTTTTCATCCATGAATTCCATCTTGCGTGTGGATTCTCTAAGACAAAACTGTCCCCATTTTTTTTAAAACTCTTTTTTATTATTCCAACTTTAAATTAAGAAAGTATAAACGGAAATGCTGCCAACTTCTTGAAAAGAGTAACTAAAAGATGAACTTCCTGAACCTTCATGGTAGGAAATCGCTACCAACTCTTTTTTACAGTCTTTCCCTGCATGATGGAAAAGTACCACCACCATACTTAAATCTTCTTTATAAAAAAAAATACTAGCACACTGTCTGAATGCTCCTGTGTGCACCTAATACGAATGCAAGAAGGGTGGTTACAGTAGTAGTGCTTTCAGTGCCTAGGCTTTATCACAGTTCTTAATGAAACTACTGACGCTGGAGGCAACAGCAAAGTGAAGAGGCTGTATGATCAGAGGCTTTCCTACTCATGGAACGCCACTTTACAGCTTCTTAGTCTTTAGTCTCACAAGAAGGCTTGACTTGCACAGTCCTTATGTGCTGCAACCTTGGGGGCTAGTTGGCCTTTGGAGAACATTTCCAACACTGACTGTCCATATTATGCCCTCTTGGCTGAGAGAGTGGGGAGTGTGCTGTGGGCAAAGGCATCTCCACATACAATCAAATTTCTTCCCCGGATTTCCGAAACAGCAGTTGCCTCCTCCCCTGCTTTGGAGATCATCGTCGAAGACGACTGAATAACAAGTGATAACAGCTGAAGGCCACCCACCTTCACCTGGTTGTAAGCCAGGTCGAGGAACTGCAGAGAGGGGCATTTGTTGATGGTTTTGGGCAGGGCTCGGATCTTGTTGTTCTTCAGCAGGAGCTGGGTCAGGACCCCCTGCCTTGTTCACTGTGGCCGGCAGAGCCTTCAAGCCGTTGTTGGCAGCGTCTATGGTGTCCAGGGTTTGAATCTGAAA
>CM060344.1:21434022-21441522 GCA_030674155.1 Stramonita haemastoma | reverse complement strand
CCATTACCCTCACCACCATCACCACCATCACCACTCACCACTCACCACCACCACACCACCACCACCACCCACCAACCATCCACATCATCATCGTCATCTTCATAATCACCACCACCATCACCACCACAACCATCACTACCCCCACCACACCACCACCACCACCACCACCATCACTACCCCCACCACCACCCTCATCACCCCCACCACCACCCTCATCACCACCACCACCACCACCATCACCACCACCACCCTCATCACCACCCCCACCCCCACCCCCACCACCACCATCATACCCCACCATTACCACCGTCACCCTCATCATCCCCTCATCACCCTCACCTCTAAGGGCAGAGCCTTCATGCCGGCTGTGGAGAAGGCGATGACGACACCTTTATCATCCCGGGGCAGGTGTTTCCGTAGCGGGGCTGCAAGAGCTCGTATGACGCTTCCAGGGCCCACTGCTGGTGGAGGCTTGTCGTCTTCCTTCTTCCCGCTCATCCTGCTGTTGTTGTTGTTGGTGGTGGTGGTGGTGGTGGTGTTGCTCTGTGTACGTACCGCCCTGCAATTTGATTATTTCATTTATTTATTCATTTATTCATTTATTTATTTATTCATTTATTTATTTATCTATTTATTTATTTATTCATTCATTCATTTATTTGTTTATTTATTTATTTATTTATTCTTTTATATCGAGGAGGATGGAATAAGCATCATGTGTTAGTGCTGGTGTTGCTCTGTGTACGTACAGCCCTGCATTTATTTGTTTATTATTTATTTATTTATTCTTTTATATCGAGGATAATGGAATAAGTACACATGTGCTAGTGCTGGTATTGTTGTTCTGTGTATGTACCGCCCTGCAAATCACTTATTTACTTATTTGTTTATTTATTTATTTATTTATTTATTCTTTTATATCGAGGATGATGGAACAAACACACATGTGTTAGTGCTGGTGTTGTTGTTCTGTGTACGTACCGCCTGCAATTCATTTATTTACTTATCTATTTATTTATTTATTTATTTATTTGTTTATTTATTTATTCATTCTTTTATATCGAGGATGATGGAACAAACACACATGTGTTAGTGCTGGTTTTGTTGTTGTTCCGTGTACGTACCGCTCTGCAATTTATCTATTTATTCATTTATTTATTTATTCTTATATGTCGAGGATGATGGAATGTGTTAGTGCTGGTGCTGGTGTTGCTCTGTGTACGTACCGCCCTGCAATTTGATCATTTATTTATTCATTTATTTATTTATTTATTTATTTATTTATCTATTCTTTTATATCGAGGATAATGGAATAAGCACTCATGCGCTTTTTTTTTTACATTCAGTCCCAGTGTGTATGTAGTTTTGTAAATATTGTCATCTGTTCCCACCGGCACACGATGGCCTACTCTTACGAAAAGCGGAACAGGATTTAACGTGTGCGCAAGATGTTCTGCGTGCGTTCGCACACGGGGTCTCACCCGAAGGACTTTTGGGGAGAGTGGAGTCAGCGCTGATGTTAACTCCAGGGGAAAAATATCCCCTCGAACGGGAATCGAACCCGAGTCGTCAAATTGCGAGCGCAATGTTTTGACCACTAGGCTACACCGTCCCCATCGCAATAAAGATAGGTAGAGTGTTGTGTTGTTTGGATTTTTATATATACTACTTTATGTCACAGCAGATTATTCTGCGTGAAATTCAGGTTGCTCTCTCTCTCTCTCTCTCTCTCTCTCTCTCCTCTCTCTCTCTCTCTCTCTCTCTCTCTCTCTCTCTCTCTCTCTCTCTCTCTCTCTCTCTCTCTCTCTCTCTCTCTCTCTCTCTCTCTCTCTCTCTCTCTCTCTCTCTCTCTCTCTCTCTCTCTCTCTCTCTCTCTCTCTCTCTCTCTCTCTCTCTCTCTCTCTCTTTTCTCTCTCCCCAGGGAGAGCCCGTCACCACAAGTGCAGTGCCTACCCACAATTTTTTTTTCTTGTCTGCAACTGTATTTTGTTTCCCTATCAGAGTGGCTTTTTTCTACAGAATTTTGCCAGGGACAACTTTCTTGTTGCCGTGGGTTCTTTTACGTGCGCTAGATAATGATGTGTAGCATGCACACGGGACCTCGGTTTATATTCTCATCCGAAAGACTAGCACCCAGACCACCACTCATGGTCCTATGGATGGGGAAAAAGTTTGGGCCTAAACGGGATTTGAACCACCGCACACTCCGACCCGGACTTTTCGCTTTCTAGGCAGGTGCGTTACATCTTGACCACCGTTCCACCATCCTTCTTGTGGTGGTGGCGGTGGTTGTGGTGGTGATGTTGCGAATATAAAGTAGTTTTTGACCAAACTGAAAAGGTGGGGGGAGGGGTGGTTGTGGGTGTGTAGGGGAAGAGAGGTGGGGGGGGGGGTGTTGATGAAAATAAAAAAGGAAGAAAGATGAAATGAAAACGAAGAGGTTTTTTTCTTAAAGTTTTACTTTGTTTTGTTTCTTTTCTCTCTCTTTTGTGTGTGTGTGTGTGTGTGTGTGTGTGTGTGTGTGTGTGTGTGTGTGTGTGTGTGTGTGTGTGTGTGTGTGTGTGTGTGTGTGTGTGTGTGTGTGTGTGTGTGTGTGTGTTTGTGTGTGTGTGTGTGGTTTGTGTGGTTTGCACACAGCAATCAGTCGGAACATTTCAGGCGATACAGACAAAGCCGTGACAAATAAACGTCAAAACCGAAAATGCATACCACAATACACACATACCACACACACACAGACACAACACACATACCACCACACACCACACACATACACATGCACACACATCACACACACACACAGCACACACACACATACACACACACAACACACACACACATACCACACACATCACACAATACAACACACACAATATCACACATACAAACAATATAATAACATATCATATCACATACACACAACACACACACAACACCACACACACACACACACAACAACCACAACACACAAATCACATACACACACACAACACACACACCACACATACACACACACACAGATGACCTATGACGTAAACAGTCTAGACGAGTGAAAGACAGAGTGCCTAGCATCCTATCCCATCACCGCGTTCTGTTTTCCCCACAGGGGTTGACACAATAGGGGTAGAGGGTAAAGGGGTTGAGGGTAGAGGGTAAAGGGTAGAGGGTAAAGGGTATAGGGTAGAGGGTAAAGGGTAGAGGGTAGCCATCATACCACACTATCTCATCAACCCATCCACCACATCAGAAGAAAAATAACCCACGCTTACACATTTGTATTGTGAATTGAATTTGATTGGATTGGATTAGATTGTTTTCGTTTGTATAGCATGTTGAATTGTGTTGTGTTGTACTTTTTTTTGTTATTATTGTACTGTGTTATGTTGTGTTGTGTTGTTTGTGTTGTGTTGTGTTTGTTTGGTTATTGTATTGTATTGCATTACTTCGTAGTGTTTTGTCTGATCGACTGTTGTATTGTATTGTATTGTATTGTGTTGCTTGTATGTATTGTACTGTATTGTGTGTTTTGTATTGTTTTCCATTGCATGGTATCGTATTGTATTGTGTTGTTTTGTATTGTTTTGCATTGCATTGTATCGTATTGAATTGTGTTATTTGTAATGCATTGTGTTGTGTTGTTTTGTGTTGTGTTGTATTGTAATGTATTGTGTTGTAATGTATTGTGTTGTATTGTATTGTATTGTGCTGTGCTGTGTTGTATTGTATTGTGTTGTATCGTGTTGCACTCCTTCCCTCACTCCTCTTTCAGTTATATTTTTAAAAATCGTTTTCAGTGTATCCCCAGTCCCTCAGCCTCTGTGTTGTATTCGCCTCATTCATGACAGAAGAGGGGTTAACCCAGACCCAAACTGTCAGTTAATGATATCAGCTAAGGGCAAAGGCCTTCCTACCTTACAATGTTCTGTCTGTCTATCTATCTATCTTTCTATCTATCTATCTATCTATCTATCTATCTATCTATCTATCTATCTATCTATCTATCTATCTATCTATCTATCTATCTATCTATCTATCTATCTATCTATCTCTGTCTCTGTCTGTCTGTCTGTCTCTGTCTGTCTGTCTGTCTCACCTATCATATCGATTAATCAGCCCATTCATTATTATCACTATCTATCTATCTATCTATCTATCTATCTTCTATCTATCTATCTATCTATCTATCTATCTCTCTATCTCTCTGATCTATCTACCTATCTATCTCTCTGTCTATCTCTCGTTCTGTCTCTCTGTCTGTCTCTTCTGTCTGTCTCTGTCTGTCCACCTATCTATCTATCTATCTGCCCATCTATCTATCTATCTATCTATCTATCTATCTATCTATCTATCTATCTATCTGCCATCTATCTATCTACCTACCTACCTATCTATCTATCCATCTATCTATCTATTTATCTGTCTACCTACCTACCTACACTATCTATCTATCTATCTATCCACCTATCTGTCCACCTACTCTATCTATCTATCACTATCTTCACTATCTATCTATCTATCTATCTATTTATTATTCTATATATATATATATATATATATCCATTAGTCTGGCGACCGTGGGGGAACCCTGAAGACTTAACAACCAGTTCCCCCATTCCTCTCTCTGTTCTGCCTTTCTCAAAGTTTTGTTAAGTTCTAGGCCTGTCCATTCGCTGATGTTGTCCTCCCATTCTCTTCTTTGGTCTGCCTCTTTTTTCTTCCTCCTTGTACAGTGCCTTGCAGGCTAAAAATTGTACGTCCGGATGTCTTCAGCCATGACACGATCTTAAGTAGGCAACTCGCACTCTCCATTCAAGTATTTTAAAAAATCCTCTGAGATTCAAGTATGGCTACCTACGTGGCGAGGTATCTGAGAACAGCTATACGTGCACTCTTCGTTATCTTCCAGCATGCATTTAGTTGTCTGCAGTGTGATAAGAAAGATGGACTGCCTATCTGGGTGACCTCAGGGTGTTCAGATGTTGGAACATCCAACAACAATAAGAAGAAGAAGAAGAAGAGAAAAGAGGAGATATAGACGGTGAAGACTTCAAGCCATGAAAGGACCACAGACACGATTTTTTTTTATACCATTACTTTATGTCACAGCAGATTTCTCTGCGTGAAATTCGGGATGGTCTCCCAGGAGAGCGCGTCGCCAGAAGGGAAGTGCCAACCATTCTTTTTTTTCTTTTTTCCTGTCTGCAACTGTATTTGTTTCCTTATCAAAGTGGCTTTTTTCTACAAAAGTTTGCCAGGGACAACTCTTTTGTTGCCGTGAGTTCTTTTACGCGCGCTTAATAATTACGTGTAACACACGGAACCACCTTTTATTGTCTCATCCAAAAGACTAGCGCCCAGACAACCACTTTTGATCTAATGGATGGGGGAAAAAAGTTTTGGACCCAAACGGGATTCGAACCACCGCACACTCCGACCCGGACTTTTCTTTTCGCTTTCTAGACAGGCGCGTTGTTACCTCTAGACCACCGATCCACAGGCACAGATCAGTACAGTGTTGTTCTGAATCATTGACCACAGACACTTCCTTTTTCTGTCTGGGCTGGGGTGTGCTAGAAGCTCTTACCTTTCTTTTTTTCTTTTTTTTCTCCTGACAGCCCAAAACATGTCCCCCAGATTAACAGGCAGCCAGAAGGCTGAGGACCTATCAGGGATACTTGTGTCTGTCTGTTCTTACCCGCTTTTTTTTTTTTTTTTTTTGCCTGAGTGTCTGTCTGGTTTTCATGTTTGGGATATGCCCTTGTGTCTGCCGCTTTGCCTGCCTGTCTGTTTCTGTGTCTGTCTGTCTGTCTGCCTGTCTGTTTCTATGTCTGTCTGTCTGTCTGAGTCAGTCAGTCAGTCTGTCTGTCTGTCTGCCTGACTGTCTGTCTGTCTGTCTCTGTCTGTCTGTCAGTCTGTCTGTCTGTCTTTCTGTCTGTCTGTCAGTCCATGTGATTCTAAGTGTGTGAGCAATGCACGAGAACGTGTGTATACAGTCATGCCAGTTTAGTTCATTCACGTATATATCAGTGCGCATTGGTGTGTTAACAGGTTTGTGTTTTCGGGATTTAAAAAAAAAGTAAAAACATTAAAAAAAAGGGGAGGAAAGAAAATAAGCAAAGAAACAAACAAACTTATTCTTAATTCAAAGAGGAGACAGTGAAGAAAAGAAGCAGTGATTGAGAGAGACAGACAGACAGACAGACAGACAGACAGACAGACAGACAGACAGACAGAAAGAAGAAAGAAGAAAGAAAGAAAGAAAGAAAGAAAGAAAGAAAGAAAGAAAGAAAGAAAGAAAGAAAGAAAGAAAGAAAGAAAGAAAGAAAAGAAAGACAGAAAGACAGAAAGACAGAAAGACAAAGACAAAGAGACAGAAAAGAGGGAAACATAAAGATGCAAAATAGCAAGAGAGACAGATTCAGAACAGCAAAAACAGCTAGAAGAACAAGAGAAAATGCTTCAACACCTGCCAGAAGTAAGAGAGAGTGAGAAAGAGAGCAAAAGAGAGACGGACAGAGAGAGAGATCAATAGATATACATATATATATAAATAGAGAGAGAGTGAGAGTGAGAGAGAGAGAGAGAGAGAGAGAGAGAGAGAGAGAAGAGAGAGAGAGAGAGAGAGAGAGAGAGGAGAGAGAGAGAGAGAGAGACAAATATCTGTGTGAAATTCAGGCTGCTCTCCCCGTGGAAAGCGCGTCGCCACAAGTACAGCGCCACTCATTACTTTTTTTGTCTTTTCCTGTATGCAGCTGCATTTGTTTCCCTACCAGAGTGGCATTTTGCCAGGGACAACCTTCTTGTTGCCATGGGTTCTTTTCATGCGCTGAAGAATGATTTGTAGCACACGGGACCTGGGTTTTTCGTCTCATCCGAAAGACTAGCACCCAGACCACCACTCATGGTCTGATGGATGGGGGGGGGGGAAGTTTGGGCTAAAATGGGATTCAAACCACTGCACACTCTGACCTGGACTTCTTGCTTTCTAGACAGACACGTTACCTCTAGACACCGATCTACCATACAGCAAGGGAAACTACGATAATATGTCTACCTAGGTAACCGCATCTGGAGTGCTTTTTTTTTCTTAAGGTCTTTAAAACTTCCAGATTCACAGAGCCACAGTACTTGGAACCCTCTGATTGTTATGTGCTATGGAACACTGATATCTTTAAGCATCCAATAACAATAACACACACACACACAACACGCACGCACCGCCACGCACACGCACACACACACACAACACACACACACCACACACACACACACACACACACACACACACACACACACACACACACACACACACACACACACACACACACACACACACACACACACACACAAACCACTCTCTTTCAGTCAAAATCTATCCTAACCAGATAACCAACAACCTGTAGTGCATTCTTCTCACAAAGTCTGTTGCCTATTCACAGAGAACCAGATAGACTGTCTTTGAACAGACATGCTGAAAATCACCACCTCTTGTCTGGTTCT
>CM060344.1:21417078-21422078 GCA_030674155.1 Stramonita haemastoma | reverse complement strand
TTCTAAACTCATAATAACACTGACTGAGGTTGTTTGTTTTTGTTTTTGTTTGTTTGTTTGCTCTTGTGTGTGTGTGTGTGTGTGTGTGTGTGTGTGTGTGTGTGTGTGTGTGTGTGTGTGTGTGTGTGTGTGTGTGTGTGTGTATAAGCTTCTCTGAATTACTTACCTGCCACTGTTATGTATGTAGCCAATGCATACAGGTGTGCACATACATGCATATGTACCCATAAAATAAGTATGTCTTATTTTTGGCTTTGTAGATGTGCGGGTGTGAACGCGTGCGTATAATGTGTAAATAATGGTGATCATATGTCTTTTCTAGTCAATGGTTTTTAAGAACATTGTATCTAAACATTGGTGTGTGTGTATGCGTGTGTTTGCGTGTGTGCAAGCGCGCGCGCGTAGAGTGTGAGTGTTTTGTAACATTTTATTTGAAGTTATATAATGTTTGAACAAATATGAAATGTAGCTACTTCATGTATTTGATTATGATTCGTATCAATATGCCTGTCAGTATTGTAATTGCCCTTCAGGGATGATTAAAGTATTTTTGACTTGACTTTGACTTGACTTGACTATATGTATATATATATATATATATAATATATATATATATATATATATATATATATATGTGTGTGTGTGTGTGTGTGTGTGTGTGTGTGTGTGTGTGTGTGTGTGTGTGTGTGTATAACCCACACATTTCTTAGTTTGAGAGAAATGGTAGCTACAGAATAAAAAAAAATATTTAAAAAAACATTTTGATGTCAAAAACGACTCTCCTGTTGTCACAATTGCAACACAGGTTGTATGCATGTGGTCAGTGTATCACCAGACAAAAAAAAATGCTGTGTGTCAAATTTGGCCTAGGGGGAACAGACAGAACTCGTACAGCCTCCAAGAGGACAGGGAGGAGGTCCAATTCCCTCATCTGTTCTATAGACAAGTAGGCCTAGTGGGGTCAGCAGAGATTGTGTGTGTGTGTGTGTGTGTGTGTGTGTGTGTGTGTGTGTGTGTGTGTGTGTGTGTGTTGTGTGTGTGTGTGTGTGTGTGTGTGTGGTGTGTGTCTGTGTCTATGTGGATGTGTGTGTTTAGTGTGAGTGTGTGTGTGTCTGTGTGTGTGTCTGTGTCTCTGTGTGTGTGTGTGTGTGTGTGTGTGTGTGTGTGTGTGTGTGTGTATGTGTATGTGTCTGTGTGTGTGTGTTTGTGTATCTGTGCGTGTGTCTGTGTGTGTCTATGAGTGTGTCTATGTGTGTGTGTCTATGTGTGTGTCTATGTGTGTGTCTATGTGTGTGTGTCTGTGTGGTGTGTGTGTGTGTGTGTCAGCTTCCCTGATGGACGCTGTGGTCACCACAGCTGGGGGGCTTCAGGGTCAGACAATGCTATCGATCACCAACATGTCAGATGATACTTCTTTCTTACCACTCCTCCCCCCTGCCCACCCTCCTCCCTGCTCCTAGTCTGTGCCTACCCCCTCCTCCTCCCCTCATCCCCCTCCTCCTCCCCCCCCTCCTCCCCTCCTCCTCCCCCTTCCTCCTCCTCCTCCTCCTCCCCTCCTCCTCCCCCTCCCCTCCTCCTCCTCCCCTCCTCCTCCCCCTTCCTCCTCCCCTCCTCCTCCTCCCCTCCTCCTCCTCCTCCCCCTCTCTCCTCCCCCTTCCTCCTCCTCCCCTCCTCCTCCTCCTCCCCCTTCCTCCTCCCCCTTCCTCCTCCTCCCCTCCTCCTCCTCCCCCTCCTCCTCCTTCCCTCCTTCTCCCCTCCTCAACCCCTCCTCCTCCCCTCCTCTTCCCCTCCTCTTCCCCTCCTCCTCCCCTCCTCCTCCTTCCCTCCTCCTCCTCCCCTCCTCCTCCCCTCCTCCTCCTCCCCTCCTCCCCTGTGTCTACTTCACACCCTGATCACTGGGGACTGACCCAGAGGAGACCAGGTCCTGTCCACAGCCATCCAGTATTCACTGCTCTTCCTCTGGGCTGTCTGTGTGTCTCTTTGTGTGTGTGTCTCTTTGTGTGTTTGTGTCTCTTTGTGTGTGTGTCTCTTTGTGTGTTTGTGTGTCTCTTTGTGTGTTTGTGTCTCTTTGTGTGTTTGTGTGTGTCTCTTTGTGTGTTGTGTCTCTTTGTAGGTGTGTGTGTGTGTGTCTCTTTGTGTGTTGTGTCTCTTAGTGTGTGTGTCTCTTTGTGTGTTTGTGTCTCTTTGTGTGTTTGTGTCTCTTTGTGTGTTGTCTCTTTGTGTGTTTGTGTCTCTTTATGTGTTTGTGTCTTTGTGTGTGTGTGTGTGTGTGTGTGTGTGTGTGTGTGTGTGTGTGCTTTGTGTCTTTGTGTGTGTGTGTCTTTATACGTGTCTCTTTGTGTGTGTCTTTTTCTGTGTGTGTCTTTGTATGTGTGTGTCTTTTTTTGTGTGTGTCTCTCTCTCTTTGTAGGTGTTTCTTTGTATGTGTTTTTTGTATGTGTTTTTTGTATGTGTTTTTGTATGTGTCTCTTTGTGTGTGTGTGTGTGTGTCTTTGTATGTGTCTCTTTGTAGGTGTCTCTTTGTGTGTGTGTGTGTGTCTTTGTATGTGTCTCTTTGTAGGTGTCTCTTTGTAGGTGTCTGTGTGTCTCTTTGTGTGTGTCTCTTTGTATGTGTCTCTTTGTAGGTGTCTCTTTGTAGGTGTCTGTGTGTCTCTTTGTATGTGTCTCTTTGTAGGTGTCTCTTTGTGTGTGTCTCTTTGTATGTGTCTCTTTGTGTGTCCTCTTTGAGTGTCTGTGTGTCTCTTTGTGTGTTGTTCTCTGTTGTATTGAGTGTCTGTCTGTGTCTCGTTTGTTCTGCTGTCCCACTTCTGAACTTTGCTGTCTGTCTGCTGTCCACTTCTGAACTTGCTGTCTGTCTGCTGTCCACTTCTGAACTTTGCTGTCTGTCTGCTGTCCCACTTCTGAACTTTGCTGTCTGTCTGCTGTCCACTTCTGAACTTTGCTGTCTGTCTGCTGTCCCACTTCTGAACTTTGCTGTCCCACTTCTGAAGTTTGCTGTCTGTCTGCTGTCACATTCTGAAGTTTGCTGTCTGTCTGCTGTCCCACTTCTGAACTTTGCTGTCTGTCTGCTGTCACGCTTCTGAACTTTGCTGTCTGTCTGTGTCACACTTCTGAACTTTGCTGTCTGTCTGTGTCCACTTCTGAACTTTGCTGTCTGTCTGGTGTCACATTCTGAACTTTGCTGTCTGTCTGTGTCACACTTTCTGAACTTTGCTGTCTGTCTGTGTCACATTCTGAAGTTTGCTGTCTGTCTGCTGTCCACTTCTGAACTTTGCTGTCTGTCTGCTGTCACACTTCTGAACTTTGCTGTCTTCTGTCCTTCTGACTTTGTGTCGTCTCTGTCACACTTCTGAACTTTGCTGCTGTCTGCTGCTGTCCTTCTTGCTGTCTGTCTGCTGTCCCACTTCTGAACTTTGCTGTCTGTCTGTGTCACACTTCTGAACTTTGCTGTCTGTCTGCTGTCACACTTCTGAACTTCTGCTGTCACACTTCTGAATTCTGCTGTCCACACTTCTAAACTTTGCTGTCTGTCTGCTGTCCACTTCTGAACTTTGCTGCTGTCTGTCTGCTGTCACACTTCTGAACTTTGCTGTCTGTCTGCTGTCACACTTCTGAACTTCTGCTGTCACACTTCTGAACTTTGCTGTCTGTCTGCTGTCACACTTCTGAACTTCTGCTGTCACACTTCTGAACTTTGCTGACTGTCTGTCTGCTGTCACACTTCTGAACTTTGCTGACTGTCTGTCTGCTGTCACACTTCTGAACTTTGCTGACTGTCTGTCTGCTGTCACACTTCTGAACTTTGCTGACTGTCTGTCTGCTGTCACACTTCTGAACTTTGCTGACTGTCTGTCTGCTGTCACACTTCTGAACTTTGCTGACTGTCTGTCTGCTGTCACACTTCTGAACTTTGCTGTCACACTTCTGAACTTTGCTGTCTGTCTGTCTGCTGTCACACTTCTGAACTTTGCTGACTGTCTGCTGTCACACTTCTGAACTTGCTGTTGTCTGCTGTCACACTTCTGAAGTTTCTGCTGTCCCACACTTCTGAATTTGTGAGGAATGAATTTGTCTGACTGTTATCAATTTCTGTTGTCTCTCATGATGTCTGTCATGATTTCCTAATTCTGACTTTGCTGCTGTCTCTTCTGTTCCTCATTCTGTCTGTCTGTCCTTCTGTCTGTCCGTCCTCGTCCGTTACCCTGCTCCGTCCTCCCGTCAGTCACGGTCCAGTCATGTCTGTCTTTTCTTGTTGTCTGTCTGTCTCGTTGTCTGTCTGTCTGTCTGTCTGCTTCTTTTCTCTCTCTCTTTTCTCTCTTCTCTTCTCTCTCTCTCTCTCTCTCTCTCTCTCTCTCTCTCTCTCTCTCTCTCTCTCTCTACCTACCCTATCTATCTATCTATCTATCTATCTATCTATCTATCTATCTATCTCCCTCCTTTCTCTCCCTCCTTCTTTCTCTCCCTCCCTCTCTCTATCTGTTTGTTTGTTTGTTGATGTTGTGGGGGGGGAGAAATAAAATTGTAATCAACCACACTACCTTCTTATATATTACTTTGAACTTTATGAAGTTTGCTCATTTCACTAATTTTTCTTGATATGTTTCAAGGTAAGGTACTAGAAAAGAAGTTAATAAATTATAGGAGATTGTCATATTCTTTGACCACCAGGCTGAATATAATTTTAAAACAACCTCCAATCCACTCCCCACCATCTGTAGTGCTAGCCATCTCTTTGTTTTTATCACATCTATATATGCCAGCTCTAGGTCTATCAAATAGCTCTTTAGTGCAGGATTCTTTTCATCTGGGACATTCTCTGCTTTTGTAATTTTGTTTTTAGCAAAATATGTTTCCGTAGGGTACATTTATCCACCATTACATCTTAAGACCAATAATCCAGAATACCACGATTTTTGCCAAGGACATTTCTCGCTGTCATGTACTTAGTTTGCAAAATTTTGATATGGCAATGTATCCATCAGCCACATCTTAAGGACTAA
>CM060344.1:21397078-21407078 GCA_030674155.1 Stramonita haemastoma | reverse complement strand
CACTATATGCATTGCACACGGGACTCTGTTTATCGTTTACTGGAAAAGGCTAGCACCCAGACCACCACTCATGGTTTAGTGGATGGGGGGGGAAGGTTTCTGGCACAAATCGGGGATCGAACCAGGACTTTTTGGCAGATACGTTACGTTAGACCACAGATCCACCAGACAGTCAGTCAGACATACAGGCAGAAAGACAGACAGGACAGACAGGCAGGGAGCAGAATAGACAGACAGATAGTCAGAACCGAAGACAGACGTAGACAGAAAGACAGACAGACAGGCACGGCAAGCAGACAGACATTCAGACAGAGACAGTCAGAAGACAGTAGACTACAGTGACAGCAGACAGACAGGACAGACGACGGAAGTAGACAGAGACAGACGGGGACAGACAGGCACGACGAAGGCAGCAGACAGACAGTAGAGAAGACAAAGACAGAAGTAACAGACAGTAGACAGACAGAAGACAGCAGAAGAGAGGGAAGAAGACAGACAGTAAGCAGCAGGGACAGAAGAACAGACGACAGAGACAGAAACAGACAGAAAAGACAGACAGAAGCAGACAGGCAACAAAGACGACAGAAGACTCAATGGGAAGAACAGAAGAACAGAAGGACAGAGACAGATGAAGAAGACAAGACAGAGAGACAGACACACCATACAGAGTGATACAGACCTACAGGAAGTCAGACAAAGACAGACAGACAGAAATAGACACCAACAGAGATAGAAATAGAGACAGAACTAGACAGAGAGGGTGACACAGAGGAAGAGAAAGTCACAGACAAACAGACAGACATGAAACCAAAACAGACAAACAAAACAGAGTGACACAGACAGCGATTGACAGCTTGTAGAAGAAACTCATGTCAACTTGGGATGTGGAGACATAGCTATATATATATAGAGAGAGAGAGACAGAGACAGAGACAGAGACAGAGACAGCAGACAGACAGACAGACAGACAGACAGACAGAGACAGAGAAAGAGAGAGGTAGTGCTAGTGGTGATAATAGGATGCTTCACCACTGACAAAGACAGACAGACAAACAGACAGAAAGACAGACAAGCATATAGACAGTCAGACATACATACATACATACATACATACATACATACATACAGACAGACAGACAGACAGACAGACAGACAAGACAGACAGACAGACAGACAGACAGACATACAGACAGACAGACAGACAGACATACAGACTTCTCAAGACAAAGACATACATACATACATACATACATACATACATACATACATACATACATACATACATACATACATACATACATACATACACACACAGACAGAAGACAGAAGACAGACAGACAGACAGACAGACAGACAGACAGACAGACTTCTCAAGACAAAGAAAACATACATACATACATACATACATACATACATACTATACATACATACACAACACAACACACAACACACACACACACACACACACACAACACACACACACACACACACACACACACACACACACACACACACACACACACAGACGGACAGACAGACAGACAGACAACAGACAGACACAGACAGACTTCTCAAGACAAAGACAGACAGACACTACACGCGCGTTTCAAGACAAGACAAGAGGACGCTCTGAGGTGCTGTACCGCTATGAGCTCCCGGCATAATGATCCCCTCCTGTGCCTGTGGGCATGCCGAGAACGAATTGAACAGGCAGGGGGGGGGGGGAAGCAGGGGGAGCAGGGGGAGGGAGAGGGGCGATGTGTGTATGTGTGTGTGTCGGGGGAGGAGGGGGTAGATGGGGGTGTGGGGGTGGGTGTATGTGTGGGTGTGTGTAGTGATGATGATGGTTTTTTTAATTTATTTATGTTTTTGTTATTTATTTATTTATTTATTTATTTATTTATTCGTTTATTTAATTATTTGTTTATTTATTCTTTCATATCGAGGATCATGGATGGAATAAGAACTCATGTGCTTTTTTTTTACATCCAGTCCCCGTGTGTATGCAATTTTGTAAATGTTGTCATCTGTTTCCACCGGCACACAATGGTCATGGACTACTCTTACGAAAAGGGGAACAGGATTTAACCTATGTGCAAGATGCTTGCGTGCGTTCGTACACGGGGCCTCGGTTTATAGTCTCATCCGAAGTGCGTGTGTGTGTGTTGTGTGTGTGTGTGTGTGGTGTGTGTGTTGTGTGTGTGTGTGTGTGTGTGTGTGTGTGTGTGTGTGTGTGTGTGTGTGTGTGGTGTGTGTGTGTGTGTGTGTGTGTGTTGTGTGTGTTGTGTGTGTGGGTGTGTGGTTGTGGTGGTGTGGTGTGTGTGTGTATGCGTTTGTGGTGTGAGTGTGATGTAGGTGTGAGCAGATGAGAGGATGGGGTGGACTCTTTAATTATATTCAAGTCCTTTGTTCTGGAAATTCTAAGTAGACAATTTCCTTTTTTCTGTTTTTTCTACTATTTTATTTGTTTTTTTTTCTGTTGTAAATTTCATTCCACAGTTTTATTTACTTGCAGTTTTTCTATTAAAAAAAATGTTTTAAACTTGTGAAGCTAATGATTAGACGCTTTTTGTTGCCTAAATAGGATTGCTTTTCTGTGCCTGATACGGTATATGCATCTAGTTGGTGGAGTGGGGAGGGGGGTAGCTTTTTCTGTCCGCGTAGAGCTTGTCAGCATTTGAGAGGGTTTTCAGTTACATCAACGATATAACTACAGCCGTATTATTGCGTTGCAACTTGCAAACAAAGCAAGCAAAACTGCTATGTAAAACACTTTAACAGGTGTGCAATGCATTTTAACGGGCATAGACATTGTAACATGTATATATATAAAATACATATATATGTTATTATATATATATATATATATATATATATGTGTGTTGTTGTGTTGTGTGTGTGGTGTGTGTGTGTGTGTGTGTGTGTGTGTATGTATGTATGTATGTATCTATATATTATATAATATTTATATATTGTGTGTGTGTGTGTGTGTGTGTGTGTGTGTGCGGTGTTGTGTGTATGTGTATCTCATACAGGGATCACATCACTAATGAGGAAGTGAAAACCAGAATCAAAAACGTCATCGGTCCATATGAAAAACTCCTGACTTCATGAAAAAAAACGCAAACTAAAGTGGTACACGCACGTCACACCAACATCTGGACTGGCCAAGACTGTCCTACAGGGAACAGTACAAGGAGGAGACGAAGAGGACAGACAGAGGAAACGATAGGAAGACAACATCAGTGAGTGGACTGGCCTCGTGTAGAACGATTTACTACAGAAAGCAAAAAAACCGCGGGGAGTGGAGGAAGCTGGTTGCAAAATCTTCATGGGTGCCCCTACAGTCCAAAGGACTACGGGGTAGGTGAAGGTGAGGTGAGGAGGAAGCAAGTATAGAAAGCATTGTCACTGGTTTACAAATAATGCACTTACGACACAAATCGGCCATGCTGGTACACAAAGCGCTAGAAGACAACAGAAAAAAAAAAGTAGTGTAAATGTCATATAAAGCTTTACATATCCTGAACAAAGCACTAACGACAATGACAGTGGCTAAGAAAGGAGGTCAGAGTATTTACTGCTCTTTGTTCGTGAGAGTGAGAAGTGGAAAGGGAGGGAGGAGGGGGGGGGGTTAGAAGCAGACCCAAACTATAAAAAAAAAAAATGAAGGAAGAAGAAGAAGAAGACAGCAACAAAAAAAGACAGGGAGAAAAGGGAATAACGGTTGATTCTGTCTATTGGACACAACAGTGACGTCCTGTCAGACTGAGTTGTCGGTAATAGAACAGACATCTCACACACAGTGGACGTGTCAGAACGGAGAGTGGGTCACTGACACAGACACAGATGTAGACACAGACATGGACACATGAATATATAGTAGATACAGACACAGACATGGGCACAGACAGAGACACATGATTATACAGACATAGACACAGATATAGATATAGACACCAGACATAGACACAGATATAGACACAGACACAAATACAGACAAGACACTATACAGATATAGACATACAAACACAGCATAGACATAGCCACAGACATAGACATAGACATGCACAGACATAGACACAGACACTAACACAGACAAGACAACATGACATAGACATGTATTTTGTACACTTATGTCACAGATTCCAGCGAAACCCCCAGACAGTCGACATTCAGCGCACCACTGCAGGACCATCAGACTCACAGAATTGAGGACAACCTGGGGGTCTTACGTGCGCAAATAGGATGTTAACACAGGGACCTCGTATCGTCTCACCAAAGACAGCCAGACCACACAGGTCTAATAGATCAAACGTACGAACCCCGCATACTCGACCATTGCTCAGCAAGGGACCACCTAGACCACCGATACATCAAGACATAGACACAGATATAGACACAGACACAGAATATAGACACAAATTGACACAGACAATATAATCATACAGACAACAGACAGACATAGACACAGACATAAACACATAGATACAGACATAGACATAGACACAGGCATAGACACAGACACAGACACATATACACAGAATAGACACATATACAGACACATACATAGTCATAGGCACATTTACAGACATAGACACATATGCAGACACAGACACAGATACAAACATAGATACTAACACGGACATAGACACAGCCAAAGACACACACATAGACACAGATATAGATACAGACACATTTAGACACAGACATAGACACAGACACAGACATAGACACAGACACAGACATAGACACACACATAGACACAGACACAGACATAGACAACAAGACACAGATACAGACACAGATACAGTCATAGACATGGAAACAGACATAGACATAGATACAGCCACAGACTCATAGACACAGACATAGACACAACCACAGACACAGACACAAATACAGACACAGAGACACAGTCAAAGACACAGGCACAAAGACACAGACAAAGACAAGGACACAGCCAGAAATACAGACACAAAGACACAGACAAACAGACAAATAAGACACAGACAATAAGCCAGACACAGGACGCATCTCTTGATCTCTGCGTCACTGCAGGAATGTACAGGTGGTGAGAGATCGGCCTTGAAGGAGGCAAAGCAAAACTGGACAGTGGTCTAGAGATAACGCTCAGTATCAAGGATGTAGCAGGTCATGGTGGGGGCAGGGGGAGGGGGGGGGGAAAGCTGTTACAATCTGAATCATGCCCAACGCAGTTTTATTCCAGCTTTCCTTAATCTAGATTTTGAGTTGATGCTTATCTTGAGATACAGGACAAGAAATCATTTTAGCATGTTTAAAAAAAAAACAACTGTTGCCAGAAAATATATTCCTCTGAAAAAATCTTTTTTTAAAAAACTGGCGGTAAAAGTCAAATCTTGTAAGCGAAAAAATATGAATATATAACTTAATTACAGTTGTGTGAAACTTTTTCATGAATATAAGAAAAAAAAATTGTGTAAAAATCCATTTTTGGAGAGAGAAAGTAGTTTCCCACTGTAACAGATTTCCACTCATTTAACATGGCTGGCTAGCTAGCAATAGTTTTCTACAGGACGGATGAAAAGAATTGCTTACTTCCCTAACAAAAAAAAAGAAGTTTACCAAAAAAACAAAAACCCCAGCCAATAAAACTCAGAGGAAAGCACAGGAAAGAGGCGGCAAGATAATGGGGGGATGCCTTTATCTTGAATGGACACTAACGACCAGTCAGACTGATTTGCCAGTAACAGAACAAAGAGCTCACAGACAGTCTGTAGACAGCTCAGACCAGCAGAGGGTGTCAGAATGGATGGTGGGTCACAGACACAGACACCACAGTCACAGAACAAGTCACAGACACAGACAGTCTCTCTAAGAGCATTGTGTGTGGTCACAGCATGCTTTGGCTGCTGAAGGGTCCTGGAATTTTTAGGACAATGATTATGATCATAGTGGTCAGTCGATTTCCTAGTCTAGAGGAAATACTTGCCACTAGACAACAAGAAGTCTGTGATTGAAATCTGGAATACGAAGGAAAGTGGCAAGATGGTTAAGATGTTCACTTTCCTTACAAGTAACAGGTTCTAGACTCCATTCCCAGCCTTGCCCTTTCTTTCCAGCTTGATGGGAAAATCGAACTGAATGTCAAGGGTTTTTTTTTTAGGAGTGTAAACTTGTGTTCTTACGAACTTGTGCACGTCAAAAGAACCCATGACAGTTGAAAATCGGAAAGAGCAGGATGATACCTCCCGACTGTCCTGGCAAAATATTAGTGACATGGGAAGCGGGAAAAGATGCAAGGGGCATAGGCATACAGAAAGCAGAAGTCACCAAAATAGGAGGAGATGGGTAGAGGGTTGGTCCATCCTTTGAAACTGACGCCATATTCCCGTCTGACTAGTCAGCGAAAAGAACAAACAACTCACATACAGCCAACACACAACACACAGCTATTTCACAGCTCATACAAACGACAGATTTTCTAAAAGAAAAAATGATACATGGTTTATACAATGTGTCTCAGTTGATTTTGTAGGATCTGTGGTCGGAGCAAATAGTAGTTTAGGCACAGCATGATTCTGATTATCACCCAGTTCTTGTGATGGTCTGAAAATGATGTCCACCTTGCATGCATTCAGCAAGCCTGAGGTCGGTGATTTAGACTTGATCTGAACCTTGACTCCTTTGCCGTTTTCCTCCTTTTCCTTCTACAAGACTTTTGATACATTCCAAAGAGCTTTTAGGCTGCGATGATCAATGGTATTTAGGTATTATGATCAATGGCATTTAGGTACTTATGATCATGGCATTTAGGCATTATGATCAATGGCATCTAGATACTTTTTTTTAAAAGAAAGACCACAACAAAATGTATGCTTGGCTAACTTTCTGCAGTAAAAGCCACTTTTATGTAGGACCTATTGCAAATTCATTTTAGCGTGTGAAATCAAAACAAATTTATGGACAAAATTTGTTTGAGGTATGTGTTTCAGATATATAAATATATATATACATATATAGATAATATATGTATATAATATAGTGTTTAGTATAGTAGTAGTAGTATAGTAGTATAGTAGTAGTAGTAGTAGTAGTAGTAGTAGTAGTAGTAGTAGTAGTAGCGGTGGCGGTGGTGGTGGTATGTACACACGTACGTGTATGATGTTAGTATGTATGTATGTATTATGTATGTATGTGTATGTATATGTATGTATGTATCTATCTATCTATCTATCTATCTATCTATCTATCTATCTATCTATCTATCTATGTAATTTATATATGTATGTACGTATGTTGTAACAATGTGTAATGAGCGTACACACGTTTGTCTGTGCGCGTACACATGAGCATGCTTGTTCTTGCTCGTGCGTACATGCGTGCATAAACCAATCAACTCAGATATGTACAGAAAGAGAGACAAAACTGACTGGTATGTAGGTAGGTTAAAAAAGAAAAAAAAAAGAAAAGAAAAGGAAAAGAAAGAAGAGACTAAAGAAGAAGAAGAAGAAGAAGAAGAAGAAGAAGAAGAAGAAGAAGAAGAAGAAGAAGAAAAGGGGCGGAAAGGAAAGGGGCAAGAAACAGCCCATTCCGTTTTCCCTAAGCCAGGAGAGGACTGACAAGGGAGCTAATGACAGGCAGACATCCAGTCGGATAAGTGTCGACAAAGATGGCCGCCGTCAGGGGAAGTAATTACCTCGCCGGTGGGGGTGGTGGAGGTGAGCCAGACTGTGTTTCTTTCTCCTCCGCTGCATACGGATAGCGTGGTGTGGTCAGCAGCCTCATTTGCTCCATCTGTGGTGTGTGTGTGTGTGTGTGTGTGTGTGTGTGTGTGTGTGTGTGTGTGTGGTGTGTGTGTGTGTGTGTGTGTGTGTGTGTGTGTGTGTGGTGCGTGGTGCGTGTGTGTGAGTGTGTGGTGTGTGTGTGTGTGGTGGGTGGTGTGTGTGTGTGTGTGCGTGTGTCTCTGTGTGTGAGTGTGTGTGTGTGTGTGTCGTGTGTGTGTGTCTGTCTGTCTGTCTGTCTGTGTCTTTTGTCTGTGTCTCTCTCTCTGTCTCTGTCTCTCTCTTCTCTCTGTCTCTGTCTCTGTCTCTGTCTCTCTGTCTCTCTCTCTCTGTCTCTCTCTCTCTCTCTCTCTCTCTCTCTCTCTCTCTCTCTCTCTGTCTGTCTGTCTGTCTTCTGTCTGTCTGTTGTTCCCTTTCTGGTGTGGGTGGGTAGTGCCTTGTCATCCCCCGTGCTTGTGTCTTTGGCAAGAAATTTACCCACGGGCCTCAACTGAAAAAAAATAATTTCTAAGCAACTCAGTCTTTTTTTTCACAAGATACATACTGAGTATATTTTTTTTATTATCATTATAATTTCTGTAACCCACCGAGCGCGCTGACTCGAACCGTATGACATTTAACATGCTCAACATTATTTTGATCTTCTGCATATTGTGTGTACACGCAAAGGGCAGTCAGGACACTACCAGGTTTGCATTTTAAGCGCTTAAATTTCTTTCACCTACTAGGAGATGGTAAGAAAAAAAAAAACACTATTAAATTCCCAGATGCTTCTGCAAGATTCGAATCCACAACTCTGTTAGACTCACTGGATTGAAGTCTAGCGTCTTAACCACTCAGCTGTAGCGTCTGTTTTTGTGAGGTACGAATCGCTTCTTTGTTTTTTTTGGATGTGTAATAAGCTGGTTTGTTTATCTTGCACACACGTTAAATCCTGTTCCGCTTTTTGTAAGAGTAGGCCATTGTGTGCGGATGGGAACAGATGACAAGATTTACAAAACTGCATACACACGTGGATTGTATGTATTAAAAAAAAAAACCCACACATGAGTGCTTATTCCATTCTCGTCGATATAAAAGAAAAAATAAAAAAAATTCAGGTTATAATGCTCGGCTGTTAAGTTTTCTTTTCTATTTGCTGTTGTTGTTTTTCTTTGTCGGTTTGATTGTCTGCTTTTAGGGTGTGTTTTTTCTCTCTCTCCTGTCTTTGTTTGTTTTTGTAGTTGTTTGCTTCTTTGTTACGTTTGAAAAAAAAAGGATTTTTTTTTCCCTGCCGATTTGAAAAAAAGCTGCAACGAGAACTGACTGAAGGGAGACAACCTCTCACCCTGCTTACAAACGATGTAAATATATTGTCTACCTTGAACAAACCTATCGCTCCAACTTCTGTATTATGCGTGTAAACAAAACGCAACAACACTTCCTTGTTTTAAACAAAGGCTTTATTCTTATGATTCAAAAATTAACTCTTTAAAACAGTATTAGTCTCGCTTTCCCTCAGCCAATGTTAAGCAGCAATGGGCGTGGTTGCCAATTAGATGGGTGAAGCGTTTGCGCGCCTTGGCTTCAGTACAGTTCCCCCAGTTCACCCAACTGTAAATGGGTAACTGCCCTCTTAAGGGTCAGGGAAGGTAAAGCAGCGAGGGAGAGGAGATGGGCGCCGCCCTCAACATGCTGGCCCCCTAGAGAAGCTGAGGTCTCTGACGCCTCGCTCCCCTACGGCCACATAGGTTATGGGACACCTTTTCCTTTTATAATGTAGGATACAAAAATTTTTTGTAGTGTTGATAATAATGGAATACATGCAATTATGATATAAACGTAAAAGTGACTTGTCTGCATAAGCAACAAGGAAAAATTTACAGTCGGGTGGAAGTGAGAACAAGCCGTATGCGTAGCTTGATGCCTTTCCCCTGTTGTAATGTCGTCTGCTTATGTTGTGTGTATGTTGAATAAACAAAACTGTTAAAATCAAGAACATACAATTCAAAAGAAAATTTTGTACATCCCTCAGTGATAACGAAAGGTCTTTTTTAAAAGTTTTATTACCACTTTATGTCAAATCAGATTTCTTGCGTGAAATTCGGGCTGCTCTCCTTAGGGAGAGAGCGTCGCCACAAGTGCAGCGCCACCCTTTTTTCCCCTTTTTCCTGTCTGTAACTGTATTTGTTTCCCTATAAGAGTGGCTTTTTTTTTTTTACAGAATTTTGCCAGGGACAACGCTCTTGTTGCCG
>CM060344.1:21389578-21392078 GCA_030674155.1 Stramonita haemastoma | reverse complement strand
TCATCCCTCTTGTTGTTGTTTTAAGATAAAGGAAAAACGGATGGAAGAAAGAAAAAAAAGAAGAGCAACAGAAACAAACCGATACAAAGTTATATTCTCCCAACAGCACGCACGCGCACACGCACGCACACACGCACGCACACAGCACGCACGAGCACGCGCACACGCACAGAGAGAGAAGAGAGAGGGGGGAGAGAGAGGGGGGGAGGGAGGGGGAGAGAAGAGAGAGAGAGAGAGAGAGGAGGAGAGAGAGAGAGAGAGAGAGAGAGAGAGAGAGAGAGAGAGAGAGAGAGAGAGAGAGAGAGAGAGAGAGAGAGATCTGAAAAGAAAAGAGAGAAAGAAGAGAGAAAGAAGAAAGAAGAAAGAAAGAAGAAAGAAAGAAAGAAAGAGAAGAAAGGAAAGAAAGAAGAAAGAAAAAGAAAGAAAAGAAAGAAAGAAAGAAAGAAAGAAAGAAAGAAAGAAAGAAAGAAAAAGAAAGACAGAAAGAAAGAAGACAGACAGACAGACAGACAGACAGACAGACAGACAGACAAAACAAACAGACAACAGAAAGAAAGAAAGAAAGAAACGAACAAAACAACCAAAAAAAAAGGCCTGAAAATCTCATCAGAATGGCGACTAACTTGTTTTACCATTATTATCACTGCAACCTTCCTCAGTATGCAATTGGCTACTATCTTTCCATACTACAGAGACTAAAGCCATGGTGTGTTATGTACAGTTTGTCTCCTGTTTGGCGGGTCTGCTCTTAGGCTAATGGTCTTGTCTTTACTCTGGGCCTATCGTTGCCGTTCAATGCCTCGTCTATGTTTAAGCGCAAAGTGTGATACACCAAAGACTTGACCATGAACTGAGTGTTCGAGACCAGTTCCCCTCCTTAGGGATACCGGAGCCTGTTAGTATAATCCATCCACCTTCTGCAAAATTCTGAAATCCCTCTTTTTATCCCATTCTTTCTCTCTGCCTTGTTCCTTTTCTTCCTGTCGCCATCTCCTTCTTGTCTCTTTTCTGCGTCTTGGTCCATTCTCATGACTGTTGTTTGTTGTTTTTTTATAGAAAGACTTAAAAGATAACAATTCTCTCCCACGAAAAAGTCGGATACGCGGGGTCTGATTTTGTCAGGCGCTTAGGGCAGCAAAATGTATTTTCGCTCATATGATAGACAGCGAGAGTTGTTTTGTTTGAGTGTTCGACGAAGAAGACTGTTTCAGTCACGGCAGATCTCTGCGTATTATTTGACAGAATTCTTCTTCTACTATCATCTTCTACATACTATCTATTATTGTCTTCTATTATTAGCTATCTATCTATCTATCTATCTGCTGCGTCTATCTATCTATCTATCTATCTACGCTCTACTACCTACTATCTACCTATATATCTATCTATTCTTCTATTTTAGTTTACAGCTTCTTTACGATAATAAAATATTTTCGTAGGGACAATGCTTGACAGGAATGGCTTCTTCGATTTGGAACTTTGGCTACTGGCAGATTTCTTATTGTTGTGGGTTTTTAGTGTAAGATTGATTAATTTCTCCTTCGTTTTTCTTCGTCAAACGTTCACACAGCAACTATTTCTGTCTGTTCTATGAGCGAAAATGTGTGGCACTGTACTGCGCTAAGCGCTTGACAAGTCAGGCCCAGCCATTCGACTTCGATGTGGAAGAGACTTGTTATCTTTAAGTCTTTCTTAGAAAAAATGGCAGGAGAATGGATCAAGAAGGCAGAAAATGGACAAGAAGGAGGTGACAGGATAAAAAAGGAGCAAAACTAGTTAAACCAATCCAAAAATAGGGAAGTCTTTGCCCGTAGAGAATCCAAATAGATGTGTAGTCCCGCAAGGCACAGTGCAAGGAGGGAGAATGAGAGGAAGACAGAGAAGGAGAGGGGAGGAGGAGGAGGAGGACAGACACCATCTCAGACTGGACAGACCTGAGGCTGAGTAAAGAAGGGCTGCCTAGGTATGTAAATAAGGTAACGGTAAGGGTAAAGGTGTCCCAAAACTAGGCTGTAGTAGGGGAGCGAGGCATCAGAGACCTCAGCTTCTCTAGGGGCCAGCATATTGAAGGCGGCTGCCCATCTCCTCTCCCTCGCTGCTTTACCTTCCCTTGACCCTAAAGAGGGCAGGTACCCATTTACAAACTGGGTGAATGGGGGGGACTGTACTGAAGCCAAGGGTGGCAAACGGTCACCCATCCAACAGGTAACCACAAGGTATGTAAATATGTCCTGTAAAATATATGTCAAACACAGGATTTGTGTCCATTGCACCAAATTGCTATGACTGGGGTAAAGGTCTGCTAGCTTTGGTCAAAAATTCAACATGGGGTTTCTCGTTCTCTCTCTTTCTAGTTTTCCCTTTAGTTTATCATGCACTAACACGGTTTTAAATGTCAATTGTTTTGATAAATGATAATACAAATCTTAATAGATATGGGGTTGTTTTTTTTTTCATTAAATGGATCGAAATTAGAGACAAAACCTTGAAATTGGAAATA
>CM060344.1:21377078-21379578 GCA_030674155.1 Stramonita haemastoma | reverse complement strand
CTGCTTTTGTCACGGCAAATTTTAAAGATCTCGACCCCAGTGGCCGAACAGACAAACACCTTCATGAACTTAATCCTGTTTTCGGTTCGTAACCCCCATTCCACTGTCTTTTGGGGCTCTGGAGAGAAAAACGATTTCTCGACACCAAGACGAGGTATTAGGGTGTGTGAACCTCTAAAGATCATACCTTAAGGTAAAGTGGATTATACATGAAAGAGGATTGGAGTGGGACTCTGATCTGTATGGTGTTTTGTGTGTGTGTGTGTGTGTGTGTGTGTGTGTGTGTGTGTGTGTGTGTGTGTGTGTGTGTGTGTGTGTGTGTGTGTGTCTGTGTGTGTGTGTGTTTGTGTGTGTGTGTGTGTTTTGTGTGTGTGTGTGTGTGTGTGTGTGTGTGTGTGTGTGTGTGTGTGTGTGTGTGTGTGTGTGTGTGTGTGTGTGTTGTGTGTGTGGTGTGTGTTTTCGTGTGTGTGTATGTTTCGTGTGTGTGTGTGTGTGTGTGTGTGTGTGTGTGTGTGTGTGTGTGTGTGTGGTGTGTGCTGTGCTGTGTCTGTGTCTGTGTCTGTGTGTGTGTTGTGTGTCTGTGTGTGTGTGTGTGTGTGTGTTGTGTGTGTGTGTGTTGTGTGTGTGTGTGTCTGTGTGTGTGTGTCTTTGTTTACTGTGTTCTTGTGTTGTGTTCTTGTGTTATGTTGTTTATAATAGACATATTCGTTTACATATATATATAACTCGGTACACTGCACATCAAAAAAAAACATATGTACAAAATACAAAAATCTCAACAATGGAAGACAAAACTCACTATAGAATCAAATGTTTGTATAGCAAGCACGTTGAAATTTGTAAGTATTTACATTCGAGAGAGGTAGATTCACAGAAATACATAGAAACACAGGATGAGAGACGCCAGGGAGACGAAGATCAACAGACACATAGGCAGGAAGATGAACAGGGAAGTATGCAGGAAGGCAGGAAGACAGGTAGGCTCACACACACACACACACACACACACACACACACACACACAACACACCCAACACACACAACACGTAAACACAAACACACACACACACACACACACACACACACACACACACACACACACACACACACACACACACACACGTAAACACAACACACACACACGTAAACACAAACACACACACACACACACACACACACACACACGTAAACACAAACACACACACACACCACCACACACACACAACAAACGTAAACACAAACACACGCACGCACGCTCCAACGCACGCAAGCACGCACGCAACCCCCCCACCCCCACCCCCGAACACACACACACACACATAAAAAAATTATATGCACAGATTGAGTGTTAACAAATGGACAGAGAACAGAGGCAGACAGTAAGACAACAATATAGTCATGCAGAAAGAACAAGCAAATACAGACAGACTACAAACAGACCAAATCCATTAATTTTACACAGCAGACCTTATCAAAGGGATCTATACGGCCACAAAAACACAGACATACTCAGACAGACTCAAAGGTAAAACAGACTATTTTATACAATAATCTCTATCAGATGTATCTCTTCAGTCAGAAAACACACACAGACACACACACACACACACGCACGCACGCACGCACGCAAGCACGCACGCACGCACACACACACACACAACACACACACACACACACACGCACGCACGCACGCACGCACGCACGCACACACACACAGAGGCAGACAGAAACTTTTGTAAAATAAACTTTATCAAGTTGATCTCTACAAGGCATAAATACAGACAGACAGACAGACAGACAGACAGACAGACAGACAGACAGACAGACAGGCAGAGAGACAGACAGATATATTTGCAAAATAACATCTATCAGTCTCTACAGGCAAAAAAAGACAGACAGACAGACAGACATAAACAGACATACAGACACACACACACACACACACACACACACACACACACACACACACACACACACACACACACACACAACACATTAACAAAAATGATCCCTATCAAGTTGATCTCTACCAGGCAGAAAGAGACAGACAGAAAGACAGACACAGACCTACGCAGACATACACAGACATACACAGACATACATATGCTGCAGACAGACACGTAGACAGACACATTGGCAGAAAAAAATCCAATCTTTATCACGTTGATCTCTTAGGAACTGCGAACAAGCTCCAACAGTAGGTCTACAATTGAGGATTATATATCCACAACCCCCCAACCCCACCCCCAGGACTGTCAACACACACACACACACACACACACACACACACACACGCCGCACACACCACGACACCACACACACACACACACACACACACACACACACACACACCACACACACACACACACACACACACACACACAACAATACATGACACTTTACACATACACACACATTTACACACGCACTTACACACTACATACACGCACACTTACACACACACTTACACACACATACTCACACTTACACACACAACTCA
>CM060344.1:21344578-21369578 GCA_030674155.1 Stramonita haemastoma | reverse complement strand
ACACACACACACACACACCCTCCCCACGAGAGGAATGTGATTAAACAAGCCTGAGTCAGGATGAGTAAATGCAAGCATTAAAAACATGACAGATAATGGATCTAGATTTTTTTAAGTCAACAACAACAACAAACAACAACAAAAACTAAGTTAGGACTGTACTGCAAAACAAAACATCCATGCACCAGAAACAATTCCTTTTTATTCATTTTTTTTAAATTAAATCACCACAGTGCGTGAACTGGGCGACAAAAAAACAACAACCCAACTTTGCTTAGAACAAGCAAAACAAAACCAACCACATGACTAACGACAAAAATGCTGTCACAAGGAATAACACGGGTTAACACGAATAGAAAAAATAAATAAATAAAATCTCTAATACCAAAATAAACCTAGGGCAGCAATACACGAGCAAAGACGACAAATAAAAAAAAAAATCATGGGTCTGACTAAGAAAGAATGACTTCAAGGAATTTTTTTTTTAACTGAAACAAACCTGAACAATGAAACTAAAAAAAAAAAAAAACAGCACCAGAAAAAAATGAAATAAATCTCATCATTCATCACCTGGCTTCCTTAGTGCTCGGCCAGAGTTGAAACATCAATTCAAACTTGCAAAATAAAAATGCAAATTAAAAACAAAGGGGCCAGCCAGGATTTAAAACACACACACACACACACACACAACACACACACACACACACACAACACACAACACACACACACACACACACACAGATCATATTCATAAACACCGTTGAGAAGATGAGCGGAGTCTCACACTGCCCCACACCACCCACACTCCACCCCTCTCGATGTGCCCACTCAGGGGCAGCAGACACTGTAAGAGCCTGTTACACATAGTCTCTTTTACACCCCTGCACTCCCTCCACCACACACTACACGACAATCTGCCGTTGGGAATGTGGTATTGTCTGGCATCTTATGGGGTCTTCAGGATCCACTGATCCGAATACTAAAAGGTGGGGTGTGCTGGAGGTGTGAGTTAGGTGGGTGTGAGGTGGTGGTAGGGTTATGGCATTGATCTATGAATCTACAGTATTTATTTTATTGGGGGTGTTTTTTTATTTGTTGTTCCTCGGCTAGAGCTCCGAGGTTCACTAATGTTTTGGATGAGCGTAGATTTTAGAGTTGTGATCAGTTACAAAAGATTTCTCAGAAAATAATATAATTCAATTTTCTGTGAAGGTTTCAGTTATTTGTCTATGATCAAAAGCATTTATAAAAAGAAAAAGAAAAAGAAAGAGAGAAAATATCGTGAGCCCACACTTCACGAAGCATGCCTGAAACCAGTTCTATATAATCCACTAAAACAAATTGACTCTTTCAAACACTTAGTGCTGTGCTCTTACCTTTTTGTTCAGTTTTTTGTTTGTCTGTTTGTTTTTTAGTTGGGTTTTTTGTTGGTTGGTTGGTTTTTGTTCTTTGGTTGGGTTTTTAGGGGATAGGGGCGGGGGTTGGGGGAGATGCTCTTTTAAACCAATGATATTGAGTCATGTTTGAACCCTAATCTACTCAGTTTCTACCATTGTGCAAGATTTTCAATGCAATGACAAACCAGATAAGCTGCAAACCATCCTGTTTCGAGTTTGGAGATTGTTAACATGGGATACTGTAATGAGTGTGCGTTACAGACAAATTCCACCTGTGAAATGTACCTCTGTCAACACGAGGTGATAGATCCATCAGCAATTGACCAGTGATGGGGGTGGTGTGTGCAGTATTGATCCCTGAAGCGTTCGATGACAAGTAGCTCTCTTCCAACACCACGATTATCTGATAGCTGTTTTGGGAAACGCAGGAATCTGGTCTACACACGCACGCATGTAGGTACGCACGAATTAGCACGCAGCACGCGCATAAACACACACACACACACATGCGCGCGCACGCACGCATAAACACACACACATGCGCACGCACGCACGCACACACACACACACACACACACACAACACACACACACACACACACACACACACACACACACAAACCATCCATATTCATTAGCATCTTTATTTTCTGTACACGATTTGATACTATAACTGTTATTCCAGAGATTGAATCAGTCTCAAGTTCGGTCATATCTTTTTACGGATTATTATTGATTATATTATTTTTGGGTTCGATTGGAGTTATTTCCATATATGGTTAATCTTATATTTGACCTTTTTCGTTCTTGGCTAGTGCTTCAATGTTCACCAATGGTGAGATACTTGCGTAGGTAACTGTTTTTACCCACTACCAAGGTAATACATTCCCACTTTCGGGATGATGTCTAAACACGACACAATGTGCATCAATGTGCATGAGTTTTTTTTTTCTTTCTGATTTTTTTTGTTTGTTGTTTTGTAGGAGGTTTTTTTGTTTTATTTTGGCTTTGTTATTCGTTCTTACCAGCACAAATGGCCTGACCTTCTAAAAGGCAGAATGGGTTTTAACATCGCGCGCACAAGATGTTCTATATGCGTTCCACACGAGGCCATGGTTTATAGTCTCATTCGAAGAGCTTTTGGAAGAGTGAAGTCAGTGCTGACGTTAACTCCAGGAAAAATTCCCTTGGGTGGGCATCTGGTGGTGGTTCAAACCTGGGTCAATCCGATGTTATCAAACCACAAGGTGCAATGCTCTATCCATATTCTAGGGGGGACCGGAAAAGCCTAGTGGTCAGAACACTGCGCTCGCAATTTGACGACCCAGGTTCGATTCCCGTTCGAGGGGATTTTTCCCCTGGAGTTAACATCAGTGCTGACTCTACTCTCCCCAAAAGTCCTTTCGGATGAGACTTTACAACCGAGGCCCCTGTGTGCGAACGCACGCAGAACATCTTGCGCACACGTTAACTCCTGTTCCGCTTTTCGTAAGAGTAGGCCATTGTGTGCCGGTGGGAACAGATGACAAGATTTACAAAACTGCATACACACGGGGATTGGATGTAAAAAAAACAAAAAAACACATGAGTGTGTTAAGAATATCCTCGATATCAAAGATAAATAAATAAATAAATAAATAAATAAAAATTCAACTGTCCCCTGCCCCTTCCTACCTCCGTCAATTTGATGTGATTTTTTTTTCAAATAGATGCAAGAATACATTTAACTGTTCACGCTCGGCCAGGAAATAACACTGTCACCTTGAGTTCGTACAGAGACCCTGAAACTGTTAGGGAGATAGCAAATTGCCCGACAACTGTTGTTAAACTATCGCCTCACATACTTGACGATCGTTGGTGCGGAGTCCCTATAATGAGCTTTCCATTTTTCTATCGTAATGTCTCTCTGTCTTCTGTCTGTCTGTCTGTCTACCCCCTGCCGGAATGATAACACAGAGAGTGTTTCTTGTTATGGTAATGAGGGCTCAGTCACCCAGCAAATCCCTGGAAGGTGTATGCATTAACATTGTTTCGCTTTTCCGAAGAGTAGGCCAGAGTGTGTCGGTGGAAACGGATGACAGAATTTTACCAAACCCCATACACATGGGGGCTGGATTTTAAAAAAAAAAAAAAGAAGAAGAAGAAGAAGAAAGCGAAAAGAAACAAGCACATAAATTTATTCCAATATCCTCCAAATAAAAAGAATGAAGTAAAAGAAATGATAAATAGATATAATTATCCCTGATGTGATGTTGTAATGCAGTTCTTGTCATGCATGTGTGCATTCCTGTGTACAGTAAACTGAGCAGTTGCTAAGAAAAGTGGCACCACAAAGAACAGGTGAGGTAAAAAAAAAAAAAATTAAAAGGGGGGCTTAAAGGTGTCCCATAACCAAGGCGGTCGTTGGGGAGCGAGGCATCAGAGACCTCAGCTTCTCTCCCATCTCTCTCCCATCTCCTCTCCCTCGCTGCTTTCACCTTCCCTGACCCTAAAGAGGGCCGGTACCCATTAATTTTGCAGCTGGGGAACTGGGGAACTGTACTGAAGCCAAGGCGCGCAAACGGTCACCCATCCAGTTGGCAACCACGCTCGACGCTGCTTAACTTGACTTGGGGGGAAAGCGAGTGCTCTGACCACTGAGCTATCCCACCCCCTAGATGAATAGAGGCATCATAAAAAATATGGTCGTCAGATTGATAAAGTATTATTGCAGTGTTACATATCCCGCTTTGAACGATTCCTCTAAATGGTTTAAGATGGAACGAAGGAGGAGAGGGGGGGGGGTAGTACATGACATAATTTTAGTATTCTGATCGCGGGTCACTGACCAGATTCCAGTTGACAACTCAGTCCACTAGTTTGGGAGTATTTTGCGCAAACCTGAACCTCTTTCAGCAAGTCGATGTCACCATTTATCTTCAATAAAGAATCTGTGGTGTTTTGTATGTTCATTGTATTGTGTTGTATTGTATTGTATTGTATTTTGCTGTATTGTATTGTGTGTATTATGTTTTCGTGTTGTGCTGTATAGCATTGATTGTGTTGTTTTGTATCTACTCACTGTTCTGCATTGCACTGCTGGCTGTTTTGTAGTACACTGCATGCAAGTGTCTCTTTCACTGCACTGTTCTGTACTGAGCTACACTGCGGTGTGTTGTGCTCTACTGTACTGCACTGAAGTGTACTGTACTGCACTGTACTGCATTGTACTGTACTGTACTGCACTGTACTGCATTGTACTGTTCTGCATTGCTCTGTACTGCATTGTGCTGTACTGTACTGCACTGTACTGCATTGTACTGTGGTTTATTGCTCTGTTCTGCATTGTACTGTGGTTTATTGCTCTGTACTGAATTGTACTGTGGCTTATTGCTCTGTACTGCATTGTACTGTAGTTTACTGCTCTACACTGCATTGTACCGTAGTTTATTACACTGCTTTGTATTGTAGTTTATTGCACTGTGCTGCATTTACTGTACTTTATTGCACTGTACTGTATTGTACTGTATTTCATTGCTCTGTACTGCACTGTACTGTAATTTATTGCTTTGTACTGCATTATACTGTACTGCATTGTACTGTACTGTATTTTACTGTACTGTATTTTACTGTACTGTATTGCTCTGTACTGCACTGTATTGTACTGTATTGCTCTGTACTGCACTGTATTGTACTGTATTGCTCTGTTGCTCTGTACTGCATTGTACCGTACTGTACTGCACTGTACTGCATCGCATTGTACTGTATTGTACTGTACTGTATTGTACTGTACTGTATTGCACTGTACTCCATTGAAGCCAGGGCGCTCAAACGGTCACCCATCCACTAGGTAACCAGCTCACTGCTACTTAACTTTAGCGTAAGGAAAGCGATGGTCTGCCCAATTTGAGCTATCCCCATGACCAAAAAACAAAACACAAAAAGAAGAAAGAAAATGGAGGATAAAAATCTCTCGGTAGAGTTTGAACCACAGAACCATGACTTTAGTCTAGTGTGTTAAATTGTACGCATCTATACAGTAATGGACATAATGAGGTGCAAACACGAAACCCCCATTGTGGTCAGAGGGAATTGTGTGTACAGTTTTCAACACTTCATTGCTTCTGTAAGTGGCCAATGATGGGGTACAGTGCAAGGGTTTTACGGTCTGCCTGCTCTGTGTGTGTGTGTGTGCTGTGTGTGTGTGTGTGTGTGTGTGTGTGTGTGTGTGTCTGTCTGTCTGTCTGTCTGTTCATGTGTGGTCTGTTGGGCGATGTTTTAATTGCTTGGTATCTCATCTGTCATGACACACTTCAATCAATCAATCATCATCAATTTTATTCAAGTACATGATAGAGATCTGCTTTTTCCATCAAGCCATCTATCTAAGAAAAAAGAAAAAAAAAAGAAAAAAATAATACAAAATCAATCCTAACAACAAAAACAACAAAAGACAAAGAGAAATCCCTGCAAACAAAAAAAACACGAAGAAAGAAGGAAAGCAACAACATTAAAACAAAAACAACATTTCACCAACATTAACTTGTAACATTTAAACTTTAAAATAATGCTTAAAAATACAAGCAATACTATAACAACAACCAAAAAGAATAAAATAAATAAATAAATAATAATAAATAAAAAAAAAAAAATTTAAAATCACTCGAAAGCCATACACACAATCACATACACCCACTCACCATAACACAACACAACACCCAACCACACACACACACCACACACACACAACCACACACACACACACACCAACACACACCACACGGTTCATACATATGTGTGTGCCAGTGCGCCGCGCGCATGTTACATCAAACACATATACACGTATATGTGTTGTGTGTGTGTGTGCGTGTTGTGTTGTGCGTGTGTGTGTGGTGTGTGTGTGTTGTGTGTGTGTGTGTGTGTGTGTGTGTGTTTGTGTGTTTGTGTGTGTAATGTGTTGTGCTGTGCGCGCGTGCCTGCGTGCCTGCGTGTATGTGTGTGTATGCACATGCGCTTCAGCGTCTGACGTGCATCTGTCTGTATGTCAGTCAGTCTCTGTGTATGTCTGTCTGTCATCTCTGTGGGGGTTTTTTGGTTTTTTTTTTACTATTCCTTTATATCGAGGATAATGGAATAAGCACTCATGTGCTTTTTTACATCCAGTCCCTGTGTGTAACAGTTTTTGTAAATCGTGTTATCTGTTTCTCCACCGGCACACGATGGCCTACTCTTACGAAAAGCGGAACAGGATTTAACGTGTGCGCAAGATGTTCTGCGTGCGTTCACACACGGTGAAGGACTTTGGGGGAAGTGGAGTCAGCGCTGATGTTAACTCCAGAAGGAAAATTCCCTCGACCGTGTGTGCGTGCGTGCGTGCGTGCTGTGTGTGTGTGTGTGTGTGTGTGTGTGTGTGTGTGTGTGTGTGTGTGTGTGTGTGTGTGTGTGTGTCAGTGTCGGCGGGTGCCTGCTGATGAGGTGCTCTTTGTCATGGTAATGAGCCAAGGACCATGGACTGATCAGTGAAGGTTGCCCATGCTGAGGCTGGGATCTATACACATGTCCTTGCTGTGCTGCTAAACATGCATGCATGCATACAGTGGAGAGCAACAGCACAAGATCAATATTATTTTCCCTCATGTACAGGCAATCAGTGTCGTTTATTTCTTTCTTTATTACTTATTTTATTGTGTTCTTTTATATCGAGGATAATGTAATAAGCACTCTTGTGCTTGCTTTTTTTACATCCAATTCCCCGTGTGTATGCAGTTTTGTAAATCTGTCATGTGTTTCCACGGCACACATGGCCTACACTTACGAAGAGCGGAACATGTATGTGTGTGTTGTGTGTGTGTGTGTGTGTGTGTGTATGTGTGTGTGTGTGTGTGTATTGCGTGTGTGTGTGTGGTGTGTGTGCGGTTGTGTGGTGTGTGTGTACATTCGAATTGCTAAAACTATTAATTGTTATTGATTCCTTGTGTGTTCTTTAAGTCAAATGCAAGAGCTTTGATTTGTTTTTTTTGCAAGATATGCGCTAAATAAAATTCCATGTATTACTATCATTATATTATTATTACTACTATATTATGAGAGTTTAGCCTAGCGATTGGTTCTATCATTAACTGGGTTGTAAGAGGATGTTTTTTGACGCAAGGAATCAGACCAAGAATTGTTGTGTAATACAAAATTGATCTCAGAAGAAGCCCTTGGGGAAAGGTAAGCCACTTTCCATGACCATGGTTCATCTGACATCTGCATTGTAGTTTTTGTTTGTTTTTTTTTTTACCACTTTAGTCACAGCAGATTTCTCTACGTGAAATTCGGCTGCTCTCCCCGGGAGAGCGCGTCGCCACAAGTCCAGCGCCTACCCATTAAACCAAGGGCCTTATTCTCTGTACAAACACACAAATTAACTCCTTGTGTAACAGTTTAACGCTTATAAATTGTATTTGTATTGTACATTTAGTCACGCAGATTTCCTGCTGAAATTCGGGCTGCTCTCCGGAGAGCGCGTCGCACAGTCAGCGCCTACCCATTTTTTTCTTTTCTGCATCAGTGTTTGTTCTATAATGTTTTCTAAATTGCAGGACAACCCTTGCGGTCTTTACGTCCTAATAGATGTGTAACACACGACCTCGTTTATCGTCTCACGAAAACTAGCGCCAGACCACCACGCATGTCAATGATGGAAAAGTTGGTCAAACGGTACACACGTCTTCTGTTTATAAGTACAAAAGACTTTCACAACTAAGAAACCACACAATTAAAAATTACAGCAGTATCTTATCACCAGAATTCTGTACAAGAACCCAAATCATGACACACTTACCTGACTGACTGGGAACAGATGACAAGATTTACAAAACTGCATACAAGGGGACTGGATGTATAAAAAAAAAAAGCACACGAGTGCATCTTCCATTATCCTTGATATAAAGAAAGTAATAAAAAAAAAATTAAAAGATATAGTGTTGGCACATCATTTGTAATGCCGGAGAGTAAACCATGGACCGTGAGTTCAAACACTCAAGAAGAGCACATTTATATTTATTTATTTATTTATTATTATTTATTTATTTATTTATTTATTTATTCTTTTATATCGAGGATAACAGAATAAGCAATCAGTGCTTTTTTTTCATCCGGTCCCCGTGTGTATGCAGTTTTTGTAAATATTGTCATCTGTTCTCACCGGCACACGATGGCCTACTCTTACGAAAAGCGGAACAGGGTTTAACATGTGCGCAAGATGTTCTGCGTGCGTTCGCACACGGGGCCTCGGTTTAAAGTCTCATCCGAAAGGACTTTTCAGGAGAGTGGAGCAGCACTGATGTTAACTCCAGGAGAAAAATTTCCTCGACCGGACTCGAACCCGGGTCGTCAAATTGCGTGCGCATGTTCTGACCACTAGGCTATCTGGTCCCCCCCCCGTCCACCGAGCCAAGAAGAAAGGGAACACAGGCAGGCGTCTTGTGTTCTACAACCAGAGTGTAAAACTCCCAAGGAAGTGACCATTGTCCCGAAGCTGGGCGATCTTCGGCGTGTGACACCACTACAAGGGAGTCGCTGTTTATCCATACACTCCACATCCTGCCTGCCTGAATGAAGGTTGGTGGTACTGGCGCAGGGAGCGTTGGTTTCTTGGTTATGGAAATCAGGGACCCAGGCAGTGACTGATCTTTGGAGCCTGACTGAATTACCATTGATCCATGGAGCAGAATGGCATGGCAAGATGTTGTTTGGGTTTTTTTCTCTCTCTCTCTCTCTCGTCTGTCTCTCGTCTCTCTCTTCTTCTCCTCTCTCTCAGTCTCTCTCTCTCTCTTCTTCTCTCTCTCTTTTTCTCCTTTGGCCCAACTTCTCCCTCCCTCCCCCCCCCTCTCCTCCTCCTCCTCTCTCCATTAGATCTCAAGTGGTGGTCTGGTGCAGTCTTAGAGGTAACGCGCCTGTTTACAAAGCGAAAAAGACCAGGTGAGTGTGAGGTGGTTTGAATCCCGTTTGGGCCCAAAACTTTTCCCCCCATCCATTAGATTATGAGTGATGGTCTAGGTGCTAGTCTTTCGGATGAGACGATAAACCGAGGTCCCGTGTGTTACACATTATTTAGCGCACGTAAAAGAACCCACGGTAACAAGAGGGTTGTCCCTGGCAAAATTCTGTAGAAAAAAGCCACTCTGGTAGGGAAACAAATACATTGCAGACAAGAAAAAAAACTGGGTGGCGCTGCACTTGTGGGAGGCGCTCTCCCCGGGAGAGCAGCCCGAATTTCACGCAGAGAAATCTGCTGTGACATAAAGTGGTTAAAATAATGTAATAAATAAAATGCTTGACATTCAGTTCTCCTGCGGGTTGAATCATGCCCGAAAAAAAATTGGCAGCAGACAAGATGAGATGGGGGGAGGATGGGATAGCCTAGTGGTCAGAACATTGCGCTGGAATTTGATGACCGGGGTTCGAGTCCCGTTGGAGGGGATTTTTCCCCTGGAGTTAATCAGTGCTGACTCCACTCTCCCAAAGTCCCGGATGAGACTGTAAACCGAGGCCCCGTGTGCAAACGCACGCAGAACATCTTGCGCACACGTTAAATCCTGTTTCGCTTTTCGTAAGAGTAGGCCATGTGTGCCGGTGGGACAGATGACAATATTTACAAAAACTCATACACATATGGGGACTGGATTAAAAAAAGAAAGCACATGAGTGCTTATTCCATTATCCTCGATATAAAAGAATAAATAAATAAAAATAAACATAGTCACCATGTAGCGTACTATACTATGTTAGATTTGCATGCAGTAAGGTCGTGAAAGTGAGCATCGATTATAGGTTACTACATAGTAGTTCTTTTTTTCCGAGACTGACTTTCCACGGCAAATTACTGCCACTGATGAGACATGGATTTTCACCATTCTCTTCGTGAAAAAAGTAAGAGAGTATCTAATTAGTCCATTAATCTCTCTGTCTCTGTCTCTGGATAGCTTTTTAAAGTGGACACAGAACCTCATGCTGTGTTTACACTGTGACCTTGGTTTATTATAATTATACAGCCTTATTCGAAGGACTTGCGAGGAAATAGATTGACACCGATGGTAAATCTTGTATGTGAGGCCATCGTGTGCTGGTGGGAACAGATGACAAGATTTACAAAACTGCATACACTACTGCCCACAAATCCAACATCACTCAGTCCTGAGTGCTATATTTAGTGCCCCTTTCCTTTTACCTAAGTCCAAGTGTGGTCAGTTCCTGCTATAAATAGCACCAGCTGGCCCTAGCTGGGCTGCGATGGGATGGGATGGATTAATTAGCAGCTGAGAGGAGCTGAAAGTGGGGGAAACTGACAGCTGTGACACACGGGACTGGATGTAAAAAAAAAAAAAAGCACATGAGTGCTTATTCATTTACTCGATATAAAAGATAATAAGTAAATAATGAATAAATAATAAATAAAAATAAATCACAAGGAAATTCAAATTTGAATTCAAATACTTTATTATCTCAAAACAGCTACAAACAAAGGATTACTCATGAAAGGACAAAAAGAAGAAATAGCAAATAGCATGTTACTACCACAGGGTGGGAGAGCTCAGTGGTCAGAGCCCTCACTTTCCCCAAGTCAAGTTAAGCAGCGTCCAGCATGGTTACCAGTTGGATGGGTGACCGTTTGTGAGCCTTGGCTTCAGTACAGTCCCCCGAGTTCACCCAGCTGTCAATGGGTACCTGCCCTCTTTAGGGTCAGGAAGGTAAAGCAGCAAGGGAGAGGAGATGGGCGCCGCCCTCGACATGCTGGCCCCTACAGAAGCTGAGGTTTCTGACGCCTCGCTCTCCTACGACCACACAGGTTATGGGACACCAACCATGTTGCCACAGATCCCACGGAACCATACAAGTTCAACGCGCACGTTTCATCCTCTGTGCAAACGACACATACCTGCCAATGCAAGTTTCACATTCAGTGCGCCCACGCGCATGTGCATGCGCACGTATGCACGCACACACATTTCTACCACACCACCACCACCACCACCATCACAACCACCAACAACAAACATTCCGACAGCGATCTGATTTGAACCTACACTCTTAGATGAATTAACTTTTCAACTAATGACAGTGACAGTGACGTGACACTGCCACATGTCATTAACTTTGTCCTGTTGGATCAAATAAATTTTGCGTGCTGAAGACCAGCAGTCAGAATAAGCACCGAAGGAGAAGATAATTACAACCAGCTGTAACCTTTTATAGAGATATTCCCTCCCCTTCCTCCCTCTTATAATTATTGTACCGAGCAAAAGTTCGTTGGCTAGTTTCACTTACTGGCATGGTCTGATACCGAAAGAAGCATTCCATTCGTGAAGTAAATATATCGATCAGTGATTGATTAGTGACTGTCGGTTAATGAGACATTGACCAGTGAAGTCTTACACACAACACACACACACACACACACACACACACACACACACACACACACACACACACACGCACACGCACGCACACGCACGCACGCATGCACGCACGCATGCACGCATGCACGCACGTATGCACGCACGCACGCACACACAAAACACACACTAGCTTTCTTTCGTGACCCACTAATTACTTTCTTAATGAAGCAACTGGCTTGGTTCTAGTTCAACACACAGACTACCAATTCTCTTTTCTGTTCTTTTACATCGAAGATAATGGAAGAAGCACTCATGTGCTTTTCTTTACACCCAGTCCCTGTGTGTATGCAGTTTTGTAAATCTTGTCATCTGTTCTCAGCGGCACACAATGGCCTACTCTTATAAAACGCAGAATAGGATTAACGTGTGCGCAAGATGTTCTGCGTGCGTTCGCACACGGGGCCTCAGTTTATAGTCTCATCCGCAGTCTTATCCAGGCGCCGATGAATGGAGGTGTCTACGAGGACCCACTACTTGTTTGGAAAGAGAAAGCTTACGGTTGAAAGTTTTGTTTTGATTTGATTTGTTTGTTTGTTTGTTGTTCCTTGGTAAGAACTCTGCTGTTCACCAATGGTGAGATTTTTTTGCGTATGCGACCCCCCCCCCCCCCCCCCCCCCCCCCCCCCACCACCACCACCACTGTTTAGGTCACCGCATTCCGACTTCCAGAATGGTGTCGAAACACACCTCAGAGCATGAGGGCTTTTTGTTTTGTTTATGCTAGGGTTTTGTTTGTTTTTTAAGATTTTTGTCATGAAGTGAACGGGATTCGAACCACCACACACTTCGACCTGCTTTCTAGACAGCTTCTTTATACAACAAGGAGCAGGGGGCAGTGTGGGTTCTCTTGATGTAAATTGTCTGGAAAAATTCTATAAGGAGGAAACTGAAAATAAATATGGCGGAAAAAAACTTAGAACTAATTTTTGTAGGGTAGCATTTTTGTTGTGTTTTGTTCTTGTTGTTTTCTTTTTTGTGGAGGTGGGAGGAGGGAAGGGGGCAAAAAAAGAATATGTTTAGTTCTCTCATTCTCGAAGCAAAGCAGATATCAAAGGTGATTACTTTGTGTATACCTGAATGTACACCTGGGTGTCGTAAGTCCACTCATGTGGGGACGGGATAGCCTAGTGGTCAGAAAACTGCGCTCGTAATTTGACGACACGAATTCGATTCCTGTTGGAGGGGATTTTTCCCCTGGATTTACATCAGTGCTGACTCCACTCTCCCCCAAAGTCCTTCGGATGAGACTGTAAACCAAGGCCCCGTGTGTGAACGCACTCAGAACATCTTGCGCATACGTTAAATCATGTTCCGCTTTTCGTAAGAGTAGGCCATCGTGTGCCGGTGGGGGGAACAGATGACACGATTTACAAAAACTGCATACACACGGGGACTGGATGTAAAAAGCACATGTGTGCTCAGTCTATTATCCTCGATATAAAAGAAGAAAATGAAAAAAAAATGAAATGAAAAAATGTCCACACCGACTGCATAATAAATTTTTTAAAAAGAGAAATAAACAAACAAACAAAAAGACAACAACAAATATTGCATACTGCTGTATAAATTTGACTTAAAGCTCTCTGTCTGTCTATCTGTCTCTGTTTGTCTGCCTGTCTGTCTGTCTGTCTAGTCTGCCCTCTCTCTCTCTCTCTCTCTCTCTCTCTCTCTCTCTCTCTCTCTCTCTCTCTCTCTCTCTCTCTGATCTCGTTGTTTCGGAGGACTTTGTTTGTTTTTTAAGGGAGGGGAACATTTCAATACAGAACTGAGACACTGAAAAACAACAACAAACAAAAACAAAAAACAAACCAAAAAAATGTGATCATTTTAATAATTATGTAAACCTAACTTTGCATGAGCCAGTGTGGAAAGGTTGTTCTAAGGCCCCAGCGGCTTTTAATTGTCATCTCGCATGTTGAAGGACCACTAGTAGGGTAGCAGGCGGTAATGACTTCAGGTTAGGTTATCGACAAGTTCTGCCTTCTCACGGGCTGGGGGGCAGGGGAGCGTTCATTGACATGGGGCATCGATCAGTAAAAGATTGACTTGGGGAGGTTAGGTAACTAGCCATTATTGACCTGTGAGGCCTGCTCTCAACACACCCATTTCCTTTTTCACCGTCCCGTTTGCGCTGTAGATTACTTTAGAAAGGTAGGGTGTGGTAGAGGTGTTCCTATAATCTATGTGGTTGTTACTTTATACACTGGCTGGTTTAAAAAAAAAAAAAAAAAAACCCGCTAATTAAACAGACCTCCCTCACAACAGGAAGTTGGTTTTGTTTTGTTTTGTATTTCAGCCGCTATACTGAAATAATACATTTCTCCCTCCCTTCGTTAAAAGAACAGAGCTAAAATCAAAATGAATGCAGCAGTATATTGCTCACGAAAAAAAACCCACACCTAACAAACTAAACAAACAGGCAAAATCCTGTAAGGATATCCCAAGACAATTCAAAGCCCAGTTTTTTTTGTTCAACAAAAAGCAGGTATGATAAGAATGAATTTCACTGCTACAGCTCCCTCAGTTTTTGGTGTGTTTTTTTTAAATTTGTAAGCGAGCTATTTAGATGACACGAAACAATGGATTCTTCTTCTTCTTCAAATTCTTCTTCTTCTTCTTCAAATTCTTCTTCTTTTTCAATTTTTTCCTTTTCAAATTTTTCTTTTTCAAATTTTTCCTTTTCAATTTTTTCTTTTTCAAATTCTTCTTCTTCTTCTTCTTCATATTCTTCAAATTCTTCTTCAAATTCCTCTTCTTCTTCTTCTTCAAATTCCTCTTCTTCTTCTTCAAATTCTTCTTCTTCTTCTTCAAATTCTTCTTTTTTTCAAATTCTTCTTCTTCTTGCACTACTCAGACAGCAACTCCAGAGGTCCTGACAATTGCCGTGATACACTGAAGGCCCTCCAGGGGTCTGAAGAGCTTGTCCCTCATGAGCAAGTCAGTAGGTCAGATATCGACCCTCAGAAAACAATGGACATAAAAAAGCAACACTAGTTTCCAATACATAGTTTCTCATACCGATCACTGTAGTCCACACACCTCATTTACAAAATTGATGCGATGTTTTGCTTGGCTTTACATGCATTATGATTATGGTAAATTTGACAGGGTTGAGTTAGACAGCTGAGAGAAGAACAAAACCCAAAACAAGAAAGAAAAAAAAAAGGGAGAGAAAGAAAAGAGGAGACGAAAACGAACAATAATAAAAATGATGATGTTATTGGGGGTAGTGGTAGTGGTGGTATAACAGCATATTATTTGACATCAGTAAGGTCTACCTACTTTCTGCTGTAAAAGTTAATAGAAGCCTGTTAGAGCTAAATCAGATTAAATGCTCCCCCTTGGGGATTCTGGGGGGCCTGTCAGTATAAAATACTTCCCTCCCTTCTGGAAATTCTGTGCTAGGACTTCCCTCTTTTCTATCCCTCTCTTTGTATCAAATTAAATGCTTCCCCTTGGGAATGCTGGAGGCCTGTCAGTAAAAAAAAAAAAAAAAGCTTTCCTGCATTCTTGGTCCATTCTCCTGCCTTTTTTTTCCAGAAATGCTTCAAGGACAACAATTCTCTCCCACGCCGAAGTCGGATGTGCTGGGCCTGACTTGTCAGGAGCTTAACAGCAGCGCAACACATTTTCGCTCATATGACAAACAAGAACAGTTGCTGTCTGAGCGTTCGACGACGACGACGACGACGACGACGACGACGAAGAAGAAGAAGAAGAAGAAGAAGAAGAAGAAGAAGAAGAAGAAGAAGAAGAAGAAGAAGAAGAAGAAGAAGAACAACAACAACAACAACAACAACAACAACAACAACAAGACGAAGAAGGACCAGCCGCTATGGCGTAGTGGTTAGTGCCTTGGATTCCGGACTGGAAGGTCGTGGGTTCGAATCCCATAAGTCATTGGGATTTTTCGGGCTCCGGCCGGCTCTTACCCAGAGTGAGTGTGCTGTGGGCTCAATGGGGAGACTGGGACCACACAGTTGAGCTTCATCCACTTTACAGATGCGAGTTTGAGAGTGTTGCTCAAATTACCTGACCATCACTGCAGGTGTCTGTATCTCTCGGGCCCGGTTGACGCCGGGATCTATTATGATAGTAAGTGTAGAGTACAACCCTGTCAAGTAGTCTCAAAGCGGATGCACTTCCACAGCAGCATCATTACATCATCCTCATCATCATTGATCATCATGCAATAATAAAAATTGCCTCTGATTCGGTGGCCCCCGTTGCTCTGGCCTTATGGTGACCTCAGATTCGGTTTCCGCATAGGCTTCTGTGCCTGTGGTGAATTTGTGTCAAAGCCTTTGGGGTTGGAGGTTCGCGGGGAGGCTGTCGTTGGAGGGACGTTGTGGTGGTCGCCACCTCGAGTGGGTAGCTCACACAATCTGGCTCCGCGACTGAACTAATACTGTCGTTAGTAGGGGGCTTAGTAGGTGGTGTACTGCGCATGTTAGATCAGAACAGGCACCACTGAACACCATCAAAGTGACCTAGCAGCAGTGCATGGCCCCTCTGGCTGGTGGCTCCGCGGCGGCCTAATATTGATGGGCTCCCTGTGGACTCCCGACCCCGGGGATGAGACACAACGAATCTGGGTATGGCTGTGGCGGGGAGATTGAAATGAGCGGCGTGGGAGCAACAGGACGGGGACGTCACAGAAGACGAGGCAGCAAAAACAAAAAAGAAAAAAAGACGAAGAAGAAAAACTGCTTCATGTCAGAGAACCGTTCCATCACACAGAGGATCGATCAGTACCTGAGGTGTGGAGGAGGGTCAGTGACAGTGTATTGATCTCTGAAGCCTGCACTGAATGGCATTTTCTACTCATGACCACTAACATCTCTTGATTACCCCTTACTACCTACCACTCATGGGCAAGCAGCATTGCATTGCGCCACACAGCAGGAATCCCATCCATCTTCGATCTCAGTCACTCTATGATTGTGCTCGAACGTAACAAGGACAGAAAAGGTGAAACAGAACTTTCTATCGTACGCAATAGTGACAACTAATAGCATGCAAGAATTCAGTTGCAAAAATCGATTACTAATAACAAACAACATCCAACAACTATTCATAGGCAAAAGGTAAAGGTAACGGTGTCCCATAACCTAGACGGTCGTAAGGGAGTGAGGCATCAAAGACCTCAGCTTCTCTAGGGGTCAAGCATATTGAGGGTGGAGCCCATCTCCTCTCCCTCGTTGCTTTACCTTCCCTGACCCTAAAGAGGTGCAGGTACCCATTTACAGCTGGGTGAACTGGGGGGGGGGGGGGGGGGGGGGAACTGTATTGAAGCTAAGGCGTGCAAACAGTCACCCATCCAATTGGTTAACCATGTTTCGAAGCAGCGTGGAGCTATTGTAGATTCACGTTTTTACCCAAGGACACCGTAAGACCAGTCTGGTCTTGCTTAACACAAAGAGCTAGTAGCCTATAAGTTCTACCTTATATGTGTTCAAACATTCATGAGTATGGCAAATTGTAATGATCCTAGCTTATCAATAAAACAGTATAAACACTGCCTCACATGTTTAATAATGAGAAGCACGGCAATTTGTCATGAGCTTGGTTTATCAATAAACATCGTCTGTTATTTTCTTTTTAGCGGCAAAGAAAAGCGTTTATTGACAGGACCGCATTCAACCACATCTAAGGGATCGATCAGTGATTGATTTGTGGAGCCTGAGTATTGTTATTGTTATTAGCATTGATCTAAGAAGGATGGTGGCAGAACGGATAAGATGTTCACCTGCCAACATGTTAATTAACCGTGAGGTTTTGTTTTTTTGTTGTTGTTTTTTTATATACCACTTTATGTCACAGCAGATTTCTCTGCCTGAAATGCGGACTGCTCTCCCTGGGGAGAGCGCGTCGCCACAAGTGCAGCGCCTACCCATTATTTTTTTTTTTCATCAGGGATGGTGTCTAAACACGACACCTGTACTGTGTGAATGCTGGTTTTTTTTATAATTTTGTCATCCGTTCCTACCGGCACAGGATGGCCTGCTCTTCCGAAAGGCGGAACGGGATTTTAACGTGTGCGCAAGATGTTCTGCGTGCGTACGCACACGGGGCCTCGGTTTCTAGTCTCATCCGAATGACTTTGACATTCAGGTTCTGTGTTCGATTTCCCAGCCTCGGCTTTTTGAACTGAATGTCAAAGTCCTTTGGATGAGACTATAAACCAAGGTATCGCGTGTGAGCGCACACAGAACACTAACGCACACGTTAAGAACCCGTTCCTACCTTTCGGAAGAGCAGGCCATTGTGTGCGGGTAGGAACAGATGACAAAAAAAAACCCAGGATGCACACAGGTGTCATGTTTAGACACCATCCCCGAAGTTGGAATGCGGCTACCTGATTGGTGTGGACTGAGTGTACTGATTGATACCTAACATTTCAACCCCGTTTCTTCTTCATCGCTGAACACTCCGACAACAACCATCATTGTCTGTCATATGAGCGAAAATGCGCTGCACTGCCGTTTAGTTTTTGGGGGGGGGGGGGGGGGGGGGGGGGGGGAGGCAGGAGAATGGACCAAGAAGGCAGCAAATAGACAAGAAAAAAGGTGACAGGAAGAAAAAGAAACATGGTAGAAACAAAGATGGGGAATTAAAAAAAAAAAAAAAAGGAGGAGAAAATTCCTAGCATAGAATTTCCAGTAGATGGGGGTGCCATTTATACTGACAGCCCCCCCCCCCCCCCCTCCCCAGTAATCCCATGGAGGGGAGAGAAAATGATAAGTTTTAAGTCAGGAATAAACTTAAGAATGTAAAGCAGGAGTGGGTAGGTAGGAGAGGTGGGAATAAGATGGTTGATAAAACATACAAAAAAGGTGAGGGGGTAGGGGGTGGTGGTAAAAAGAACAAGAGTATTGTGGGTAGGTTGGGGAGGGGGAGTTAATGCATGCATCTTTTCCTATCATAACTCTCCCTTAAACACCCAGGCTCATTAAGAGCATCACAGACCTATGAAAACCTCTCCGCAATAGTACCAATAATGTTATCAAAGTCCTCCAAGTCACAGGCACGTTAAAATCCTTTCTCGATCCCCTGCGATTCTGTATCTGTCTGAATCACAGGCGCACGATAATTCGTTACAGGTCAGAGGTAGTTCTACAGTATACAATCCTAGCCTTGGCTGTGTCGCAGGTACATGAGAAGATTGTCTCAGGAGTTACTGTGGTATGGTTTTCACTCCGGTAGATCCGGTTGGGAGCTAGCTTATCATTCAGGATTGTTATTCATCGTACTGAGAAAATAGCACATAATTATTATCGTTGTGGCTGTATGGGGGCCGTGAGGGGAGACAGTGACAATGACAATGACAAAGGTTTATTGTGTTAGGCAAGATGCCCATTCACAGGGGGACAGAGGGGAGGGAGGGAGGGGGCTGGGCACAAAACAGGGGAGGAGAGGGGTAGGGGTAACCACCATTTTCAAAATCCTGACTCCAATCCCTAACCAAAGTTGTCAGACACCGTCAGCTCTGAACATGGAATGAACATAGGTACGTTTTTTTCACAGAACTTATTAGTAAGAAGCCAACCAAAGGACTGGCTTGACACACAGCTCGAACCCTGTTCATAACAGAAGCTTAGTGAAGGACACTGTATGCTGTCATTGTGCCATCACAAGTTGTCCTGTGGCACTGTGGCCTGTCCCTGTACTAATGCACTTCATATGGCGTTCTCGGGGGAAAGAAGAAGAAAGCCTGACCGATGCTTGCAGCAGTCACAAATATGAATGTTATCTTTTTTGACAGCCTTTTTTTTTTTTTTGCATTACACCATAATGGAAATATCAGAAACAAAAAGACATTTTTTTGGGAGGACGCCATTTTCTTTTCTATCCCTTTAGATCTATCATGTTTTTGAAACTATCTATATTGAATTAAGAATCTCTCTCTCTCTTCTCTTCTCTCTCTCTCTCTTCTCTCCTCTCTTCTCTCTCTCTCTCATATATATATATTATTTTTTTTTAATTGTTTTTTATTTTTATCAGGATAATGGAATTGAGATGGGTTTATTAAAACGTATTTTAGATAGCGTTATTTCACATGTGGAAGTGGCTTTATTATAATGTATTTTAGATAGCGTTATTTCACATGTGGAAGTGGCTTTATTATAATGTATTTTAGATAGCAGTTATTTCACATGTGGAAGTGGCTTTATTATAATGTATTTTAGATAGCAGTTATTTCACATGTGGAAGTGGCTTTATTATAATGTATTTTAGATAGCAGTTATTTCACATGTGGAAGTGGCTTTATTATAATGTATTTTAGATAGCGTTATTTCACATGTGGAAGTGGCTTTATTATAATGTATTTTAGATAGCAGTTATTTCACATGTGGAAGTGGCTTTATTATAATGTATTTTAGATAGCAGTTATTTCACATGTGGAAGTGGCTTTATCATAATGTATTTTAGATAGCAGTTATTTCACATGTGGAAGTGGCTTTATTATAATGTATTTTTGATAGCAGTTATTTCATATGTGAAAGTGGCTTTATTATAATGTATTTTAGATAGCGTTATTTCACATGTGGAAGTGGCTTTATTATAATGTATTTTAGATAGCAGTTATTTCATATGTGAAAGTGGCTTTATTATAATGTATTTTAGATAGCGTTATTTCACATGTGGAGGTGGGTTTATTACGGTGGTATATATTCTAATGCTTTATTTCACATGTGGAGGTGGGTTTATTAGGGTGGTCATATTTTCGATGGCTTTTTTTATATGTAGTTGTGGGTCTATTATGACGTATTTTCGATGGCTTCATCTCACATGTGGTGTGTTTATTACAGTGGTTATGTTTTAGATGGTTTCATTTCACACGTGGAGGTACTAGGTGGGTTTACTATGGTGGTTATTATATTTATTTCACAAGTGGTGGTGGTTATTGCAATGGTTATACTTGAAGTGGATTTATGTGAAGAGGTGGGCCCAGAGTTTATTATGGTGGTTGTATTTTTCATTTTTCGATGGCTTTATTTCACAAGTTGAGGTAGGTTTATTATAGTGGTTGCAATTTAGATGGTTTCATTTCACACGTGGATGTGGATGTGGATTTATTACGGTGGTTATATTTTAGATGGCTTTATTTCACACATGTAGGTGGTTTATTACTGTTGTTATATTTTAGATATATAGATGGTTTCATTTTACACGTGTAGTTGGTTATTTCATTTTTTTGGTTGTTTTTTGTTTACAGTGGTTATATTTTAGATGGCTATATTTCACATGTGGAGGTGGGTTTATCATCATGTGGCCTTTGACAACTGCATTGTAGATGGGGTTTTTTCAATGTGGAGATAAAGTACTACAATTGCAATTTCGATGGCACTATTTTATACGTGGAGGTAGGTATATTACGACAGAATATAGATGGCTTCATTTCGCATGTGGTGGTGGGTTTATTATATTTGCATGCTGGATGGTTTTATTATTATTATTTAATTATTAGGAGACCTTCTTTACATACAGTCTCTGTGTGCACAACCTCGTAAGGTTTACATTTTTTTTTATCAGTTTCCACAAGCACATTATAGCCTACTCTTCCAAAAGGTGGAACAGGTTTATGTGCCAAGATGCTCTGCATGTGTTCACATATAGGATGATGGTTTATGGTCTCATCTGAAGAACAGATTTTACAAGTGGATCTATTATACCCGTTTAATTTCAGAATGCTTTATTTCACGTCATAAAGCGTTCATTACACTGGCTTTTTTTTGTTTTTGACGTGGAGATGGATCACATTTTTGCTAATTTTTGTTTTTGCGCGATGCGAGTTTATTGCGACAATTGTGTGGTTATAACAATTGCATTATTTTGGATGGATTGATTCTCACATTTAGAAGTGAGCTTTATTTCACTTGCAATTGTGGGATTTATTAACATTATTTGTTTTTACCCATTGTAAAGTTTGTTCCTCAGCTAGACCTCAAATTCACCCATGGCGAGATGTTTGTGCTTGCGATTGGTTTCGTCCACCAGTAAGGTAGCCACATTCCGACTTCAGGGATGATGTCTAAACAGGACAACAGCGTTTACACTTTCATCATCCATTTTTGCCAGCATGCGATGGCCTGCTTTTCTGAAAGGCAGAATGGGTTTACGTGCGAGTGCAAGATATGTGTGTATACAAATCATCTGAAGGACTATTGGGAAGTGGAGTTTGTACTGTTAAATCTAGGGGGGAAATCCTTCTATCTCAGTGATAGCTTGAACCGGGACTGTCAAACTTCCGAGTGCAATGCTCGAATTACAACACTAACCCAGACCCTGTGGGTTTCATCATCACGTTTGTATTGGATGGCTTTCTTTCACATGGATTTATTAAGAACAGTTGTACACAAGATGGCTTTGTTTCACACGTGGTTGTAAGGCCAATTACAACGGTTGCATTTTTGATGGCTTTATTTTTACATTGGTGGTGGGTTTATTTATTACAGGGAATGTAGTTTGGACGGCTTTGTTCTACTTTTGAAGGTGGGTTCATCATAAGTTGTACTTTGGCTTATTTCTCTTAGTTGGGGGTTCATTTCACATATGGAGGTGGTTTTATGTCGACATTTTCATTTCGTTTTATTTCACATGTGGTTACGAGGTTTAATGTTTACAAGTTTCATCTTGGTTTTATTTCGCATGTGGTTACAAGGTTTCATGTTAAACGTTTAATTTTGGTTTTATTTCACATATGGTTACAAGGTTTCATGTCGACAAGTTTCATTTCACACGTTTCATTTTTTCTTCACATGTGGTTATGTGGTTTAATGTCTACCAAGTTTCATTTTGGTTTTATTTCACATGTGGTTATGAGGTTTAATGTTGACAAGTTTCATTTCACGGTTTAATGTCGACAAGTTTCTTTTTATTTCACAGTGGTTAACGAGGTTCATCTCAGCTATGAAGGTAGGTTTGTAACGATTGTATAGTGGGTGGCTGTTTCACATAATGGTTATGGGATTTAATGCAACAGCTGGATAATTATGTAATTCCTTTGTTTCACATGTGGAGGGGGGGGGTGATTATGATGGTAGTCTGACATGACTTTATTTCTTTATTTTGTATGCGTAGAAGTGGTTATTGATCATTGTTTTGGGGGTGGTTGTTTTTTTAAGATGGCTTTATATGTGGAGGTAGGTTTGTTATTGGTGGTGGGGTTGTTTTTTTTAAAGACGGCTTTTATTTTATACAAGGTTATAAAGTTTATCATTGTGGTGTTTTTTTTAAAAGACGGCTTTATTTTTGGTTACAAGGTTCATTATTGATGAAGTTTTTTTTAAACAGCTTTATTTTACAAGGTTCATTATTGATGATCGTTTTTTAGGTTTATTTATAAGTGGAGATGTTTCTTTAGGTGGCTTCATTTCATGTAGTGGGTTTATCATTGATTTTTTTTTAAAGATAGCTTATGTGGTTATGTTTATTACGATGGTTTTATTTTGATGATTTTATTTCATATATAGAAGTTTACTACTAATGTTTATTTATTTATTTATTTATTTTATCAAAGATGGCTTATTTTCACATGTGGGGTGGTTTATTACAACGATAGTATTTTAAAAGACAGTCTCCCATGTTGAGGTGGGTTTCAAGATGGTCATTTTAGACGGCTTTATTTTGCATCTTTAGGGGAGCTCACCACATCGCATCTTGGACGGTTTTGTTTCACACGTGATGAAGGCTTTTTTTTCTCAGATTTTGCATCATTTTATTTTACAAGCAGAGGCGGGTTTCTTATTGCGGTGGCCTTATTTTACATATGGAGATGGGTGCATTATGACGGTTGCATTTTGGTAAGAGAGCTGGGATTGGCGTAGTATTTCAAATTACATTTCAACAAGTGTGAAGAGAAGAAGTTCAGCCATGTTTTTACGACTGTGCTGCTGTAGAAGGTAGTGTTTGTTCAGTCAAGGTAAATCACTGGATTGACATACAACACACAGATCAAAGCGTGCACACACACACAACCAACCACACACACACACCACACCAACCACCACAACGCACACACACACGCACAAATAAAAGAAGCCAAAAACACGGGCATGCACGCAACCCCCTTCCCTACCCCCTCTGCAGCCAATTTAGAAATGAACATTCTCCATCCATTTTTGAAACAAGTGTTGAGGGAGAGAGGGGGGGGGGGGGGGGGCTCTGGTTATAGGGCTGCAGTAAACATCTTTTTGTATAAGCTGCTACAAAGGGGGTGGATAGGTGAGGGTTGTAGTCATTTTGGGTTTTTTTTTAATTTCACAAGTGGTATTACCTAGGATGCAGTATTTTAGATGGCTTTAAATCAGCACTGAAAAGAGGGGGAGAGAGGAGAGGGAGGGAGGGGAGGGGGAAGAGAGAGAGGTGGGGGGGGGGGTGGAAATGCAGCAGAATATTTGGATGGCTTAAGTCTGACAGTTGAATGTCAGCATAGGAATGATTTGACAGTGTGTAGGAGGGAGAGGGGTAAATGATGGTTATTTTGGATGCTGTTAAATGTGACACTCCCCCAGAAATAAGTCGCTTTGCACCATTAACCCAATTTTGCGATAGGAGCCATTTAAAGGCTAGGTGGGGGTCTGGATCATGATTTTAATATTTAGATTGATTATAAAACTATAGGCATTGTTTGTTTTTTTTACTTTCGTTTCACTTTAAAAACGCTTTTTCAAAATACCCAAGCCCTCCTATGGACCTTCTGTTACGATGCTAAACAGGTCCATTTTTCATTTTGCCACATCCCCAGTGCATAATTTTAATTTGTGATAACTTTTTCATAGAATTAATTGTTCCGATTTTCAATCTGTTTGTGGTGTTAAAAAGCCTTTACAAATTTTTTTCAGATTTATTTAATGTCAATATCTAAAAATTTGAAGTGTGGTGCAACGTGACTCATTATGTGGTGGAGTGTCAGAAATATGAGGCAAAAAAGATTGAAGGATGGGTGCATTGCACCAGAGGTCAAGTTTTAGTTATTGACAAGTTATTAATATGCATTAAAAAGGTATTCAATGCAAAAAACATATTGAAAATCGTACAGTTCTGTGCAAAGTTATTAAAAACTGAAATGGTAGATTTCAGAATGTGACAAAATGAGAAACGGGCAAGTTCATTTTCGTAACAGGTTGTCGGAATGAGGGTTTGGGTATTTTCAAAACACATTTAAAAGCAAAAGGAA
>CM060344.1:21342759-21344478 GCA_030674155.1 Stramonita haemastoma | reverse complement strand
CCCCCCCCCCCCCCCCCCCAACAAAACCCCCCACACCACACACACACAAAAAGAGAGGAATTAAGCACATCTCCTCAACTTATTCTACACACACCCCCCCCCCCCCCCCCCCCCCAAACCCAAAAAACAACACACACACAAAACACAAAACCAACACACACAAACACGAGGACGCATTTAGTCACACTCCTCTAACCTGTCTACCCCCCCCCCCCCCCAAAAAATACACAGCACACACACACACAAACACACAAACACACACCCCACACCACACACCACCAAAAAAGAGAGGCATTAAGTCACACTCCTCTCGCCTAGTCTACCCCCTCCCCCCCAAACACACAAACACACAACACAATACACACACACGAAAGAGGAGGAATTAATCACATCTCCTCTAACCTGTCTCCCCCCCCCCCCCCAACAAAATACACATGCACACACACACACACACAAAACACACACACACACAAAGGGGGAGGAATTAAGTAAACACCCTCTCACCTAGTCTAAACCCCCCCCCCCCCCCAAAAAAACACACCCCAAAAAAACAACACACACACACAAAAACACACACACACACACACACACACAAAACATGGAGGCATTTAGTCCACATCCCTCTAACCAAATCACCCCACCCCCCACAAAACACAGCCACAAACACAAACATTAAATCAAGTCTCCTCCTTCCCCCCTCCCCCGCCTAACAAAGGCATTTTTCCCTCAATCTTTGATAATTCCATGCATACCCCCCCCCCCCCCCCTTTCTCTTTCTCTCTCTGAAATTTTTTTTTTCAAACCATTTCTTTCAAACTATAACGATACACACAAAAGAAGACAGAGAAAAAGCAAACAACAAACACAATCCAAAAAAGGGGGAAAAAAACAGAAAAGCCAAATCAAAATGCACATTCATTTCCATCATTAAAAAAAAAAAGAGAAAAGAAAGAAAACTTGTCAAAATGCATATTCATTTTCATCATTAAATTAATATCAAAAGATGAAAAAAAAAAACGAGTCAAATTGCTTATTCATTTCAATTGTCAAAACAATGATGATTTTGAGCATTACTTCCTGATAAACATGTCACGTACATAAATATTCCCAATATGAATATCAAAAAACATTTGGAATTCAACACAATCCATAACATAACAACATCAATGCCAATAAGTTAAAAAAAAAAATCACACACACAACAAATAAATTATGCTAGCCAAAAAACCCCACAAAATTTCCCAACCAAATAAATAAATTAATTAAAAACAAACAGCCAACTCTTACACACATGTAAAGTTACACTGTCATATATTGTGTAACTGATAACACAGAAAAGTTAAGCAAAAACTGCCTAAGCTTTGAGTAATAATCATGGACTTGACCAGTTTTTGGTCACTGATGTCATCAGCCTGACTTGCACAAACTTTCCAGGTTGCCCTTCATACAGATTACACACACGCATGCAGGCACGCACGCACACTCACAAGGAGGTATTTAGTCACATCTCCTGTTTCCTAGTGTACCCCCCCCCCCCCCCCCCCCCCCCCCCCCCCGCAAAAAAAAACAAAACAACCAAACATCCCCCCAAACACACACACACAAGGTATTAAATCCCATTTCATATCACACCATTATCCTCTCCCTCTCTCCCATCCCCACTTTTGTTCAATCTATTTTAACATATTGAGCATATAGGGTTCCTTTCATAATTTCCCA
>CM060344.1:21327759-21335259 GCA_030674155.1 Stramonita haemastoma | reverse complement strand
TTGGGTTCTCCCATGTGGGACATTGGCCTAATCAAAGATACTAATCAGATCTCTTTTTATTTCATTTATTTCACACATGCTCCCACCACCCCTCTCAAACCCCCCCCCCCCCCCCTCCCAAAAAAAATGGAAAAAAAATTAAACTAAAGCAGAAATTCTCCTTTTCATGAAATTCACTTTATGTCGATTTCATGAAATCTGTATCAAACTATGATGCCAATACATTAACCCCCCCCCCCCCCCCAAAAAAAAAAAAAAAAAAGCAAACACACACACACACACCAAAATATTTTTTTAAAAGACCCCCAAAACCAACTAAAACCCGAATACATATTTCTATCCACATCATCTAACATGGCTTTGCTTATTACTTTCCAACCAATATGTCACATAGGTGAATAAGTTAACCTTTCCATGAATATCACAACTTATTTTCTATTCAACAGAATCTGCAATACAACTCACAGCACAAAAATAAATAAATAAATTTAAAAATCTGGGATTGTAGATGGGACAGGACAGGATGGGATGGGATAGGATGGCACAGTATGATACACAACAATATGCGTGGTATGGAAGTATAATGTAGTATAGTGCAGAACACAGGAGAGTGGTGCCATACCACTACACCACACAGTAAGTTTCTCTTCCTGAAAATCAAGCTGCCCTGCCCAAGACAGCATATAACCACAGTACAGTGCCACATATTTTCCCTGTTTATATCTTGCTTATGCTTGCTTGGATAGTAGCAGTTTTTCAGCACAATATAGAATGGAATATTCTATTGCTGAAGTGGATTTTTCACCATTTAAGCAAAAAATTGTATAAGTTACCACTAAACCCAAAAGTGCAATAAACAAAGTCACCACTAAAGCCAAAAATGTGATTTAAAAAGTCACCACTAAAGCTAAAGATGTGTGAAGTCACCACTAAAGCCAAAAATGTGATAAAGTCACCACTAAAGCCAAAAATGTGATAAAGTCACCACTGAAGCCAACAATGTGATAAAGTCACCACTAAAGCCAAAAGCGTTATTAAGTCACCACTAAAACCAAGACTGTCACAAAAGAAAGTAACCACTAAAACAAAGATGCCATAAAGTCACCACTAAAGCCAAGAAAGTGATCAAGTCACCACTAAAGCCAAGACAGTCATAAAGAAAGTCACCACTAGCCTAAAGCCAAAAATGGCATAAAGTCAACTTTAAAAGGCAAGGATGTAATAGAGAAACTCAGCATTAAGGCAAGAATGTGATCATACCACCACTAAAGCCATGAATAAAGCCAAGAATGTGATCATATCACCACCAAAACCAAGAATAAAGCCAAGACTGATCATGTGACATAAGCCAAGAATGCAATACAAAAAGTCACTCCTAAGGCAAAGAATTTCATTAAGAAAACCCCCACTATCTAAAACCAAAAATGATATAAAGAATTTAACAAAGTCACCACTAAAACATTTGTTATCTGTTATTCTGTATCTGCCTGGAACTTTAATTTTTCTCACACACAAAAATTATCTTTATTGTCATTGTAAATGAGAATATTTTTGATAGTCAAGCCTCGACTTTCAAAGATTTTCAATGGGAAGTTTGTCAGGTTGTCAATTTTGGTCATTTTCAAAGATTCAGTTTTCAATCTGTTTTGGGGGGTTTTATAAATTTTTTAATCTGGTTTTTCTTTTTAAAATAGTATGAAAGTCTGAAAATTGCCATTAAAGAATTCTGTTTAAACTGGAAGGAACATCACCCATGTGTTTGTCCCTTTCTTCTGTATCCTTTTTTTCTTCTTTTCTTTCTTCTTTTTTGTTTCTTACCCATGTTCTGTTACCCCCCGCCTCCTTTTTTTATATTCTGATCTTTCCATTATTTTTCCCAGCCTCTAATTTTGTTGCTGTTGTTGCTGTTTTTGGTTTGATGCCCATTTCTTCATTTTGCTCTATCTGTTTGGTGACTCTCTTGCTGGTTGTTCTTGTGGTTGTACCCTTTACTTTGTTATTAACCTGCTTCTGTCTTCTTTGTGTTTTCTTCTTTTTTTTCCATACGCTTACTTCTTTGTTTCTATTGTGCTTTTCCTTTACAAGTTCTTTTATCTTGTACTTCTTCTTCTGTTTCTTTGGCCTCTTTTAGTTCTTTTGCTTAGTCTGATGCTTCTTATTCTTTTTTTTTTCAAATTACAGTTAATCTGATCTAAACAACATGCAAACATTAAAAAATGACGGACTTGGCCCAAGCCAAAAGCTGTGTGATGTCATCAAATTACCAAGGCCTACACTAAAATGTTGTTATGTTGTAAAATGTTGTGTTGAGATTGCCTTCAGCTGTGACAACCTCTTAACATAACAACTTGCACTCCCCTTTAAAGGAGAAAAATCTTCTGAAGTATAGCTGCCTATAATACGGCAAGGTACTTGAACAGTCATACAGGCAAACTTTTCATTCAGTGTGTAATTTCAATCTCACAGTGATTCCTAGATAGGATGAAGAGTCTGAGTGCACATTCTGGGTGACTGGGTGATCCCCCCCTTCCCCCCAAATGCTAATCTGTGGAGCAGACAAAAAACAATTACAACAAAATGAAGGTCTATGTATACATACTCTTCCCTCTTTTCACAAATCCATGCATGTATGTCAGTATACACATTATCTATCTATCTCTTGCATGCACACACACAAACACACACACACACACACACACACACACACACACACACACACACACACACACACACACACACACACACACACTTGCACAAAAAATAATTATCTTGGTAACTGCATTTCCTACTTAACCTCACTTTTCCTATTTAAATAAGTATCTGTTTTGCTAAAACATTCCCCCTCCTCTCTAACATAGAAAAACAAACAAACATGTTTTCCCATTCCCTATTCTTGCTCTCACACTCACTCACACCCATGACTGTGCCATAACCATTCTCATGCCTCTTCCCACATACAGCTAGCTACCCATCCTGCCCCTTCTCACATACGTCCCCCCCCCCCCCCCCCCCCATTTCTACACATTAAAAATGAAAAAAAATGAAAAAAAAAAGTTTCTGCCAGCCTTGAATCATCATATCCATTTACCTTTTGTGTCCACATGTGGGGCCAGGTTAAGATAACAAAGGTTACTGTAAAGGTTAGTGTTAGTGTTAGCACATAACATTAGTAACTGGGAAAATGTTGTTGGTCAGCTGGCGTGTCTGCTTGTATATATGTAGGCCATGTGGACACAATGGTACATAGACACAATGGTACCCAGCTTCTGGTTTTGGAAATTTTAAGTCACAAATCGTCTGTCCTTTCAACCATCCATGGTTGGATTTTTATTACCATGTTCCAGTTTTGAAATCAGCTCAGTGGTTTCCAGAAGTGTACCTTTGCATACAAATGGACTGTGGGTGTTTTGTAAAGAACCAAAATTAATTAAACTAAGGATCAAGCCGAAAGATACGGTTATCTCTTGCTTATTTTCTTGAACTACCCCACTATTAAATTACAATTTTTCAGCTCTGAAATCAGCAATTTCTAGCTTACTGTACTTTTGAAAAATCGTGCCTGTTTCCAAAGAAACGAAAGTTGAATTAATGACTGAAGATAGTTATCAGCCCCAAATAAAAACCACAGGAGAAAACATGCTCTTTTATATGGGAGCCTATTTTCTATTCCCAGTTACCTAGCCATACATATCCTACCCCTTTCTCACAATTGACAAATGAGCCTAGCAGCTAATCTAAGGAAAAAGCCCCTCCTAATTATCAGTTTCCTTTTAGTACCTCTTCTACAAAATCAACGATGATTCCCCTCTTGCCTCCCCAAAACTTGTTTACATAAACACACACACACACACACACACACACACACACACACACACACACACACACACACCATGCGCACATACTGATGTGTTTTATCACATGTGCAGTGAAAACACTTTTGTTTGTTGTTTTCGTTAAATAGCCTCCGATGCTTTTGTCTTTTGCATAAGTTTCAATGCAGTTTTCACTTTGCTTTGGCATTTTGAACTCTGAATGACAAAAATCCATCCAACTGAGCTATAGGGAGATGACTTCCAGAGACTTACTGTGCATGTGCCAAATCAATTTTTACCTCCTTGGAGACTTTGTTGCCTGCAAATCTGTGTTTGTTTCATCCATGCACTCAATTCAGTTCAATTCAATCCAAATACTTCATCTCAAAGAAAAATTCACGTGGGTAACAAGCCACATATAAAAGCAGTCAACATGTAAATATTATATCATGGAAAATACCACAACATAGCCTAGTATCCAAATGTAAGCTCGCACCCATCCACATAACCATGCAGCCACCCACCTGTGAAGCACCACACACTCTCACCTGTAATTAAACCTTTAATTGTTTTTCCATACAAAAGTGTGATGTTTATTTCATCATCATCCTTAATGAGAATACTTTCAATGGACGAGCCTCGACTTTCAAGGGTTTTAAAGGTGTTTGTCACAGGTTGTTTATTTTGGTCATTTTCAAAAGGATTCATGGTTTTGAATCTAATATTCCTCTTTTTTTCATGAAAAAAATATGAAAATCGCCCAAATGGAATTCTGTTTAAAACAGAAGAAAAATCACCCATGCTTTAACTTAAATAAACCAGGCCTACTCTTACCTCAGTTTCCCCATACACCTATGTGCCTGTGGTGAGTTTTTGTCAAAGCCTTTGGGGTTTGGAGGCTTGGGAATATGGCCTCTGATTCGGTGGTCCCCCGTTGCTCTGGTCTCAAGGTGACCTCAGATTTTGTTTCCCCATACACTTCTGTGCTTCTGATGAGTTTGTGTCAAAGCCTTTGGGGTTGGAGGTTCACGGGGATGGTCGTTGGAGGGATGTTGTGGTGGTCGCCACCTCGGGTGGGTGACTCACTCAGTCTGGCTCCAGGACTGAGCTAATACTGTCGTTAGTATAGGGCTTAGTAGATTGTGTCCTGCCTATGTTAGCTCAGAACAGGCGCCACTGAACACCACCAAAGTGATCCAGCAGAAGTGCAGGGCCCCTCTGGCAGGTGGTCCCACAGCGGCCTAATATTGATGGGCTCCCTGTGGCCTCCTGACCCTGAGGATGAGATACAGCGAATCAGGGTATGGCTGTGGCGGGGAGACTGGAATGAGCGGCGTGGGAGCAACAGTACGGGGATGTCACAGAAGACGAGGCAGTAAAAAAAAAAAGATACCTGTTAAACATCTGTCAAACACCTACCTCTCCATTGTTGCTCATGAAGCCACTGTCACAAGTCCTTTCTCTTTTCTGCTCCTCTGCTTTAGTTCTGGGTCTCCTCTGTCATGAGCCTGTCGAACAGAAAAAAGCATCATTTTCTCATTAGCACAAGTGTCTACTGTAGGGTTACCAAAGTCTTCTGGTATAATCATCAGAAAACACAGCACATCATTGTTGTTCTCACTTGTTTTCAGCATTATTGTCAAATCTTTTCAGATGGCTAGAATGAGATACCTTGAAGGTGAACAAGGCTGCATCTCCCAAAATATTCAGAAACTGAGAAAGGTAAATAAAATTCTTGTACAATGAAATGATTTCCTTTCAATTAAAAGAAGTTGTGTTACCATTTTATAGGGTTGATTTTACATGCATTAACTAAAAACAAAAAAAATCTTTGGCTTTATTTATTGAACTTCATGTTTGATTCTAAACCATGCAGGAGTGCCTCCAATGAGATAACATACCTAGCCAAAACCCATTCATACAATCATTGTGTTCAGCAATTTATATCTGAAAATACCCAAAAGTCATGTTTGTCCATGTCACAGCCTGAAAATGAAAGTAAAACAGAAAGATTAAAATTTGTCATTCAGTGGCATCCTGTGGCTTGAGCAAGTATGGAAGTCACAAAGTCACAGGAAAAATGGCGTATATATCACAATCTGTGAACTGCACTGTGCAGTCATACGCGTCACGAATCCTGTGAACACATTGGTGCCACTGCAGGGCATATTAAAGCCAGCCACTTTCAACCCCCCCACCCCACCCCCCCTTTTTTTTTTTTAAATACCCATTTTCCTTGAAAAATAGCATGTGCCTGTATTATAGCTTCTCCAAAACTTCCAAATCTGTTACCTTCTGACCTCTTCATACATGCCAGGGTCATCCTCTCAATCTTGGCAACAGACCAATGTTTATCTCCCCCGCACCCAGAGCATTATTATCAAAAGGGCCTGATGACTGGATCTGGATCGTACATTACCAACAGTAACCAGTAACACACAATAACCAACCCTTTTCGCTATTTGATAGCGCTACTTGCCCCTAAAAAATGCAAGCAACAAGGCAATACACTGATACGATTGCTAATAATTATAAAGTCAACAGAGCACTGCGTTTAACAAAACAGTCAATGAATATTTACCGTTATGTAGCTTTACTGAGTACCCTTCTCACCGCCACCTCCATGAGCGTCGCGCAATATTACCACATGGCTTGGAAGTCTGAATACCGGAACGATGTAGGCATAAGCGTATTCTACCAAAATAAAAGGGAACACTTGGGCTTTAAAGGTTTCGAAGGCTTTTGCTTGGTGTTTATAAACTTATTCTCAATTTGTGGTGCGTAGCAATTGTGTTCTGGCTAATTTCCAGCTATAGAAATTGTTTCAAATAAAGAGAACTTTTTTTTAATGTCTAATATAGTGTTAAGGGGGTTGTGTGTTGTGTGTGTGGGGGGGGGGGGGGGGGGGGGGGGGGGGGGGGGGGGGGGGGGGTGCATATATACATGCGTGGGTGCACATGTGTGGTGTGTGTGTTTGTGTGGGGGAGGGGGTGTGCGTGCATGTGTGCGTTTGTGTGTGTGTGTGTGTGTGTGTGTGTGTGTGTGTGTGTGTGTGTGTGGTGTGTGTGTGTGTGTGTGGTGTGTGTGTGTGTGTGTGTGTGTGTGTGTGTGTACTGTCTGTAGCTTAAAGTCAGTGATTGTTGACAGTCCATGCCCTGTCTTATATTTGTAGTGCTGAAGTGAATTATTAAAAAAATCATCTGATTTAGAGCAGCCTCGGTTGTCCTTGATTATTTCTTTAGTCTACAGCTATACATTACTGTGACTTCCATGGCAGCCTAATGCTGGGGAGTACAACTGGTTTGGTTACATTAAATTCCCAGCGGGGCTATCCCGCTATCTGATTTGGGGACTATACTATCAACCCACCATCACCACACTGGGCAGTGCTGCTTTGAAACTGGATTGTTTTGTTTGTTTTGTCTGAACCTGTGAACATTACACACAGGTTCTGTTTTTTAGTCTTTCTGTGCACAGTGCTTCTCTCTCCTGGCGAGCTTCCGAAATAATTATGGTATTGAATTTAAACTTCTTTTTTGTTGTTTTTTGTTTTTTGGTGCCTACATTTATCAATTCAATGTTCCAGATTGTGGTAATGCACAAAAAAAAAAACACCATGCCAACAACAAATGAAAGGGGGTAGGTGGTTGGGGGGGGGGGGGGGGGGGGGGGGGGGGGGGGGGGGGGG
>CM060344.1:21272190-21322190 GCA_030674155.1 Stramonita haemastoma | reverse complement strand
CACACACAGGCATCAAGTCACATCTCTCTCTCTCTCTTCAAGTCCCCCCACCACCACCACCACACACAGGTATTAAATTACATCTCATATCATTATTATTCCCAGAATACTCTCTCTCCTCTTCTCTTTCTCTCCCCCCCCCCCCCCCCCCCCCAAGTATAGATAGATTATAGGTAGATTTTTAAAAATTGTTTTGAAGCAATCTCTTTCAAACTGTGATGCTGATACAACACAAGGAAGAAAAGCAACCAATAGACATCATCAAAAAAAAAAAGGGAAAGAAAACCCCAGTCGAAATGCATATTCATTTCCGTCATTAAATCACAATCAAAGGAAGAACAAAAAGAAACCCAGTCCATATTCATTTCCATTGTCAAATTCAAGATTTTGGGCATTACTCCCTGATAAACATGTCACATACGTAAATATTCCCAATATGAATATCAAAACATTTGGAATTCAACACCTGTAATGTAACTAACTCACAGCCCTTTTTTTAATTCCCACACACAAAGAAGAAAATACACAAGCAAAAAAAAAAATATATATATATATAAATTTATTTATCTCTCTCAAAAGTAAAGGAAACAAAAGTTTAAAAAAAAAAAAATAAAAATAAAAAAACAAAGCAAACTTTTTTCACTGAATCCATATCAAACAATGATGCCAAAACATTTTTTTTTTAAACAGAACAAAAAGAAAGGCAAAGAACTCACACACACACGCAAAAAAACAACAACCCCGAAATGAATATATCTTTCCATCATTCAACAATGTTTTGTTCATTACTTTTTGACAAAGATGTCACATATGTAAAAATGCTAACATTTCTATGGATACCACAGTTTATTTTGTGTTCAACACTATCTTTAAACTAACTCAGCAATTAAATAGATTAATCTGAAGAAAAAAAAAACAATCCAGTCTTTTCATACACACACATTTCATGTAACTTTACAAGTATGTGCACACATAGTATTTACTCACACACACACACACACACACACACACACACACACACACACACACACACACACACACACACACAGGGAGGAATTAAGACATCTCCTCTCCCCTGACTACCCCCCCCCCCCCCTCTTCAAGCACACATACAGACACATTCACTCACACACAAGGTGGAGTTGACTCACCCCCCTTCCCCCACCACAACACACACACACACACACACACACACACACACATACAAGAGTAGGCCATCGTGTGCCAGTGGGAACAGATGACAAGATTTACAAAACATGCATATTCACGGGGACTGGATGTAAAAAAGCACAATAGTGCTTATTCCATTATCCACAATATCAAAGAATATATCATATAAAAGAATAAATCAATATAAATCAAATACACTGCATATGTTTCACATCTCTCACCGTGTTCTCCACCCCCCTACTCACCCCAAACATAAACACACACACACAAGGTATTAAGTCACTTCTCTCACACATCCCCCCCCCCCCAACACACACACACACACACACACACACACACACACACACACACACACTCTCTCTCTCTCTCTCTCTCTCTCTCTCTCTCTCTCTCTCCTCTCTCTCTCTTTGATCATATGACATCAGTTTGACTTGCATCACCTTTCCAGGTGAACCATCACACACATAACAACCTCATAATCCCTGCCCCCTCATCCAACATGCACACTCACACACTGTTCTTCAATAAAAGGTACTAAGGTATTAACACATTCAGACAACATACCATCATTTATGCACAAGGGCTATCTCTCTCCATGTCTGGTCACATGAAAAAGAATAAGCAACTTGACAAAAGTATGTAAGTTGACTGTTGAATATCTGCAAAACTGCCTAAGGTTTTCAGTAATCTTTAACTACTTAACACCTTTTGGGTACTGGTATCAGTCTGACTTGCATAATTTTCCCAGGTTGCCCATGATACAGATTACAACCACATGTATGCAGCCACCCAAACACACACACACACGCACCGCACGCACGCACACACACACACACACACGTAGACACACACATATGCGAGGAGGAATTAAGTCACATCTCCTCTACCCCCCCCCCCCCATCCCTCACTAAGCACCAAAACCACACACACACACACACACACACACACACACACACACACACACACACACACATATGTACACACACTCACACAAACACACACGTGTCAGGAGGAATTTAGTTACATCTCCTCTCCCCCCCCCCCTCCAACACCAAGCGCGCGCTCACGCACAACGCACGCACACACACACACACACACACACACACACACACACACACACACACACACACACACACACACACACATACACACACACATGCAAGGAGGAATTAAGACATCTCCTCTCCCCCCCTCCCCTGCCCCTCATCAAGCACACCCATAGTGACATCCCCCCCCCCCCCACACACACACACACATGAAGAGGGATTAAGTTAACATCTCTCACCTTATTCTTCCCTCCTCCTTCCCCCTAAACACACATACCCACCCCCACACACACTCACACAAGGCATTAAGTCATTTCTCTCACTATCCCCTCCCCACCCCCCGTAACCATTCCAACTCTCTCTAATCATTTGATTCATAATTGGCAACTTGGAAAAATTAGGCAAGCCCTAATTTGCTGAATGTCTACAAAACATGCCTGAGGTTTTCAGCAGTCTTCAATGCTTCACCACTTTTGGTCACTGACATCAGTTTGACTTGCATCACTTTTCCAGGTGGCCCATCATACACAGTACCTCATAATCCCACCCCCCACCCCCAAATTCAACTTGCACACACACAGGGTTTTTTCAATCTAAGATGATAATCAGATATCTGTCATTTCATAAATGTTGTACATACACCACCACCACCACCACACAGTGACACACTCTCTCAAAAAGCCAACAAAAGTACACCAAAAAAAGCAAAGCAAAACTGCTCTTTTTCACCGAATCTATACAAAACTATACCAGTACACCAACCCCCATCCCCCCAAAAAAGAAAACATCACATTGACGCAAAAAAAAACCCAAAAAAACCATTCCCCACCCCCAAATGCACATTTCTCTCCGTCATTCAACATGGTTTTGGTCCTTCTGACAAAGATGTCACATACCTTAACATGTTCACATCTCCATAGATATCACAACTTATTTTCTATTCAACATAATCTGTAGTACACTTAACTCAGAGCACTGGAATAAACAAACTAATAAAAAATTGATTTGAGAAAAACAAACAAATAAAACCCTGCACACATTTGCTTATAGATTCACAAATATGTGTATGCATAGCGCACATGCGTGCGCGCGCGCCACACACACACACACACACACACACACACACACACACAAGGAGGTATTAAATCAAGTCTTTTACCTCATACCCCTCCACCTACAACCCTCCCCTCTCCCACTTATGGCAAGCACATACACTTTTCTTTGATATTAGATACAAATGGGGCTTTACATCCTCCCAGGTTCTTCCATGTGGGACATTGGCCTAATCTAAGAAACTAATCAGATCTCTTTTTATTTCATTTATTTCACACATGCTCCCACCACCCCTCTCAACCCCCCCCCCCCCCCCCCCCCCTTCCCCCAAAAAAGGGGAAAAAAAGATTAAAGTAAAGCAGAAATTCTCCTTTTCATGAAATTCACTTGTCAATTTCATGAAATCTGTATCAAACTATGATGCCAATACATTACCCCCCTCCCCCCCTCAAAAAAAAAAAAAAGCAAACACACACACACACCAAAATATTTTTTAAAAGACCCCCCAAAACCAACTAAAACCCCAAAACATATTTGTATCCATCATCTAGCATGGCTTTGCTTATTACTTTCCAACAAATATGTCACATATGTGAATAAGTTAACCTTTCCATGTATATCAAAACTTATTTTCTATTCAACAGAATCTGCAATACAACTCACAGCACAAAAATAAATAAATTTAAAAATCTGGGATGGTAGATGGGACAGGACAGGATGGGATGGGATAGGATGGCACAGTATGATACACAACAATATGCATGGTATGGAAGTATAAAGTAGTATAGTGCAGAACACAGGAGAGTGGTGCCATACCACTACACCACACAGTAAGTTTCTCTTCCTGAAAATCAAGCTGCCCTGCCCAAGACAGCATATAACCACAGTACAGTGCCACATATTTTCCCTGTTTATATCTTGCTTATGCTTGCTTGGATAGTGCTTATGCTTGCTTGGATAGTAGCAGTTTTTCAGCACAATATAGAATGGAATATTCTATTGCTGAAGTGGATTTTTCACCATTTAAGCAAAAAATTGTATAAGTTACCACTAAACCCAAAAGTGCAATAAACAAAGTCACCACTAAAGCCAAAAATGTGATAAAGTCACCACTAAAGCCAAAAATGTGATTAAGTCACCACTAAAGCCAAAAATGTGATAAAGTCACCACTAAAGCCAAAAGTGTTATTAAGTCACCACTAAAACCAAGACTGTCACAAAAGAAAGTAACCACTAAAACAAAGATGCCATAAAGTCACCACTAAAGCCAAGAAAGTGATCAAGTCACCACTAAAGCCAAGACAGTCATAAAGAAAGTCACCACTAGCCTAAAGCCAAAAATGGCATAAAGTCAACTTTAAAAGGCAAGGATGTAATTGAAAAACTCAGCATTAAGGCAAGAATGTGATCATACCACCACTAAAGCCATAAATAAAGCCAAGAATGTGATCATATCACCACTAAAACCAAGAATAAAGCCAAGACTGATCATGTGACATAAGCCAAGAATGCAATACAAAAAGTCACTCCTAAGGCAAAGAATTTCATTAAGAAAACCCCCACTATCTAAAACCAAAAATGATATAAAGAATTTAACAAAGTCACCACTAAAACATTTGTCATCTGTTATTCTGTATCTGCCTGGAACTTTTTTTTTTTTAACAAAAAAATTATCTTTATTGTCATTGTAAATGAGGATATTTTTGACAGTCAAGCCTCGACTTTCAAAGATTTTCAATGGGAAGTTTGTCACTGTTGTCAATTTTGGTCATTTTCAAAGATTCAGTTTTCAATCTGTTTTTGTTTTGTTTTTTTAAAATATTTTTTAATCTGGTTTTTCTTTTTAAGATAGTATGTAAGTCCGAAAATTGCCATTAAAGAATTCTGATTAAACTGGAAGGAACATCACCCATGTGTTTGTCCCTTTCTTCTGTATCCTTTTTTTCTTCTTTTCTTTCTTCTTTTTTGTTTCTTACCCATGTTCTGTTACCCCCCGCCCCCTTTTTTTATATTCTGATCTTTCCATTATTTTTCCCAGCCTCTAATTTTGTTGCTGTTGTTGCTGTTTTTGGTTTGATGCCCATTTCTTCATTTTGCTCTATCTGTTTGGTGACTCTCTTGCTGGTTGTTCTTGTGGCTCTACCCTTTACTTTGTTATTAACCTGCTTCTGTTTTCTTTGTGTTTTCTACTTTTTTTTCCCATACGCTTACTTCTTTGTTTCTATTGTGCTTTTCCTTTACGAGTTCTTTTATCTTGTACTTCTTCTTCTGTTTCTTTGGCCTCTTTTAGTTCTTTTGCTTAGTCTGATGCTTCTTATTCTTTCTTTTTTTCCAAATTAAAGTTTATCTGATCTAAACAACATGCAAACATTAAAAATGACGGACTTGGCCCAAGCGAAAAGCTGTGTGATGTCATCAAATTACCAAGGCCTACCCTAAAATGTTAAGTTGTAAAATGTGTTGAGATTGCCTTCAGCTATGACAACCTCTTAACATAACAACTTGCACTCTCCTTTACAGGAGAAAAATCTTCTGAAGTATAGCTGCCTATAATACGGCAAGGTACTTGAACAGTCATACAGGCAAACTTTTCATTCAGTGTGTAATTTCAATCTCACAGTGATTCCTAGATAGGATGAAGAGTTTGAGTGCACATTCTGGGTGACCGGGTGATCCCCCCCCTTCCCCCCAAATGCTAATCTGGGAGCAGACAAAAAACAATTACAACAAAATGAAGGTCTATGTATACATACTCTTCCCTCTTTTCACAAATCCATGCATGTATGTCAGTATACACATTATCTATCTATCTCTAGCATGCATGCACACACACAAACAACACACACACACACACACACACACACACACACACACACACACACACACACACACACACACACACACACACTTGCACAAAAATAATTATCTTGGTAACTGCATTTCCTACTTAACCTCACTTTTTCTATTTAAATAAGTATCTGTTTTGCTAAAACATTCCCCCTCCTCTCTAACATAGAAAAAAAAAAAACAATGTTTTCCCATTCCCTATTCTTGCTCTCACACTCACTCACACCCACGACTGCCATAACCATTCTCATGCCTCTTCCCACATACAGATAGCTATCCATCCTGCCCCTTCTCACATACCCCCCCCCCCATTTCTACACATTAAAAATGCAACAATAAAAAAACAATAAAAAGTTTCTGTCACGCCTTGAATCATCATATCCATCTACCTTTTGTGTCCACATGTGGGGCCAGGTTAAGATAACAAAGGTTACTGTAAAGGTTAGTGTTAGTGTTAGCACATAACATTAGTAACTGGGAAAATGCTGTTGGTCAGCTGGCATGTCTGCTTGTATATATGTAAGCCATGTGGACACAATGGTACATAGACACAATGGTACCCAGCTTTTGACACTGGTTTTGGAAATTTTAAGTCACAAATTGTCTGTCATTTCAACCATCCATGGTTGGATTTTTTATTACCATGTTCCAGTTTTGAAATCAGCTCAGTGGTTTCCAGAAGCGTACCTTTGCATACAAATGGACTGTGGGCATTTTGTAAAGAACCAAACTTAATTAAACGATATCAAGCTGAAAGATACGGTTATTTCTTGCTTATTTCTTGAATTTCCCCACTATTAAATTACAATTTTCCAGCTCTGAAATCAGCAATTTCCAGCTTACTGTACTTTTGAAAAATCGTGCTGTTTCCAAAGAAACCAAAGTTGTATTAATGGCCACAGATAGTTATCAGCCCCAAATAAAACCACAAGAGAAAAACATGTTTTTTTATATGGGAGCCTATTTTCTATTTCCAGTTACCTAGCCATACATAGCCTACCCCTTTCTCACAATTGACAAATGAACCTAGCAGCTAATCTAAGGAAAAAGCCCCTCCTTCTAATTATCAGTTTCCTTTTAGTACCTCTTCTACAAAATCAACGATGATTCCCCTCTTGCCTCCCCAAAACTTGTTTACATAAACACACACACACACACACACACACACACACACACACACACACACACACACGTACACGCACACACACACACACACACACACACACACACACACACACACACATCCACCATGTACACATACTGATGTATTTTATCACATATGCAGTGAAAACACTTTTGTTTGTTGCTTTCGTTAAGAAGCCTCGGATGCTTTTGTCTGTTACATAAGTTTCAATGCACAGTTTTCACTTTGCTTTGGCATTTTGAACTCTGAATGACAAAAATCCATCCAACTGAGCGATAGGGAGATGACTTCCAGAGACTTACTGTGCATGTACCAAATCAATTTTTACCTCCTTGGAGACTTTGTTGCCTGCAAATCCGTGTTTGTTTCATCCATGCACTCAATTCAGTTCAATTCAATCCAAATACTTCATCTCAAAGACAAATTCACGCAGGTAACAAGCCACATATAAAAACAGTCAACATAACCATACAGCTGCCCACCTGTGAAGCCAACACACTCTCACCTGTAATTAAACCTTTAATTGTTTTCCATACAAAAGTGTGATGTTTATTTCATCATCATCCTTAATGAGAATACTTTCAATGGACAAGCCTGACTTTCAAGGGTTTTAAGGGTGTTTGTCACAGGTTGTTATTTTGGTCATTTTCAAAAGGATTCATGGTTTTGAAACTAATATTCCTCTTTTTTTCATGAAAAAAAATGAAAATCGCCCAAATGGAATTCTGGTTAAAACAGAAAAAAAATCACCCATGCTTTAACTTAAATAAACCAGGCCTACTCTTGCTTCAGTTACCCCATACACCTATGTGCCTGTGGTGAGTTTTTGTCAAAGCCTTTGGGGTTTGGAGGCTTGGGAAATATGGCCTCTGATTCGGTGGCCCTGTTGCTCTGGTCTCAAGGTGACCTCAGATTTGGTTTCCCCATACACTTCTGTGCCTGTGGTGAGTTTGTGTCAAAGCCTTTGGGGGTGGAGGTTCACGGGGATGGTTGTTGGAGGGATGTTGTGGTGGTCGCCACCTCAGGTGGGTGACTCATTCAGTCTGGCTCCAGGACTGAGCTAATACTGTCGTTAGTGGAGGGCTTAGTAGGTGGTGTCCTGCATATGTTAGCTCAGAACAGGCACCACTGAACACCACCAAAGTGACCCAGCAGAAGTGCAGGGCCCCTCTGACAGGTGGTCCCACGGCAGCCTAATATTGATGGGCTCCCTGTGGCCTCCTGACCCTGAGGATGAGATACAGCGAATCAGGGTATGGCTGTGGCGGGGAGACTGGAATGAGCGGCGTGGGAGCAACAGTACGGGGATGTCACAGAAGACGTGGCAGCAAAAAAAAAAAAAAAAAGATACCTGTCAAACATCTGTCAAACACCTACCTCTCCATTGTTGCTCATGAAGCCACTGTCACAAATCCTCTCTCTTTTCTGCTCCTCTGCTTCAGGTCTGGGTCTCCTCTGTCATGAGCCTGTAGAACAGAAAAAAGCATCCTTTTCTCATTAGCACAAGTGTCTACTGTAGGGTTACCAAAGTCTTCTGGTATAATCATCAGAAAACACAGCACATCATTGTTGTTCTCACTTGTTTTCAGCATTATTGTCAAATCTTTTCAGATGGCTAGAATGAGATACCTTGAAGGTGAACAAGGCTGCATCTCCCAAAATATTCAGAAACTGAGAAAGGTAAATAAAATTCTTGTACAATGAAATGATTTCCTTTCATTAAAAGAAGTTGTGTTACCATTTTATAGGGTTGATTTTACATGCATTAACTAAAAACAACAAAAATCTTTGGCTTTATTTATTGAACTTCATGTTTGATTCTAAACCATGCAGGGGTGCCTCCCCTTGTGTAGATTATATCTGAAAATACCAAAAGTCATGTTTGTCCATTAATGAAATTCAGAAGTAAAATTTGTCATAGATGCATCCTGGCTGACAAGTCATGGAAGTCACAAATGTCACAGGAAAAAAATAGGAAATGTATATATACAATCGTGAACATGCACTGTGCAGGTCATAGGAAGTCACAAATCCAGGTGGTATAACACATTGTGCCACGGGCAGGGCACGATCTTGAACACAGCCAGCACTTTCCACCACCCCCCCCCCCCCCCTTTTTTTTTTTAAATACCCATTTTCCTTGAAAAATAGCATGTGCCTGTATTATAGCTTCTCCAAAACTTCCAAATCTGTTACCTTCTGACCTCTTCATACATGCCAGGGTCATCCTCTCAATCTTGGCAACAGACCAATGTTTATCTCCCCCGCACCCAGAGCATTATTATCAAAAGGGCCTGATGACTGGATCTGGCTCGTACATTACCAACAGTAACCAGTAACACACAATAACCAACCCTTTTCCTTTTGCTAGCGCTACTTGCCCCTAAAATATGCAAGCAACAAGGCAATACACTGATACGATTGCTAATAATTATAAAGTCAACAGAGCACTGCGTTTAACAAAACAGTCAATGAATATTTACCGTTATGTAGCTTTACTGAGTACCTTCTCACCGCCACCTCCATGACCCGTCGCGCAATATTACCACATGGCTTGGAAGTCTGAATACCGGAACGGTGTAGGCATAAGCGTATTCTACCAAAATAAAAGGGAACACTTGGGCTTTAAAGGTTTCGAAGGCTTTTGCTTGGTGTTTATAAACTTATTCTCAATTTGTGGTGCGTAGCAATTGTGTTCTGGCTAATTTCCAGCTGTAGAAATTGTTTCAAATAAAGAGAACTTTTTTTTAATGTCTAATATAGTGTTAAGGGGATTGTGTGTGTGTGTGGGTGTGTGCATGTATACATGCGTGGGTGCACATGTGTGGTGTGTGTGTTTGTGTGGGGGGAGGTGGTGTGGCGTGCATGTGTGCGTTGTGTGTGTGTGTGTGTGTGTGTGTGTTGTGTGTGTGTGTGTGTGTGTGTGTGTTGTGTACTATCTGTAGCTTAAAGTCAGTGATTGACAGTCATGCCCTGTCTTATATTTGTAGTGCTGAAGTGAATTATTAAAAAAATCATCTGATTTAGTCAGCCTCGGTTGTCCTTGATTATTTCTTTAGTCTACAGCTATACATACTGACTTCCATGGTAGCCTAATGCTGGAGAGTACAACTGGTTTGGTTACATTAAAGTCCCAGCGGGGCTATCCCGCTATCTGATTTGGGGACTATACTATCAACCCACCATCACCACACTGGGCAGTGCTGCTTTGAAACTGGATTGTTTTGTTTGTTTTGTCTGAACCTGTGAACATTACACACAGGTTCTGTTTTTAGTCTTTCTGTGCACAGTGCTTCTCTCCTGGCGAGCTTCCGAAATAATTATGGTATTGAATTTAAACTTCTTTTTTTGTTGTTTAGTTTTTTGGTGCCTACATTTATCAATTCAATGTTCCAGATTGTGGTAATGCACAAAAAAAAACACCATGCCAACAACAAATGAAAGGGGGTAGGTGGTTGGGGGGGGGGGGGGGGGGGGGAGTCAGCATTGACATCACTGTTCTTAGGCTCTCTTTCTCTTACTTACGTCTAGGCCTAGCCTACAGCTGATCAAAGCATGTGGCATAGGCCTAATAGGCCTATTAAATGTTTTGTTTGCTTGTTGTTTTTTTTCATTCCTGGTCTAAGGCTTAAAGTTTTCAGTTAAAGTAAAAGTTGTGCATGAGACTGTTTGCCCAACGTTAAGGTAGCTGCATTCCAACAGTGGAAATTACCGCATCTTAAAGCTGCTGTCGAGTGTGGTTACCAGTTGGAAAGGTGACCGTTGCTGCCTTGGCTTCAGTACAGTTCCCCTAGTTTACCCAGCTGTAAATGGGTACCTGCCCTCTATAGGGTCAGGGAAGGTAAAGCAGCGAGGGAGAGGAGATGGGCGCCGCCCTCAACATGCTGGCCCCTAGAGAAGCTGAGGTCTCTGATGCCTCACTCCCATACAACCGCCTAGCTTATGGGACACCTTTACTTTTACCTTTTTTTTTGTAAAACGATGGCATTAGCTTCATAGGCATCGATGATAAAAATAATAATAATAATAAATTAATGTATTCATTCATTCTGTCAACATTGAATAACAGTCTATTCTCAGCAAGTCTTTCAGATAGGCTTGAAACTGTAGTCCTATAGTGAATGATCAAATAACTTCTTGCAAACATACTGACAGTGTTGCGTCAAGCATGCAATGTTTACACTCTGCAAGCAGACTAGGCGTCACTCAGCCAATCAGCATCGGCATAGGTGGCTGGTACAATAAGCTCCGACAGCATCTAGGGCCTAGCCTGAATCGGAAATCTCCACTGTCTCAGTGGAGATTTCCGATTCAGGCTAGGCCCTAGATAAGGGCAATTGCTACATCAACAAAAAAAAGTAATAAGCTCAGAGATTGTCAGTCAAGGTTTAGCCTACCACCTAATTCGATTACTTCAAGTCAGCAGCGAAGAAGAACTGGAAGATCCCCGCTTGTTTCATGCTACTCTACTACAGTCTTTCCATAGTAGGTAAGTAGGCTAGGCCTGCGAGGAAAACCGAAAAAGTACCCATGGGCATGCCATAAGAAATTAATGATTGTCAGCTCCTAGCCTGATGGATTGTTATTTTAGTGGGGGTTAAGTGATCATTATTTAAATGATTGCACTAATCCTTGCTTTTTATTGGTTTATCATAACTGAAAAATAGAACTTTTGACTGTGTTGTAAATTTATGGTTAGCCTAGGCCATGCAGTAACACGCTGTGTTCAAAATAGCTGTGGGCAGATCATACAGAGCACTATATAGTAGGCACCCATCAGTCTCGGAAGACTATGGAGTCTTTAGAACGCAAAGCCTGGGTAAGTAAGTATGGAGGGCAAACTGTTACCCATGCAGCAGACACCCCCCCCCCCCTCTCTCTCTCTCTCCACGCCACTGGAATGATCCATTGGAAAGGCAATGACTGATACCAATGGTTCCAGTACCATGCAAGAGCCACCAGAACGTTGCCATAATTATACAGCCCCGAGCTGCCCTGCCTCACTAACTCCCCGATTTTTCCTCAGGGATGGTGTCTAAACATGACACCTGTGTGCATGCTTTTTTTTATATATAATTTTGTCATCCGCTCCTACTGGCACACGGTGGCCTGCTCTTCCGAAAGGCGGAACAGGGTTTTAACGTGTGTGCAAGATGTTCTGCGTGCACTCGCACAGGGGCCTAAGTTTATAGTCTCATCCAAATGACTTTAACATTCAGTTCGATTCTTGGTCAAACTGGGAAGAAAGGGCGAGGCTGGGTACGAAACCCAGAAACTCAGGGTTTACTTGTTGGCAGGCGAAGGTCTTAACCATCCTGCCACCTTCCTTCATACAGAGCACTAGTGGCTCTGTTATTGTACAAAGATCCCTCAGTAGGATTAGGACTAAATATTTTGTAATGCTGTTTTAGGATGTTGACAATCAGCTATTTAAACTTTTATGGTCAGGTTGTCTTTTTTCTTCAAAGCCTCTTCCTGGAACACACAAACAGCAACAAGGCCTACCATGGGCCTGTTTGTAACAGGCGCCTGATTGTAATGTAAAACTGCCGGCTCAGTGTTGAGCATGATTTTTAAAAATCATCAGTGATTATACCACTTTCACAACCAGGTCCAAGTTGAGAAACCATCTTAATATCTATCACAACTGATTAGCAGACCATGAAAAGGGCATTATTGTCACTGGATTTATTGTAGGCCTACGTCAGATTTAAGATTAATAGCCTAACTGTATACATGTACTAAGCATCTGGGCTGGGCGGTCCAACTATTCATGCTCCTAAAACGTCAGTGACGTTAAAGTCGATGACGTAAAAGGAAAAAAACGTCACTAGGTGCTACCGTAACAAGTGACAACCCCAAAATTAATGCACCAATGTCCTCTTTTCGCTTGTGAAAAGCTTGGACGCTAAGCCCAGATGCACTTGTGGGACATGGAAATTTGTATGGGGTGTTTTTCTTTCTTTTTTGGGGGGGTGGGGGTGGGGGATTAATACAGATTCCCATGGGCTATATGGTAAGTGTTGACATTCTTTTTTTTCAACTTGCTCTGAGTGGGTGGTATCACTGATATATATATTTTTAATTTCAAAAACAAGAGAGAGGGGGAGGTGCATGAGTGTGGGGGTGGGGGTGGGAATTCCCCGTTTGATATTTGTATAGGTCTACTATATGGGAACACATTGTCAGTGTGATGCATATCCAGGCAATATATATATATATATATATATATATATATATATATAATATAATAAATATATATATATATATATATGGCGGGGGGGGGAATAGGGTGGGGGGAGGGGGGGTAGCTAAGTGGTCAGAGCGCTTGCTTTCCCCCAGTCAAGTTAAGCAGCGTTGGATGGGTGACCGTTTGCGCGCCTTGGCATCAGTACAGTTCACCCAGCTGACAATGGGTACCTGCCCTCTTTAGCATCAGGGAAGGTAAAGCAGCGAGGGGGAGGAAGGTAAAGCAGCGAGGGGGCGCCGCCCTCAACATGCTGGCCCCTAGAGAAGCTGAGATCTCTGACACCTCGCTCCCCTACGACCACATATGTTATGGAACACCTTTACCTATATATATATACGTTCTTCCACGAAAAGTGACACCAGCACACAATGGCCTACTCTTCCGAAAAGTGGAACGGGTTTTAACGTGTGCGCAAGAGGTTCTGCGTGCATTCGCACACGGGACCTCGGGTTTAAAGTCTCATCTGTGTGTGTGTGTGTGTGCACGTGCATGCGTGCGTGTGTGTGTGTGTGTGTGTGTGTGTGTGTGTGTGTGTGTGTGCATACGTGCGTGTGTGTGTGTATGTGTGTGTGCACACGTGCGTGCGTGTGCGCGCGCGTGCGTGCTGCGTGTGTGTGTGTGTGTGTGTGTGTGTGTGTGTGTGTGTGTGTGTGTGGAAGGCTCTTCTCTGGTATTAGTACAACCATATTCGTTTCATTTTGTAGTAGTATCAAAATATATTCTCATGTTTACTACAAACTGTGACATTTACAGTTTCCACCAGTTGATGTCCATCAGCACATGCATCCATACACCAAATTTTGCACTGTCTCACTCCCCACATGCACTATGAAAACCACACTTGTTTTTTGTTTTGTTTTGTTAGCATCATCTTTATTTCATCAAACCATCCATCATCATTTGCCATTTTCAATGTCATCTTTCAAAATTACAACACAACACTGCCATCCCTGCTGCGCCCTCCACGTTAGGGGCTTAAGACACTCACCCACAGAGCCTGTCTTCAACCAATCAAACAGGTGGACAGTTCCGACATCCACCAATCAGAACCCGGTCAGTTCTGACATTCAACAATCAGAACATGGCATCGACATTCAACCATCAGAACATGGCCATTTAATCAAGCAATCAGAACATGGCCAATTCTGATATTCAACCAATCAGAACATGGCCAATTCTGACATTCAACAATCAGAACATGGCCAATTCTGACATCAACCAATCAGAACATGGCCAATTCTGACATCAACCAATCAGAACATGGCCAACTTCCATGACATCAACCAATCAACATATCTGCAGGCATGTCAACTGTCCAGAGGGCAAAAATAAAATGGGGGGGGGGGAGGGGGATTACACTAGGAATTTTTTTAAGTGGGTTTAGAAAAAAAGGAAACCTATTTTGGTTTTGATTAAAAAAAAAAAAAAAGCCATTTAACAACTACTGACATACCTGCTTCTTACAGATGTAATATCCACTCAAGACATGAACAGCCCTTACAATAAATAATCCAAATCTCTTACTCCAAAACACTTATTCAAACTATCAAAGCCAGTCGGATTTCATTTTCAACTTTGTTTCAAAGTCCATGACTTTGTTTGCATTTCCCATCCAAACCGTTTTTGTTCAGGCATTTAAAAAAAAAAAAAAAAAGGGAAAAAGGTCAGATTAAAAAAAAAAAAGAAAAGAGCAAATAACCACCCCCATTCAGATTCACGCACAATTGTACTAATTCTCTGTAATAAAACTTTACAGAATTAAGTCTCCAGAAATACTGAAGTTTCATCGCATTTAAAAGTGTATATGCTCATTGACAAAATATGTGACCCATCCACCAAATCGATACACAAAACTACGAGGAAATAATATAACCATAACATGACATCAGCAAAGCAATACCAGAAAGCAGGTACACCACACTAGCTACTTTTCTTCTTAAATTTTTGGAACTCTTCTTGGAGGTCTAACCCTCTTTATAAAAAAAAAAAGAAGAAAAAGTGCTCTACAACTTGATTCGCATAAGAACGAAATCATGACGTAAACCATTGAGGTTCTGCGTTCAATTCCCAGCCTTGTTCTTGCTTCCCAGGTTGACAGAAAACCGAACTGAATGTCAAACAGCTCAAAGTCCTTTGAATGAGACTATAAAATGAGGCCCTGTGTGCGAATGCACGCAGAACATCTTGCACACACGTTAAAACCAGTCCAACCTCCTGGAAGAGTAGGCCATTTGTGCTGATAGGAACAGATATGACAAAATTTTGAAAAAGCACACACACCACAATGTTGTGTTTAGATACCTTCCCCAAAGTCGGAATGTGGCTACCTAAATGGAGGGGGAGTGGGGTGGGAATGGTTGCATTTGCAAAAACTTCACCATGGGTAACACTTGCAGCTCTAGCCGAGGAATGAAAAAAGCCTGAAACAAACAAAAAACTTCAATCATATAATTATGCCAATAGAAGAAGGGTCATACTGACTCTTCACCTCCTTCATCTGGGGGCAAAACTTACAGTAACAGTATCACACAGTATGCCCCTAAAACCTCTGGAGAGGTATATTTCTCCCCTCTCTTTGCTAGGGTGCCATAGGAGAAACACTAGTATCACCCAAAGAAAAACACTCCCCGAAGTCTTGTAGTATAAGTCTAATGACTAAAAACAACCAAAAAAAAAACAAAAAAAAAAAAAAAACCATCATGACAGTTCTTTTCTGTTACCTGCATTGACTGAGTGAAATGACCTTTCAGATGCTTTCCTTTATCATTAACCAGTAGATCTCTGCACTATTCCACACCTTGTAAGACATTGACAAAACAACAAACTTTCCAAAATGCCACCAAATTAAACACTTTAATAAAAATCTAATTACAACTCGATTATAGCACCAAAACCAAACGTTTTCAGTTTGCTTCACGCTGCTAGCCAAGACACATTTTCTTCTGAATTCTAATGCTGACGATATGAAAACCAAACACATGTCGTCGTTACAGCATGCATGGTGACAATACAATCAACAGGAAATCATGAAATGTTCTCTTTCTCTGGGGAAAACAAAATGTACGCATGGTCAATGTCAAGTCTCACAGCAACATCACTTTGAAAATGAAGTGATCACAGAAAATCTCTCTAAAATAGAAAACCAACTCACTCTTTCTAAGATTTCTATCCATCTATCTACACACTCTGTTCCCCAAACCCTCTATCACAAATTTTGTCTTGGAAATCCAGTACTCTTTGGTGCCACCCACCATCTTGAAGTTCAATCATTCAAAGATAAAACAAGCAAAAACATGTGGTTGACTATGCTTTTGGCAGTTTCTTCCTGTTCCGACGCATAGTCTACACTCCAATCACAAAGACTCCGACTAGACACTCTACTAACACCCTGGCCTGCCCATCCAACCTAACTTGTATCACACAGCAAAGTTATCCCAAGATAAATTGCTTCTTTTGAAGTTAAACTAAGCTGGGCTTTTTTTTTTTTTCTTTTCCCAGCCACGTCTCTTGCTAATCTGAAACTGTCGTTCATACTTCTTGCAATAATCACACACAATGTTATCCTCTGTTGTTGGTGGGGAGGTTTCCGCCCAAATAATTTGCACACTTCCTGTGATTATCACAAAGATCTTATAAAGGGTTTTGTTAGAACTATCACAATTACCTACACAGCATATCACACATGCCTACAGAGCATAATGCTAAATGATAACACTCTGCTGTTTATACTCTACAACCATACCAAATTTCTGGCTATTATTAAATTCAGCCAGAAATTTGGGATACTTGCAAATGCTCTCAGTTTGTGCTGCTGTTTGGGGGTTAAGAATGATGACCAGTCTCTTTTTCGCAATTCCCTTTCAACTAAATGTATGTATGTGGGCCACACTTGTGACATCTCATGCTGTGACTGTTTAGGGAATCATACATCCAATACCTTGAGGTAATAAAAAATGTAGATCAGAAAATATTTACTGACATATATTCAGATCTCCTAACTAGATCACATACACTGTTTTAATTCAAGGAAGAAGAAAAAAGGAAAACACTTTGGTTTTTATGACAGATAATATTCATTTAGCAGTTCTGCTCCAAGTTCACGCACGACTTTCAGCATCTGCTGCCAGCATTTCTGACACACCAACAAGTCTTAATCTAGTTCAATACTGATTCCATGTACATTTGCATTTGTGGTGCCATTCACTTAAACCTAGAGAGGAAAGTACAGACCTTGTCAGATAAAAAGCAGTTTAGCAATGCCAGTTCAAGCACTGATTATGTACATATACACAAAGCAGCATTTCTACACAGTGGACTTCATATATATATACACACAGAAACAGTACCAAAAAAACCCCACCAAAACATGACAGTGTTCATGTGCAGCGAAAAGACACTGCTGTGCTGTACATCTTTTATATATACAGAGACTTTAAAAATTATAAAAAATAACCCACCTAACTGTGTGTGTTAGTGATAATGAACATGTGATTGATAGGATCTACAAACCTACCTCCACACACACACAGGGGATGGGCCAGTGACGATTTTGGTGAAACGATTAGCAGTAACCCCCCCCCTCAAGATATGGCAGACACATTAATCAATGAGCCATCCTGTGATTGTTACTAAAATGTGACAAACAGTTGTGACCTAGACATGCAGTGAAGTCCCCAACCCATGGTAACAGATGCAGTGCAGTCATACACAAAGACATTACACACACGCCTTGGGAGCAAATCCAAAGCTTTTTTTTTTCCTTTAAAAAAAGATGGCAGCTAAGATCCCTCCACCACATACACGATACAATACTGAAGCAGGTGATCATTATTATTTGTTATTTTTTTCACAGGATACAATGTGAAATTTAAGTCGTTACGTAGCAGTGACATGCACTAAATTCAGCCGAATATCTGGATACATAATGCAGCAAAGATGCCCAACAGAGGTTACACTCATCACGATACAAAAAAAAAGAAAAGAAAAAAAAAAAGCTGACAGCGTCACAAATCAAACAATTAAAATGTAACCTAAGATAATGGATATCAAGGCATCCTAAATCAAAAGTTGACAATATAACCCAAGATTACGGATCCTAAATCAAATAAAAACACTACAATATACCCCAAGATTACAGCATCCTAAATCAAATTAAAAATACTACAATATAACCCAAGATTATAGATATAACGCATCATACACGATTACAATATAACCTATGACAACAGACACAGCCCAAGATAATGGATAAACAAAGAAACGAGTCATATTAACCGGTGGCGATGCAACAAACAGAAGACGTTACAGAGATCAACCAGCACTTCTGAGATCAAGCTGACCACAAAACAGCCAACTAGGGCAAGTCCTGCACACCGGTGTGGTGTGTGTGTGTGTGTGTGTGTGTGTGTGTGTGTGTGTGTGTGTGTGTGTGTGTGTGTGTTGTATACAATGAGACTGGAGACATCAGGTGGGTACAGGCAGAAGAAACACGTCATTACAGTATGACCGTGTTTATTTCTCAGACCCTACAAGCCCACACTTTGGAGCTGCCACAGTGCCAGCATGCTTCTTGTGTCTTATACAGCCTGCTTCCGTCCCATGTTATGCTAGAAATAAAACAGATTTATCTCTATGGGAAAAAAACCCAATTCCAACCCCCCCCCCCCCCCCAAAAAAAAAACCCCAACTCCTGTCCATAATTTGGGCTTACCAGGTACTTAACTAGGACATTCCCATTCTATGCTAGAAATTAAAAGGTTTATCTCTATGGGAAAAAAAACAAAAACAATTTAAACCAAACACCCCCCCCCCCCTCCCCCCCATAATTTGGGTTACCAGGCATTAGGACAAAGTTAAGTTTTTTTCACATCATGGGCTGGTTACCAATCTTTTTACCTGCGATTCTTCATCTACTTGGTGGCATAACAAAACAAAACAAAAATAAAAAAGCCGGGGGGGGGGGGGGGGGGGGGGGGGGGGGGGGGGGGGGCTTTAGACCATCCATCTTCTCTCTGTCCTAAATGAAGAATATCTATAAAGTAGGCTTAATGATAAAGGGGGGGGGGGGGATGCAATATACAAAATATAACAGAAAAAAAAGCAAAATCAATGTTAAGAAAATTGGACTTCATTTCACATTTCAGTTATTGTACTTTACCGGACACACACAAAACCAATAATAAACATCCACTACAGAACACACAAAACAATACATATACCCCCTCAAAAAAGCGCTTGACAATAATAAATAATCATTAATATTGTTTTGCTTTGGTCAATGGCAGTAAAAAGGGGGGAGGGCGCTCATGAACACATGAGGGGATAAAAGAAAAGGACTGGGTTGCAAGATGATGCCTTGGCTAGACCAACACCACCCTATCCAGCAACAGGTAGTTCTCATTTCTATCCTACCCTCCAGACTCCCTCTCTCTCTCCCTCCATCCCACACCCACCCCACCTCTGAAATGTGCCCCAGCCGTGATAAAGCCACTGGCGTTAGTTCATAACCATAATATTGTTTATAGCCATACCGCCCAAGCCATATCAGGACTCACTGGCGTTCGTTACGTTACATTACCGGGTGATTGTGCAAACTGCTTCCCTGAAGTGCTGTGTATTCATGACTAGCTCCCATTCACCAACAACACACCACACCCATCAAGTGCTGCAAAAATCAGTCTGACCAGTACCCCCCGTTTCATATTAATTAATATCAAATCATTTTTGAGACATTCATCTTGCGCCCGATTTTAAAATCAGTCACTTGGAGCATGACTGACGTTGAGAACAGCCTAGGGATGGATAAATTATGATTAGACAAGGGCAGGTTCACCAGACTGAAAAATGTACGTGTACAATGATAACTATATACATGTATTCATCTAATTTTGATCTTTAGAGAAGGGCAACAGCTCAAAATCTTGAGCACAGCCAACTTCCAATGTGACTTAGTGGTACATCCTGTCATGAAGAACTTGCCTGCTATTTTACATCAATATCCACTGGCACACATCTGACAAAATGCCCTGGTTAAAGGACTTGGTACATTGTTATTTTTGGTTAGGCCAATGCTCAACTCATCCTATCCCCCCAAAACAAATACCCTTATCATACAAGTGACTACATTTTTACCTCGCTTTCACGGCGAAAGCGATACTAAGCCACAACAAATTATGGCTTACAGTAGCAAATTTCTCAACAGGCGAACCACTCGTTTTCAATCTGTTAAAGCAATGCTAAAAACTAGAAATGGGAGGGTAAAAGGATTTTTTGCAGACTTTTAAGTCTACAAAAATTTAGATTTAATTTTTTTGGCCTCATTTGATTGTACTTTTTTTCTTCTTCTGCCTTTTACAACCAGAACTATCAGTTTTCATTACTCAGCAAGCATTACTCAATCTGATCAGTAATTTGTAAAACTATAGTTTTGATCTTAATGAATGAAAATATATTCTGCCTGTACTAGTGCCCAAACGTTTAATAGGTGTCAAGTCAAGCATTGAAGAGCGACAAGCATTCAGAGAGGAAAAGCTGACCACACGGAACTACTCCATGCTGACAAACAATACATGCCTGTTACACCTTTACAGCATATTCCCTCTCATTTTGGCATGAAGTTAAAAGACAGTTCATATACTCACCCTCCCTCCCTCCTTAATAAAACAGTTATGACCAGTAAAGTGCACAACTGATATACACAGCGACACCCAGGAACAATCTACCTTTCACACCAACAAGACCCGACAGCTAAGAGCTGAACATCGTCCTAGGAGGAGAGCCCCTAACAGCGGCAGACTCTTCACCGGTACATTGTCTCTGATCCCTTCAACACTGGCATTTAAAGACACAAATACAACAACATTGCACACTGGTCAGTGGTCTTGTGCATACATACTTGTCTGCACCTCTGTACTTATACACTCGCTTGTATGCACACACACACATGCATGCATGCACGCGTGTGCACACGCGCACACACACACACACACAAAGGCCAGATAAAAATCTGCAGTTTCCCCGATAGATCTGCCCATGTAAAAAATCTCGCATTCCAGTCTCTCCAACATATCATTTCCCCTACAATCAAAAACCTAACCGTTCAGGTTTAAACTTGACAAATGATAAAACGTCATATATCTCTATATACATAAAACACAACAAACTTGGGTCAATATTCATCAACAACAAATCTCAATAAAACCCAGACATAATACCATATACACTTCACATCCAAAATCAGTCTGTGACATCTTCAGGCAACAAACTTCAAAATCAAAATGTGATGCCTCTGTCCCAGGACTCAGTGGCTCATACAAATGCTGCTCAGCACACTGAACTCAAGACTACCTATTTCCCACAAACAAATCTCATCTAAAATCTGTTTACCTTCTCTTTTTCCCATATATGTAAAATGAACTGTTTATCCACACCCTCACCCCTTCAAAAAACAAAAACAAAAAAGTTGGAAGGCCAGGGCAGAGTAGATACCCCAGAAACATGACATCCACAAGATGACGCAACTTTACCAGAAGCCAGATTTTCTGTCAAAAAAGTGTCCGTCTCGAGTGCTACTCCTGACCACTGGGATGCATCTGAATGTTTTAATTTCAGGTTTCAGACTAAGACCTCTGTCCCTCTTTCTAGCAGAAAAAAAGATATCCTGAACGAGGATTCTTTATCAGGGCGAAGACCCAGACTGACCAACAGTCCCTGTTAGCACCCAAGCTTTCTTCAAGAATCAGTTTTGAGAAACAAAAGTGCGTCATCTATCAGACGTTTTATACAATCTTTCCAGGGCTAACTTTCTGAAAACCGCTACCTGTTTGATTTCAGTTCTTTGACGAATGTCCTGCTTTATGGTGATCTGAACCCAAAGAAGAAACCATCCAAACAAGCTTGTGGTGAACACCCACAACTCTGTGCAGGGAAACTTAGAGAGAATGACAATGGTGGTGGTCAAGCCCTCTTACGATTATTGACCAACTTTTGTCTTTTCTTTCCAGAGGTTTCTGTCCTAATCACATTGAGGGAGAATGATGTGATCCATCCTGAGAAGAAGATGGAGCCCCCCTCACCCCCACAAAAAAAATTTGAAATTTTTTTTTTTAATGTTTTAATTTTACTTTAGTTTTCATTCCACCCCCTACCCCACCCCCCCTTTCTCTCTTTCGTCATGAAATCTTCTCTGTAAATATTATGATTATGATGATGTTTTGTTGGGGTTTTTTTTTTTATCTTTAATAAAGGCTTTCAGTCTGGTAGTAGCAGTACATATCCCAGATGGTTTGTGTTTTTTCCACATACAGACTTGAGCATTTTCTTACACTTTGAAATGGCACTCTTCTGTTCAAAGACAGGTACCAGTTCAAAAATAACCGAGTGGAGAAGGGAAAGGAGATTTCAAATGTAAGCTGAAACAGGCTGTTGAAGAAAAATGCTAAATGTTAACACAAAGTGTTCAGACAGCATATGAGCAACATCTCCAAAAAAAGCAACATTTGTAAATTATGTGAAATAAATCACCAGCGATGGAAAAAAAAGTTGATTCCATCAAACATAAACATAGCACTGAGATGGGTGCACAAGACGCCTTTGCCAACACAGAAACACAATCACAATGACTTCATCACTTGTCTGTAAGTAGGAGGCCTCTCTTTCAATGTCCATTTCTTTCCCATTCCGATTCTTTGCCTTATCAGTTTATACTTCACACGCTAACCCATCAGTTGGGCTAAGCTCCTGCCTGTACACACCAAGTACCCTCACAAATCACTTTCACGGACTCGCTCATTCTCTCACTCATTCACCACACATTTGAAAGAAAACAGAAGATTGTAGTATATAATGCAAACGTATTACAGCAAAAAAAAAAAAGACAACATATACAGAGTCTCCATTATCACAAAATCCATAGCACAAATTACTGATGTTATTCCTTTCGTCATGTTCGTTGCAACTTCAAAGCACAAGACAGAACACAAACTGTACCTTCTTTGTGCAAAGAACATTATTTTGCAAGATAAAAAGTTATGCGGCACAGAAAATCAGGCAGAATAACACAGAAACCAACACAACAAGAAAAGAGGGCAAGGAGTAGGATGCCTAAAGGTATATGCTAAAAAAAAAATTTTTTTTTTTAATCTATACCGCAAATACCCCAACCCCAAATCATTTACATGGACAAAAAGTTTCAGCAAAATGCCAGCCAGCATTCCAAACTTTTCCAACATAGCAGCACCACTTGTGGCCTGAAAGAAAATGGACACATCAACCTTCACTAAAAACCAACATGCCCAATTTTCTAAGCCACTGACAGTGCATGACAGAAAACATGCAAAAATGCATTAACTTCTTTACAAATATAAATATATCAGTCTTGAACAGAGCAATCAAATGAACCACCAAAAACAACAAAAGAAAAATATAATTTCAAACTATAATGTGATGGACATGAGGGTCATGAAAATGACATTGACAGCAATCCCGTTTACACACAAAAAAACAACAGAGCCTAGACTGTTTCATTATTTTTCACACCATGGCATTAGACCTGCGGCTCTACAACACACACACATAGCTACTTGCCCTCTTCTCAAAGAACATTTTCACAACATTCCTGCTTTGTGCAGCGAGAGAAAAGACAGCGGTGGGTCCTGGAGACCCAACATCAAGCACTGTGAACATGATGTGACATTCCTAATGCCTTCTGGATGTTCCTCACAGTGTCTGCTATCTCTAAGGTGAAAAGATGTTTTACTGATAGTCTCTGTCTGGTTTGGTACCCCCTTAGCGTAGTTCCCAAAGTGGGTAGGAGAAAACAGGACTGGTTTCAACAGAAAACAACTGCTTGCAGAAAACTTTTCACCATCTTTATCGGAAGATCACTTGTGGAATGAACACAACTTTGTCTAGAGTGACTCACACATGGCTTTCTCAGAAACCCATTAGAATTTTCATGCAAAAACATACTGGATTTGAGGAGAAATGCGAAATAATCTGCACACACCTACAGACTATGCCTAACACACAGGACTTCCAGTGACTGCCCTTGCTAGTATCTTGCACGAAAATCTATCACAAACCCATCTCAATGTCATACTTCAACATAATGACTGGAATCGATTAGAAACATACTGTAAATTATATGAACAGCACACATTTCATTGATTATCCGCAATGTATAGGGTTTTTAATGACTGTCCTCGACTGACCGGTCGAAACCCTCCCACCTGGTCCCTTCTCTCCTCTTTGGGGTGGCACACCCGCTGTTTCACTCACATCTTGCTACTTTTGCAAGCAGCAGTTCACGATACCATCTCTCAGTGTGATCATTATTTAGGTGTGAACATAACTGTACACCATGCCGCTAAACACGAAATCTGCTCTTCCAAAAAATTTTTTTTTTAAATTAGTAAACGATTTAACACGCATTAAACCTACAGAACATGTGAAAAGACTGCAAATCTTGGGTGAGTGTGGCTTTTAAAATTTTAGGGGTATACTTCTCTGCATCCAAAATTAGGCAGAAAACCTTTTTCCTTTTGTTGTTTTTGTTGCTGTTTTTGTTATGGGGCGTTAAGTGGACATGGATATTTCCCACAAAATCACACAGCACAATGAACCGGTCGTTTCAGCCATGCCCCTTACAGCAATAAATCCCCATCAGTGGTGACTAAGAGCAGCACCACATGGGCCTTACCTCCTTAAGTGTTAAATTCCCTTCCTCTAGATACAAAAACATGTACACCAAATCAGGACTTTTTAAAAAAATTTTTTAAAAAGTGCACATTTCACGTTTCACGGCAATGCGAAAAGCACAGTACTGCTGATGAGCTGATATATAGAAGAAAGAGAGGATGATCCTCACAAGTATGCACAAGATGGAAGAAACAATGAGGATGAACGACCAAAGTTGAAAGACAGGGAAAAGGCAATTTGTCTGTTGTGGTTGATCTTTGGCCTGGGTTTTTACTTTTACTTATCTTCCAGCCTCTTCATTGAGCAACTCCTTTTCAGTTGTACTGTATGCATAAACTCACAAGCACGCTCTCCTAAGTATTTATGCATGCACACACACACACACACACACACACGCACACGCACACACACACACACACACACACACACACACACACACATCCCTTTTCTATCATCACAGCTTTTAATGACTTATTTCTACTTCACAAAGATCTGAAACCCTGACAACTTATCCGTTCTGGTAGCGGGCCCCATCACAAAAACCTGTGATGATTTCCTCCATGCACTGTTACCGTCGCTATCGCCAGATTAAAAACATTCTCATCTTAAAACATCTGTGTCTTTTCAGGTCAAGTTTCAGTCCAACTCTCGACTTGATACAAATGACCTTCACTGTCTATAGGTAAAACATTTTTCCTCACCACAGCATTACATTCCCCTTCTCTGTGGGGATGCTGGGGCCTTGTCAGAATCAGCAGTATCCCACCTTCTGAAAAGTTGGGTAAATTCCTTTTTCCTTTCCCTCTCTTTGTTTCTGCTTTGTTCCTATGGTAAATTCCTTTTTCCTTTCCCTCTCTTTGTTTCTGCTTTGTTCCCTATGGTAAATTCCTTTTTCCTTTCCCTCTCTTTGTTTCTGCTTTGTTCCTATGGTAAATTCCTTTTTCCTTTCCCTCTCTTTGTTTCTGCTTTGTTCTCCTAAGGTAAATTCCTTTTTCCTTTCCCTCTCTTTGTTTCTGCTTTGTTCCCTTTCTTCCTGTAACCTCCTTCTTCTATTTTCGCCCACTTGGTCCATTCTCCTACCTTTTTCCCACAAAGACTTCAAAGATAAACAATTCTCTCCCCCGCCAAAGTTGGATGTGCTAGGCCTTACTTGTCAGGCGTTTAAAGACAATGCACCGCATTCTCACTTATATGACAGACAATAGTTGCTGTCTGCGCGTTCGAAGAAAAAGTATTACAGTTTCTTCAAATGAGAGTAACTTTTGCCTTTTTTTTCCCCCTTCTATCAATGATGATTGAAATACTTCTTTCATATTTGAGCCACATCATTTCAGCATACAACTGTTCTTTCATCTCTTTGTGATGCTGTTTGAACTACATACTGATACACTGAAGCGACTGCTTTAAATGCTTCTTGAAATTATATTACTTTCACCTTTTCTATCCAACCAAATTACCTTTTACAACAGCTTCCTTGAAAAAAAGTTCTTTATCAAAAAAAAAAAAAAGGTTAAAACTAAGTTATGAAATCTAAAATTCAGTTTGACTGAACACACACGCCTTGCCCTTAACTAGTAAACCCAACATAAAAATAAACATATGAACTTGCACCTTGACCTAAACATTTGCATGTGCCGCAATGAACAAATACTTCAATGTATTTCACTAAATGGACTGAACACAGACCCTTAATTAACTCTTTGCTACAGTACTGTCGCTACCACTTTTCTTGTCATTTTCCTCTCCCCCCCCCCCCCTCCCTTCCTTCAGGGCTGTGAAAATAACGTACCATGGCACAACAGAATATGACACCCACCCCCAAATCATAGAGAGAGAGTTACAATAAAAGAGAGCTGGAAAAAAAAGCAGAAAACTAGACAGTATCACAACAAGACAAAAAAGCTTCCTTGTCACAAGCCATTAAGAAAAAAAAAAAAATCAGCACCACAACATCCATTAATCAATCTCAGAAAACCAAAAGTTGAAGTAGAGTCGAGAAAAACTGGATGGAGAGAAAGACGACGACAACGAAAGGCCATCAGATGATGATGACAATGAAGAGGATGACGATGACAAAGATGAGACGGCCATCGGCAGGGACATGACACGAGACAAGCTGGAATGATGGGAGGGGAGGAGAGGGGCAGGCGAGGATTTCCCCTTCTCCTCCTCACACACACACACCTCACAGCTCTCAAAACGTGTCTGGTTACTGCCGCGACGAGAACCACGCCTGCAGCCTTCCCCAGACAACGGCAGCAGCGACCATTCTTACGATGGCCACAGTCCCTCCTCTCCTTGCCAACAGCCGGCACTAAACGTCGACGCCGATGGGAATAAAAATGCGGGATGGGGGTAATGGAATGCGAACTACTGTTGTTATTGTTGTTAATGTTGTTGTTGTTGTGAGTGAAACTGTCTACAGCAGATGTGCCGGCACCCCGTCAACTCGACGTCACAGAGGTCTCCGCTTCTGAAGCTGTGGGGGCCGTAGCTGTGGCCGTGGATGTAGATGTGGCCGAGGCTGAGGGTGGAGGAGGAGGGGGAGGGGGAGAGGATGAGGTGGTTGCGGAGGGGGAAGCGTTGTTGGTGACGGTGGTGGTGCGGTGGTGGTTGCAGGGACCACGGTGGCACTGGTGCTGCTGCTGGCCGGGGGTTTGGAGGTGTCCTCTTCCGAGGGCGGCTGTGGTGGCTGCGGTGGTGGTGGAGGAGGCACCAGGTCCACCTTGTCGATGGTGGCTGGCGGGGTTCTCCAGTAGTTGACGTTGCTGAACTCTGTGGAGATGGAGCGGTTGCTGGTGTCGATGGGCGGGAAGAAGTGGTCTGCCACGTCGCTCATCTTGGTGTACCTGGGGGCAACGCAAAATAGTGTCACTTTAATTCAGTGAACAGACGTCAAATCAAAAGGCACACACGGCGCACAAATTAAGTTATTGAGTCCAGTCCTATATAGGGGCATTTATTGTAGTAGTTCTTGTAATTCTTTCCGGGATTAAAAAAAATTTTTTTTTAGCATTTTGTTTTTTTGGGGGGGGGGGGGGGGGGGGTTGTTAATGTTCAGAATGCCTTTTCATTTGCAGTTACTATTTTTTTTTAAACACACACGCACACACACACACACACGCACACAGATTAGATATCTCTCTCTCTCTCTCCCCCTCTCTCTCACCTATCCAGTCTCCTATCTTAGGGTTGTCTGGTATTACTTAATGTGGAAAGACGTTAAAACTACTTATGGTGCACAAATCCAACATCGCTCAAGTCAAGGGTGCTCTACTTCGCGCGCCCCTTTCCTTTTTACCTAAGTCCAAGTGTGGTCGGTTCCTGCTATAATTAGCACCGTGGCCCAGCTGGGCTGGGATAGGATAGATTAATTAGCAGCTGAGAGGAGCTGAAAGTGGGGGAAACTGACAGCTGTGAACAGGCAGCTGAAGGGTTTGGTTTAGGGTTTGGTTTTTTGTGTGTATGTGTTGGAGTGGACTGTTCCCCCCCCCCCCCCAAAAAGTGATATGACTACATGACAGACTCGAGTTAAAACACCTTCCGGTACAAGACACAATATGGCACCAGATACGAGAGCAAATGTGTACACACACACACACAGCTTGAAATGGTTCAAATGTCTGTCTCACACACACACACACACACACACACACAAAACCAGACAGACACACACAGTGACGACACACAGAGAGACACAACACACACACACATCTTCACACACAAACACACCCAAAACAAAAAAAACAACACCACATGAGACTATACAAACATACAACAACACATCTCACACGCACACATGCACAACAATACAGTAACACACAATGTACACACACACACACACACACACACACACACACACACACACACACACACACACACACACACAGACTTACGAGGACAGGAAGGTGTGTGACTGCTCGTGGCGAAGTTGGCCCTGTGGGTTGATGGTGAAGATTCGAAAGCTGGGGATTTGCAGCGTCCTGTAGGCGATCACATCCTGTCAACACACACACACACACCACACATCCTGCCATTAGCAGCAGCAAGATAGGGAAGCGCACACTATCTGCAGCATCCTGTAGACTATCAATCCTGTCCCTGCAGACATTACACATCAAGATCCACTGCCTTCACAAAATTACACATCCTCATCTAATATCACTTTCAGTGAACAGACATAAAATCAAAGACACACATTAACATATCCTCTACAAACCCTTCCCATCCTCAGCTGTCACACAATCAGTACTCTACCAGTACTCACAATCCAACACTCAGAACCCTGAAACAATTTTTTTTTTTTTTTTTAAATTAAGATCGAAGGACAATCGTCTGTTATTTTGTAAATGTTCATACCAATCCCCACCAAGAGCTTGAGGGATATGCACCAGGTCTCAGCTACATCCTGTAGTTTTCTTTTAACCTCTTTAACTGCGCTGTTGACGAACAGAGTTTGTCACATAAACCGTCAATGGCTCAGTTGACGATCGCTGTTCATCATGATTCAACGCTCTCTGTTTTGTCCAGCATGTGCCTGAGAAAAACATGATAGAAGCGAAAGGGTTCACCAGCTCTAAGAGTACAGAACACTGAAGGAAAATGGCCTTGAAAAACAACATACAGGACTACTGCCTTGACTTCCTGGGCCTCTGTCTGCTTTAGGAAGAAGCGATATTACATTTCTGATTCTCATACATATAGCTGAAGCTGTGATATCATCATCTTGGTCTAAAGCTACAAAAAATTCCATATAACCATCACTAATCAGTCCTTTGGATGAGACTATAAACCTAGGCCCCGTATGCAAACGCATGCAGAACATCTTGTTGCGCACATGTTAAATCCTGTTCCGCTTTTCATAAGAGTAAGCCATATTTGCCAGTGGGAACAGATGACAAGATTTACAAAACTACATACACACGGGGACTGGATGTAAAAAAAAAAAGCGCTTGAGCGCTTATTCCATTATCCTTATATAAAAGAATAAATAAAAATAAATAACTAAACATCAGTTATTCTTCTAATTCTTCACCAAAACATAATCACGTAAGTATGTAAGCTTTTTCTTTTTTCTGCCTCAACTTCACACAAAAGACAACAGGACAGAAGGGCTACAGGCATTTCTTCCATTCAGACTCACGTTGACTTTGTTGCCGAATCCAGCATAGAAGGGGGAGGCAGGGAAGAGGTTGGCGATGTCCTTCAGGCAGTGGATCTTGAACTCCTCAGGGTTCTTCACTATCACCTCCCTGACATGACACACACAACACATCATGTCACATCACGATGATGAAAACACCATCACTGTTGACTGAATTGTGTGAGCAATCGACTTCATTTTCATTTTCGAAAAAGCACCAGCACACATGCACGCAACGCACGCAGCACACATACACACACACACGCAAAGAGTTCTTCAGGTGAGATTATAAAAACCTGTTCTGCCTTTTTCAAGAGTATGCCATTTGTACCGGTGAGAACGAATGATAAAATGAAAAAATAGCATGCCTATGGCAACTGGATGTAAAAAAAAAAAGTAAAAAGCACACAAGTAGTTACTACATTATCCTCGAAATAAAAAGAATAAAACAAAGTAAATAACACACACACACACACAAAGTACAACTGCAAGCCTTATTCTTACACAAAACATACAAACTAACAGTCATTTAAGTACAACTACTAATCCCAACAGTAAAATAATTTTTTAAAAAGCCCAGCCTCCACAGCTAGCTGTCAGTTTCCCCCCACTTTCAATGACTCTCAGCTACTGTGCATTCCATCCCATATGATGCTAACTATAGCAGAAACTGACAGCACTCTTAGTAAAATGGAAAAAAAGGGGCTAATTTTAGCTCTGGGCCCTGGACCTTTGACTCCAGTTATGCCAGATGGTTTGCTCACCGTGCCTCATCTAATATCAACCTCCCATTTGCACCAAAAAAAACCAAAAAAAATGTCAACAATAAAATCCTCCCAATAATTTAAAAAGAAATTTAAAAAAAACAACAACAACAACAAAAAACCCCTAAAAAGAAATCCAAACCCCTCCCGAACTTTCACCAGCACTAACTGCGCCGCTGACACCCCCACCCCACCCCTACACCCCCACCCCACAAAACCCCCACTGACCGGTGGAAGGCGCTGATGAGGGAGGTGGGGTTGAGGAGGAGGGGCCCGTCGGGCAGGACACGGTCCCCTTGCTTGATGGAGCGCAGCAGCTCCTTGGTCAGGCGCGCCTGCCCGATGGCGCGGGCAGACAGGTACAGCAGCTTGTAGCCGTTGTTGCTCAGCCGCGTGAACAGCTGGGCCACCCCGGACTGCGACCAGTCGCGGCCAATCAGGGGCAGGATCTGACCCATCACGTCCGACCTGAAGTTACACAGAGAGAGAGAGAGAGAAACAGACCCCATAAAAAATCAGAACGTATTTAAAGTACTGAATTTTTTTTTTTTTTTTTTTTTTTTTTAAATAAGTTTGGATTACAGGGTTAATATTTATCAGAGATGACAAGTTTTTGAGCCCTTAAGGGGTAAACCCATTCTACTTCCCCCCCTCCCCCCCCAAATTTTTTTTTTTTATTAAAAAAAAAGACAACAAAAAAACCCCACCATTTTACTTCATTTTAAAGGGTAACAAATGATTTCACAATATTGAAATCTTCAAAAGACAAGTTTTGAATCCTCAAAGGTTAATGATTTTGATTTTATTATGGGTACCGAAAAAAAAGACTGCCAATGTGAAAGTGCTTGTAGAAAAGAAAACACTGTATCTTAACATACAGCAAGCATTGACAAGCACATAAACATGCGAATGCGAATAAAAAAAAAGTACCGCGTCATTATGTTGTTATCCTTTTTCTTTGGTTCAGAAATATACTATGCATCACAAGCTGTCATCTTTGGTGCAGTTCTGTTGTCAATGTATCCTTCTTTCTCTTTATGAAAACTCTGGCGTTACATGGAGCTCCTACCAATGACAGCGGCAACTGAGACTGATGATAATGACAGGTGACCTTCTGAACATTTACTCACATCCCACAACAACAAGCCTGTTTTGAATACATTTCTAGCAATACACCAATGAGCAACGGCTTCACATCCCCCCCCCCACCCCTAGCTTCTACATGAGCCGTCCTGAGAAAGAAAACCCCACCCTCCTATCTCTTCCGTCTTCTCAAGCTGTCAAGAGCAGCGCTGCTGGGATGATGAACTAACTCACTTGGTGATGGTGCCGTCAATGTCGGAGATGACGATTTTGTCGTCGTGGTTCCAGAGGTAGATGTGGGAGATGCATCGCGTGGTGCCCTGGTACTGCGTGGTGACGGAATAGCAGATCTCGTTCTGCCCCTCACGCAGGTTCAGCTTGCTCTGCACACCGCCAGCCACATTACACGGTCAGCACTTCAACCCACACCACCATTACTTATCCCTGAAGTCTGAATGCGGCAGCTACCTTCATGGTAGGCAAAAAAAAAGTTGTGTATCCAACATCTCACCATTGGTTAAGCCTCGGAGCTCTAGCCAAGGAACGGAACGCGACAGGGTGGGCTTTTTTTTTTAGTTTAGTTTTACTACGCAGCAACATTACAAGGCCTCTGAAAATGAGCCATCATGGATCAAAGTCGTGTCTAATATGTGACGCTCCACCACGAAATGAGTCGCTTAGCACCTGACCCACTTTTCCATTAGGAGCTGGGAAGGTGGGAGTCAAGATGTAGATTTTGAGATTTTTTATTGATTATAAAACCATAGCCAATATTCTACCTTGTAGTGAAATATCAAGGCATGATTTTGCTTCCTTGTGCCTTTAAACAAGTTTTTTAAATACCCAAGCCTTCATTCTGACCACCGTATTAGGATGCTAACATTGTCAATTTCTCATTTTGTCATTTCCTGTAGTCTACCATTTCAAGTTGTCATAACTTTTGACAGGATTGTCAGATTTTCAATCTGTTTTTTTTTTTTGTAATATATAGCCAGGTCAATGTAGATTAATAACATTCAATAACTAAAAATTGACCTCTGGTGCGATGCGACTCATTATGTGGTCGAGCATCACACATGTCAGTGTCTTCAGACAATTTTTTTTTTTTAAAACAATACTGAACACAATACAAAAAAAAAAATTTTTAAATAAATAAATACTGAACACAATACATAAGGAATATTTACTAAACACAAAATGCATCAATCATCAGTAATGGAAAATAAAGTAAAAGAAAAAAATTGCAGGAGTCACCTCTCGTCTTTCTTTACCCAAGTCTGTCTCTACCCGAAGTCTTTCTCCTCCCCCCCCCCCCCCCCCCCCCCCCAAAAAAAAAACACCCCAACTCACTACCTACAGCACTTACCACCTGCTCCGAAGTCAACCGCAGCGTCTTGAAAAACTTCTCCCGGCCGTCCTTCATGTTCACCTTGACCTCTTCCGCCAACCTCGACCTCTCCTCGTCTGTCAAGGTCGCCGGCAGCTGCTCCTCCTCCTCCGCTATCTCAGCAGCAACAGCGAGAGTGGGGGGGAGGAGGAGGAGGAGGGGGTCATGTGGGAGGTGGAGGGGGGCGTTTTGGGTGAGACGGAGTTGGGGGTGGTGGCTTGGGAGGCGGAGGAGGAGGCAGGGGTGGTGTGAGCGGAGGAGGCGGAGGGGGGAGGGGGGGTTTCTCGGGGACAGGGAGGAGGAGGAGAGAGGAATGGCCGAGCTGCTCCGCAGGGCGGGGTTCTGGGCGATGGTGATGGGCGCCGTCTGGGAGCGTAGTGGGGGCGCCCCCTGTCTGCTGGTGGAGGGCACCGCAGCATCCACAGGGGAGGAGGAGGAGTGGGACGGGGGGGGCAGGGTGACCGAGGGGGAGGGGGTGGGGATGGCCACCGAGGAAGCCACAGGGGTGATGGACTGGGAGGGTGGGGTGGAGGGGGGTAGGGAAGGGGAGGTGGAGAGGGGCATGGGCGTGGAGGCCCCTTCCTTCTCCGAGTTGTCTGTGTCGGTCTCTGTGCCCTGCTGGGCCTCCAGAGAGGATCGCCTGCAGCTGGAACCCCCCCAAAAAATTGCCGTGGATTTAAAAAATTTTTAAATTTTTTTTAAATTTGGCATTGTCATGGTATCAACTATACTACTATCATTCTTCATGGGTTTTTTGGAGTCTACTCAGATCAAATTCCTTCAAACAAGTGTGCAAAAACTGCAACGATTTATGGAACGCTAGATGTCGGAATCCGTCAATCTCGAAAGAATATGGAGTTGTGGCGCTCTAGGTATTTTTTCTGGTACAGCGTCGGGTGTGGCTGGCTAGTCCGAACATAAAAGTTCTAATGAATTGCAGAGCCACTGAAAAGCTGTACTAGACCCAAACAACCATTATCATTATTGCAGAATAAGAAACATTGATACTGAATGAAGGCATTCTCTAAATAACATTCCGAAAAAGCTGAAAGTGGTGATTATAAATCAAACAGAATCCTGCAGATGACTGACAGTGACTGTTCCCATACCTACACTAATGGAAACAACATTTCAAAACATAAAGGCGCTGTTCCTTTTTCTAAACAGAGCAAGCTCACTCACACTCTCCCCCCCCCCCACACACTCACTCTCTCACAAATATCAAGGCGCACACACACACTCATCCCCCCCCCCCCCCCCCAAACACAGAATTTTCAAAAATCCACTGCACTACAAATTTGTTTCTCAATATATTTATCTATATATCCGCTTACCTTTCCACAGAGAACTTCTTAGGGGTGCCGTGAGCACTGGTGGGGGGGCTGGTGGCTGGGCTGACCACAGGACTCAGGCTGGCCTCGCTCTGTCACACACACCTCTTGCATGTCACCCAGGTTAGTTACCACTTACTCTCGTCGCCTCATGTTCTCATTGTTATATCATGCAGGTATTTTTGTTGTTTTTTGGGTTTGGCTTTTTTTGGGGGGGGGATTGCGTGTCTGTCTGTTCATTTGTCTGTAGGGTTTGGGTTTTTTTTTTACGTGTCTGTTTGTATTGAACATTAGGAAACAACAAAATGACATCAGATTTATCCATCATATACACATTATAATTGACGTATTATAATTGATTTTCTTTTCTTAAAAGTTATCGTTTCAGTTTTTGTTTGTTTCCAAAACAGGTAGTCAGACAATAAAGTGAAATATTCCTTTTAAGTTACACTGCATCTGCCCAGAAATTCACAAAGTGGATGCATGACCAACTGCACAATGGTGTGGAAAAAAAAACAACTTTTGGTGTATAAGTATGTACTTTTTTTTGTTTCTAACACCTGGAACAACATCAATTACTGAATATCAACTTGCAATCTAATATTCTAAGCACAATTCACACACATACAAAAAAAAACTTTGAACCTAAAATTTAGAATAACAATCTTTCTTCTTTTTTTTTGTATACAAACAATTTTCATCCCACTAGAGAGCCACATATACTCCACATTTTCAGGACAAAAATATTACAAAGACACCAAATCTCGCACTGTCTGCATTTACACACACACACACACACACACATTTAAAACACACACACACACACACTTAAACACACACACACACACACATTCACACACACAAACATACTCTCTCACTCACTCACACACACACACACATACATAAACACATACATACTCACTCACTCACTCACCCCCCCCCCACAAACACACCACACTCCAACACACATTCACCCCCCCCCCCCCCCCACTCACACACACACACACACTTAAACACACACACACACACACACACATACACACACACACACACACAAACACATACATACTCTCTCACTCACTCACACACATACATAAACACATACATACTCACTCACTCACTCACCCCCCCCCCCCCCACACACACACACACACAAACACACCACACTCCAACACACATTCACCCCCCCCCCACTCACCCCCCCCCCTCCCACCACACCCCCACACGACTCAGGACACCCCACTGACCACTTTGCTGGACGCGCCCTCGTTGTCGCTGGTCAAGGAGGCCCCGCTGGTGGGAATGGCCACGCTGAGGGGGGCGGTCACTGCGGCAGGGTTGGAGGCGTCCACCGTCCCCCCTCCCTCCGCGTTCTGGTTGGTGGAGCTCCCACGCCACGACCACCACGACAACCCCGACGTCTTTTTCTTCAGCGTCTTCTTGGGCATGTGCTTCTTCATCAGGCTGGTCACTGCCGTCTGGAAGAAAGAAGCGAGGGAGATTCGGTTTTTATAGAGAGTTGTTAACTAAACATTGCGTCTTACAGCAGGGGAGATTCGGATTTTTTATAGAGTTGATGGTGGCGTTAACTCAACATTGTGTCTTACAGCAGGGGAGATTCAGATTTTATATAGAGTTGATGGTGGCGTTGATTTAACACTGTCTTACAGCAGGGGAGATTCGGATTTTATAAAGAGTTGATGGTGGCGTTGATTGTGTCTTACAGCAGGGGAGATTCGGATTTTATAAAGAGTTGATGGTGGCGTTGATTTAACACTGTCTTACAGCAGGGGAGATTCGGGTTTTATAGAGTTGATGGTGGCGTTGATTTAACACTGTCTTACAGCAGGGGAGATTCGGGTTTTATAGAGTTGATGGTGGCGTTGATTTAACACTGTCTTACAGCTCCTGCCACTTTGAACAACAGAACAACTGACTGCAAGTCTGGTTTATTTTTTAACCCTCTTAGTCCCAAACCAGGCTTTGCCGGGATTGAATAATTACCTCCCCTGAATCCTGAACCAGGATTTGCTGGGATTTACACACTGTAGTTTTCCATCACGCTATGACCATCACTGTTTGCCATCACATGTGAAAGCTGTATCAGGCCACATGCCTAAAGCCTGTGGTGAGAGTCTGGAAGCAATTATAGCTGCTGGTATGAAGAAGGAAAAGGAGAGCGGGCATGTGTGCCTGACCTGATTTTGTGATGGAATGCAAAATCTAGGGGCAATTTGTGTTCAGAGAATCCAAATGCAAGAGGGTTAAAGGGAACTGGGAGGTGCTTGTTGATGTCACCAAAAACTTTAGTTTACTTGTAATCATTTCAGACATATTTTGAGAAAATGATGGACAAAATGAAACAGTTATCTCGGCAAATAAATTGAACCACAACCTACCAGATATACCTGTTAAAAATGTTGAGCAATCACGTACTACATTTTCTTTCATGCCATGTATATTAATTTTACGTGAAACCGAAAAGAGTGTACTACCACTGACAAAAATAATTTCCCTTTTTTTTTTTTACAAGGCCAGCAAGTCTCTCTCTCACACCCACACACACACCACACCACACACACACACACACACACAAAACACACACCCACACCCACAACACCCACCCACCCTTACACACGCGTAACACACATTGGCTAAATCACAAGCACAGTCTGCCAACAGCCATCTTACCTGCGGCATTCGTTTGTTGAAGGCCATTTCACACAGCACCATAGGGGCTGCAGTTGCCCAGTTATAATACCTGTCAAAACACAGCACCATCATAATAATAAAGCAGAATTTCAAGCTGATTTAAACCAGTGAACGTAAAAATTTGTACTTTGTGTCTGTCAATGTGTGTGTTGTGCGTGTTGTTGTGTGTGTGTGTGTGTGTGTGTGTGTGTGTGTGTGTGTGTGTGTGTGTGTGTGTTTGAGAGAGAGAGAGAGAGAGAGAGAGAGAGAGAGAGAGAGAGAGAGAGAGAGAGAGAGAGAGAGAGAGAGAGAGAGAGAGAGAAGAGAGAGAGAGAGAGAGCTGTCATCAGTAGTAAAATCTGGCAATGCTAGTTTTCAACCTTCTCCTAAATAGCATAGCATACCCCTCCCTGCTTCCTCTGTTTTTTCCTGAAGCTCACACACACACACACAACACACACACACACACTTACTTGCCAAGTGATTTAAAACAACAAAAAACTTTTCATTACTAACCTATTGACCCCCCTGACACACACACACACACCTTCCCCCCCCCGGACCCCCGTCTAATATCACAACTTGTAAAAAGATGTTACATGAATTTGAACACACAAACACACACTCCCAAACATGTTTCATTCAACAATTTCTACTCTCTTCCAACACTTCTTTTTTTTAAATAAATTTTTGACTCCCCTCACTCCTCTCCTCTCTCTCTCTCCACTGACCCGTCTCGTATCTTGACCACCAGGTCAGGGTTGCTCAGGAGGGCCGGCTGCTCCACAAGGTCGTCGAAGGTCATGACCTTCTTCATGAACTTGTCCAGGGTGATGCCGTCAGGGTCAGACAACCCTCCACAGAGCGACAGCGCCACGGAGCCCAGGTGGCGAACCTCGGACTCTAGGAAACTGACGGGGCCACCAATAGCGCCTTCCACAGAGTGGGGGGACTGGGGCAGGGAGGCCCCACGTCCTGACTCGCTGTCCTCCTCGCGCTCGTGGTCGCGGATGGACTGGAACCTGTGGGTCAAACAACCAACCATTTTCTACTATCAACACCCACCCACAACACCACAGCCGTCAAGTTTCCCACAATTTATTTATTTACTTATTTTATTCTTTTATATCGAGGATAATGGAATAAGCACTCGTGTGCTTTTTTACATCCAGTCCCCGTGTGTAAGCAGTTTTTGTAAATCTTGTCATCTGTACCCACCGGCACACGGTGGCCTACTCTCACGAAAAGTGGAACAGGATTTCACATGTGCGCAAGATGTTCTGCATGCGTTTGCATACAGGGCCTCGGTTTATAGTCTCATCCGAAGGACTAATTGCTGGTATGTTGTATAGGTTGAATGCAAGCACTTTGATTTGCTTTTTGCAAAATATAGTGCTATATAAATTCCATTTATTATTATCATTATTATTATTTTCAGCTCCTCTCAGCTGCTAATTAATCCATCCCATCCTAGCCTAGGTCGGGCTAGCTGGCGCTATTTACAGCAGAAACTGACCACACTTACTAAGACAAGGTAAAAGGAAGGTGCACGCTAAATTTAGTACTCTGGACTCGAGTGATGTTGGATTTGTGTGCTGTGACAACTGTTACTGCAGACTTTCAACAATGATTCTTGAGCGATAAAATCATGGACAAGATTCTTTATCAAAACGTTCTCTGAATCACATCGTCATAATGGTTACCTAAGCTGCTTTTTTTTTCCTTTTGTTTTTAACCTATGCTGCTTCTTCCCAAAAGAGGGGTTGAACACAAGTCTTTTTTTTTAGGGGGGGGGGGGTCAAATGTGCTGCTTCTAACACCTGATGGGTTGAATGCAGTTATCTTTTGTCATAAAAAAATATTTTTAGGCTACAGAATTTCTATTTTTAAACCTAACCCTCCCTTCTGACTGTGAAAACTACCAGCAAATTATATGCTACCCTTAGGTTCAATATAAGGTTAGTAAAAACAACAACAACAACAAAAAAAACAAAGAATAAATAAATAAACAGATAATAAAAACATTTTCGTACCATACAAAAACTGTATGTCATTTATATGTATGTGCCTGCATATGCTATGATTTCCTCACACACACATGAGTTTAAACACACACACACACACATTCTCTCTCTCTCTCTCTCTTTTACTAAAAAATAATCACACACACACACACACACACACACACACACACACACACACACAAAGACAGAACTCCTTACCTGGGACTACCCAGGTACAGTTTGGCAATCTCGGGGTCTTCCAGAGAGGTGAGGTCAGCCAGGTATATGCCCTTCTCTTCTTTCCCTGGCTCTTTGGCCTCCGTTCCTGCGACGGTCACCTTCTTGGCTTTCTTCTGGCGAGTGCTCCACAGGGACAACAATCCTCCAGAGCTCACCTTCTCCGAGTCTGAAAACATCACACACACACGCACGCACGCAAGCACGCACGCACACACACACACACACACACACGCACGCGCATGCGCGCACACACACGTACACGTACACACACACACACAACCACATACACACGTACACACACACACACGACACCACACACACACACACACACACGGGGTAAAAGCAGCCAAATGTCAGATTATTGCTTTAAGAGATGCAGAAGACTTCAACTCGAAGTCAACAAAAGAAAAAGGTAAAAAAAATAATAATGATAAAATTTTTTAACCCCTTCTTCACCCCAAATTGTTACATTACTGCCATAACAAGACAGAGGAACTGCCACCATCAGAATGCAACAAAAGAAAAAATAAACAAAACCCCCAACAGAACCAAATGAAATTAAGATTACTACCCTACAAGATACTGAATGTTAGTCCAAGTCTGAATGTAACATAGACACAAAAAAGGGTCAAAAACAACGACAACAAAAATAAGAAAACAAATATAGCAAAAAATGTTAAGATTACAGAGGAGATACAGAGCTGTCCCAGAGTTGAATAAGGACACAAACAAAGCCCAAAAATGTGTGAAATAGAAGATCACAGATATTTGCTACTGATTACTTCCCTTTTCAGTGACTGCAGCATGTACATTTTCTTGAGCTTTTTTCCCCCCCTCTTTACAGTGACCATATGTAATTAGAATCAGGGAGGTCAACACAAATATATGTGTGTGTGCGTGTTTGTGAGAGAGAGAGAGAGAGAGAGAGAGAGAGAGAGAGAGAGAGAGAGAGAGGAGAGAGGAGAGAGAGTGCGTGTGTGTGCGTGTGTGCGTGCGTGCGTGCCTACATTAGCACGCATCTGTGCATTTTGTCACGCATGCGTGCGTGCATGCTTGGCAACATCTCTTGATCTTGCCCAGGTTGCGTACCTTGCCTCTCAAGGGCGCTCTCAATGGCCTCTTTGGTGGGTTCGTTGTCGGGGGTGGTGAGGGGGGTCTGGGTGGGGAACTGGCCCCAATCCCAGGTGGGCGTGGACTCCTGCAGTAACTTCTGCTGGCTCTCCTCCGTGTGCTGCCGATCCACTTCAGTGTCGCTCTTGGGTGAGGGGGGTCTGGTGGGCAGAGGACTGCACACAGCACAGCAAACATTTGAGCATGTTACTATTTCAGACTGTGTTTGTTATCTTAGTAGAAGAGCAGACCTATGACATTAATTGATATTTGTCTTATTATACGACATGTTATAACAATTTGATTTCATTACAAAATGTTTTAATGTCATGAAAATGTGTGTGCATGTGTGCAATGTTTCCAGTGTATGTGTGTATCCGCACAGGGGTGTTTGAAATTTATTTGTGTGACTTATATGACTGGCAGAGGTGTTGCTGATTTGTGGGTGCTTTTTCTATCGTGATGGATGTGAGCTGATGTTTGAATATGGTGTTGTGGTATTTTTCGCGATATTGTTTACATGTTTACTGTTTTTATGTGTGGCTCGTAACCTGCATGAGGTTCTCTGTCTCTGAGGAAAAAAAAAAGTATTGAAATTTACTCTGCAGGATCTACAGAGGGGTTTTGTCAGAAAAAGGTTACAGTCCCAACATCTTTACAGTCTTCCTTATTACAAAAAAAAATCTCATAGACACATTTCAGATCTTCCGGAAATTTTTAAAACAAAAACATATAGCTTCTTACATTTTACACTCCAAAAATCTTCTTGTGTTTGGTTTGTTTGTTGTTTGGGGTTGTTTTTCCTTCTTTTTACAAAAAACAGTTCAAATCTTAAAAAGTTTTACCTAGATAAAAGTGAACAATCACAAACATTATATTGATTATAGCCCTACCAAACACAAAAGCCAAAGTGAAATCTGTCTGCTTCAAGTTACATTCTAGTCTTCATTACAATGCAAGCGCTTTGATTTGTTTTTAAAAGATATGGCGCTATATAAATTCCATGTACTATTACTATTATTATTATTACAATTTCATATTTTAGCTCACGATCTTCCATCTCTTTAATTTTTCCGACAATTTGATGATCCCACAATTTGATGACCTTCAAAAAACAAAAAAAGAACCAACATGAAAGTATCCCCCCACAACAACCCCCCCCCCCACCCACCCCCCCCCGAAGCCAGTCTCCAGACCCTGACCTCTGTATGGGGGAGATCTCGGGGTCGCTGAAAGGCGTCAGCAGCGTGTCCAGACTGCTCAGGCGCCGCTCCAAGGGCAGCTCCAGCTCCTCCCCAATCACCATCGTCGTCATCGACGTCGGCGTCGTCATCGTCGTCGACTTCTTCATGTCCAGCGAGACGCTGCGGCTGGCCCCCAGGCTGTAGCCGGCCATCTCCTCCTCCTCCGAGGTGGACTCGGTGACCTCCATGTCGAAGATGGGGTCGTGCTCCAGGCCCAGGCCCTCGGGCATGGACTGGGAGCGTGGGGAGGAGCGCATGGCGCCCCCCCCGTACTTCTGCTTGCGCTTCTTCAGCACCTTGCGGCGCGGCTTGCCCTTCCGCCGGTCCTCCTCGTACGAGCTGTCCGACTTGAGGTCTTTGGTCAGGGCTGACAGGTCCAGCGTCACCGCAGCCACGCTCTCTGCAGTGATGCGCTGCTGCTGTTGTTGTTGTTGCTGCTCCTGCTGTTGTAGCTGAGGTGGAAGCTGGACTTGTTCGTCTTTGGGCAGGTCGTCGATGTAGAGGGTCAGGGACTGTTCCGACCCTTCCGGGGGGTCGATCTGGATGGTTTCCTGGGCCAGGAAGGTCACCTCCCGCTCCTGGCGCTCGCTCTCCTCTTTGAGCTGGGCCAGCCCCTCCGCCATGAACTGCTCTGCTGACTGGATGGGGGAGGTGGCCAGGTAGGTGGGGAACTCTCCCTGCAGGCACACACACACGCACAGGCAATGGTGTCAGTTGTCACACGATTTTTTTCATTTTCCAGTCTTACATTTTACAGAACTTTGCTTCAACTGATACACTCAGTTTTCTACGACACAAAAAATAGGAATGTTAATTATTTAAACCACTTTTAAATTAGAAATTCATTGAAACATATTCAAGATTCTGCCTTCATGAATGGAAAAAGGCCAAGACAAAACACAGCTTTTCCTATTATCAATAACTCTTATCAGTCAACATCAGATCAATACAAAAATAAAAAGCATCTCCATAATGATTGTAGCTTTCAAAACAAAAATCTTTAGAAAACTTTTTTACACAGAGGCTGCCTTCTGAAACTTAACATTATATGAGCATATTACTATTTTCACACACAACACACACACACACCCATCCGACCACCCCCCCCACCCCCACACACACACACACACCACCACACAATGTACCTCTCCCTCATCATCGGTGAACTCTTGCACAAAGAAGGCTTCCCTGCCTCCCCCAGTTTCATGTGCAGTCCCACCTGCTGGCCGTTTATCTCGATGTCCACCTGACACACACAAGGTAAAATGCATTCATAATTAACAGTATAACAGTCATTCCAGTCATGAATCCCCTTACTAACTAAGCCACTGGGAGGTTTACAGGCAGAATTATCGCTGAACAGTGTAAGGCCTAAAACTTAAAGGAAAGAGTATCTGATGTCACATCAAAAGGTTTATTACTAAACCGCATACACAGGGACTGAATGTAAAAAAAATGTTTGGTTTTGTTTTTTTTTAAAGTACATGAGTGCTTATTCATTATCCACAAAATAAAAAGAACTGAAAAGGAATTGAAAAAAACAAAACTGGGATCACTCGAAACAAACACAAAAAAGAAAAAAAAAAAACAAGTCACATATAATGTAGTGAGACATTACAGGTTACATTTCATGGGCCAGAAGGAATTAAACTGAAACAAACAAAACATGTTAATAATGATAGCATTAGTCCTCCATGCACTTAATTTCTAAAGAAAAATGTGCTTTAGAAAAAAAACAGACTCACAATCAAACTGACTTACGCTGGGTTTTTTTGTTTGTTTGTTTTGGGTTTTTTTTTGGGGGGGGGGGTTGTAAAACTAAAAATCAGGAGAAAATTCTTATTTCCATAGATTCAACAAAAGCGCGAACACACAGACACACACAACACACAAATATGCACATGTACACACACACACACAACACACACACACACACACACACACACACACTCACACACACACACACACACTACGCACAGAGAAAACTTTCACTCACAATTTTCTCCCTGGACCGGAGAACCCCCAGTTTGCCGAAGCGAACGTGGAAGGGAGAGGAATGGTAGGAACCATCCGGCTGCTTGACGATGACCACGTCGATGGCGCCCGTCAGAGTGGCTGAGTTGATCTCATTGTAAAACCCCTTCAGGCTGGAGTACATACGCCCCACGAAGGAGAGACTCATGGTGTCCAACCTTTTGCTTTCAAATCACTCACTGCATGTATCCAATTTTTTTACCTGCAACACACAGAACATGAGAATGCATTCAGGACTGATTTCATGACTGATCTGCTGGACACAGGTCTAGGAAAATAAATAAAATGGGCTAGTTGTTTTCATACGACAAAAACCCCAAAGAGCTAAACAAAACAAACACAAAAAATTATGATACCGACACAATGCTTTTTAAAGTGAAAACTGACATGGAACAATTATAAAAGGAAAACGTTAAATAATATTATTTAGTAAGACTAGCATCCAAAAAAGAACTAGATAACTCAAGTTTGCTTAGTTAACTAGTACTACTGCACTTACTAAAGATGTAGGTTTGTTGCATCTCCCAAGAAAAAATGTCAAATCTGTAGCTAATTCTGTGAAATTCAAGATAACAGGTTCAAACCAAACGAACAATTTTATTATAATTTATTTTAAAAATTTAAAAGAAAGTGATAGATCTACGATTCACTTCAGAAACATTAAGAAAATGAGTAAGTCTAACTTCCGCTAACTTGCTAAGACACACACAACACTGACAAAAAAGTAAGACGGCATGCAGTTTCTGAAACAGGAATATATAATATTACATACCTTTGTTCAACTAAACACTAAAACAGTCTGTGGAACTACAGGTCTAAGTTACTAGTTAGTCAATAAGTCACACAAAAGATCACAGATCTTAAACTGTCAAAGAACTATGATCACCTGTGTTTGTTATTTTTTAACAATCAATGATGCCTTGAAGTTGAATCCACTATCCAGTCTCTGTCAGCAGCACTGATTCTACTGTCTAACACTATTGATCAATCTGAAGTGAAACAATTTTCACATGTGTCAGTAAATCACAAATGTACTTTAGCCCAGCTATCTGACAAAGCAGGCCATGCTGACATAGTGACAATGACATACAGGACTAGTATAGTATAACCCTAATGAAAATTATCAGAAGACAAACTATCAAACTGTTATCAGAGATCTTTCACTGAGTACTTACTGAGATAAACCAATCATCTCACTTCTCAGATTATTAGATAAACTGATAGAGGAATTCAAACAAGTTGTAATAAGGTTTTCATTACAAAACCTTGATATCAGCAATGATGGGTTTTCTAACAATCAAATTATTTTATATGGATCCATGGTTAAACTTAGGGAACCCTCAGTTCAAGGTTGTAATACATTTTGATGTAAATAATAGATATTCAAAGATGTACTTTTAGTACAGGACAAATGGTATTTGATTATGAAGATTACATTTTCTTTCAGAAAAGGTGAAAACACACACATCAAAATCAACACAACAACAATACACTAACAAACAACAAGTACAAGAAAACTAAATCACACAAGATCACAGCAAAACAACAACAACTGACACACCTGACAAAAAAACATTGTGTCCAGACAAGGAGAAGCAGCACGCAGTCATCGAGAACCAAATACCCACAATCCACCCCACCTCCATTACGTACACTATGTACGGATTAACGATTTGGGGAGTCAGATGCATGAATGAACCGCAACAAAGAACCTACGCGACCACTAACACTAACACTACACACATGTGTACAAAGGGAAAGGATGACGGAATGGAAGGAGAGTGAAGGGGTTAGGGAGGGCATGAAACAGGAACTAGTGGAGCTGGAAGTGTGTCTGTACTATGTATACATGTATGATGCCTGTAGACATGAAATTGATGAATCATTGAATCAGTGAATTTTTCATGCGCACTCGCATGTGTGTGTGTGTGTGTGTGTGTGTGTGTGTGTGTGTGTGTGTGTGTGTGTGTGTGTGTGTGTGTGTGTGTGTGTGTGGCATGCGTGGTGCATGTTGCATAGATCATATGTGCATGTGTGTACACGTGTGTGTGACAATGACATACATCAGTGTGTGTATACAATGACAATGTGTGTGTGTGTGTGAGTGTGAGTGTGTGGTGTGTGTGTGTGTGTGTGTGTGTGTGTGTGTGTGTGTGATGTGCCCATAGCCATAAGCAGGTTAACTCTGAGTGAGTGCAATCACACTTCATTACAATTTACATACTATGGTCACATGTCTACAGAAAAAGGGAGGAAAGGGAGATGGGTGCTGAAAAGTGTGAGCAAGAGACTGACAATAGACTATTACTAATACAGTAATAGATCTACTATCAATGTATGATATCCTATCATCATGTACTTAATATTAAAAAGGTGAAATATAATCCAACTTGGTTGTCATTGTCAATGTCATTCTAGTTTCTACACACATCATGTGTTCTTGATGTTTAAATCTTGTCTCAGTAAATCAATGCCCGGGTTTTTCCACACATCTGACAATGTGACTAGTGTACTAGTATTGTTCATTCACACTGACTGGAAAGTTTATAATCAGCAATGGTTTAATAAATATATGGACTTAAAAAAAAAGGATTTATCATTTGTACTACCAGGACTGTCTACCTCGACAATAATATTGATAACCTGTACTCCTGTAGTCTATCATATCACTTATCAGGCAAAACAATGGTTCTGTACAAGCTTTGTTATCCTTCATGACTATTTCATTATTTGTTCTTAAAACAATGAATCTTAAAAGCCCTTCTCCCCTCCACCCAGCACCTTATACATGTATAAGGATTGGTACCCCTTACAACAATGTTCAAGCACTCAATCAATAATTATTATCATCACTTACTGACTTAGTGAAATTATTTTTTGTTACAAGGATCTTTTGTTTACAAACTATTTTGCTTATGGTGGTAAAGGGATAAATATGTATTGCTTTTTGTGTTTTCTTAGGAATGACTGAAGAGTATGTAACTAGCATGTGACTATGTGTGGGCATTTTCTTTAGAACTGCGCAAGACTAATGGAGCAGTGGCAACTTGTGGGTCTGATGCAATATTAGGCTGTGCTCCAACTGGCATTGGTCCCAATCTGCTGAAGCCGTACTGTGGCCAAATCTGCCAACGACACTTGCAATCCTTTAACATATCTTACAACTCTCAAGTTATCTTTATCAGTTTACGGAGAATAGGGCCTTTTGAAAGAATTGTTCTTTACTCTTTTTTTTGTAATTAAGACTTATCAATTGACAATTCTTAACAACTGTTTTCAGGTTTGTTTTTATTTTCTTGGGAAGGGGCGCAGGTGTGCACTTTATTGTTTTAGGCAGAGAAACTTTTTGGTTTTTTTTGGGAGGGGAGAAAAAGTTTAAATGCCTCATGCATAGATGTAGATGTAGATTATGATATGAAGTAGGCCAGGCTCTATCAATTCACAGGGTGTGCAAGTGCACATATATAATATATGCATGTGCACACACACAGTGATACACAGTGACACACACACATGCACACACACACAGTGACACACACAAACACACATGTAGAAATCTTTAAAAACATAACACACTGACACTCATGTGTATGCACACATGCATGTACACACACACATGTATCATACAATTACACTCCTGTTATATAATGAGTTGATATATATTATATTGCTGTGACTGAAGGTATCAACTAACACCATGTCTAGATCTATCATATGATCACCAGTCAATTGAACAAATATGAAATAAAACCACACACACACACACACACACACATGTCTGAGTCAGTCTCAGATTCTCTCTCTCTCTCTCTCTCTCTCTCTCTCTCTCTCTCTCTCTCTCTCTCTCTCTCTCTCTCTCTCCTCACACACACACACACACACACACACAAAGGCATGTCTGAGTCAGTCTCAGATTCTCTCTCTCTCTCTCTCTCTCTCTCTTCTCTCTCTCTCTCTCTCTCTCTCTCTCTCCTCTCTCACACACACACACACACACACCACACACACACACACACACACCACAATGTACACACACAGCATACATGAACATGCACACACAGCTTTCCTGTTCTTGATCTAGGTAGATAATCATTGTCTAGACTTAGTTGCAGTGACAATATCCACATATTTTATCGGCTTGGTACCACCAGCTCTCTACATCATTACATGAAAGGAACTGTAATATGGGTTTTTTACCCTGTTCAGTTTTAGCAGAAATACAATCCAGTAACAATATACCTAACATTCACACATTAACTGTGGGTATTATATTGTTCTGACGTGTTCTACTAATGGAAAAAGAAAGAGAAGTTTAGAACAAACCTTTGGATGGAATAATGATCCTCTACATTCCCTAACACCGTGATGGTTGCTGAAAACGAACTCCGTCACGTAGGCTAGGCCCTACACGCTCTGTGTTTACAACACTAAGACTGACTAGGCCTATAGGCCTACCCTCTCTCTGTTATCTTTTCCGACAAGTTGCTGGTTTCTCCGAAACGGTAAGAATACACTGTGACTGAATAGACTGTTCGATGTACGTCTACAGAAAATCTTTCTGGTCCTAATGTGGCATCATATAACAAACTGTTAACGGATTCCACAGTCACAGAAAGATTATTTGCTGACTGGCTTAATATTGCCATAAACTTTTCATTTCCTGAAACAAGAGCCGTATTGTTTAGAGACGGGATGGACTTTGGAACGAGGCCTGCTTAGTTGCAGCACTAGCCTAGCCTAAGTGAACGTTTAGAACACTGATGACCCGGCATCTAGTATTGAATAACGAAGGAAGTACACTTACCTGCCCTTTACACTTTTGGCAGCGGCTCCATACACATCTTAACTACCGTTCGTTTAAGGTGGTGTACGCCTGTTGCTCGGTATTTTGCAACAATCACTCAAAATATTTCCACCAGTGTTCCCAGACAGACTGCTGCCATTGATAATCAGCCAATCGCCTGATCAAGCGGGACGTGAGGTCAAGGCGGAGTTTCCATGTAACGCGATTGCTGATTGGCTAAAAACGGGGTGTGCGAGATATGCTTGTCTGCTCTAGACGATCCCGTTTGCAGCCACACAGAGTGTGGTGAAGTGGGTATGATTCCAACAGTTCGCCAAATCAATTTAAGCCCTTTTTCTGATTTCACCAGTTTCAGTTCTTCACTTTTTGAAAATATAAAATCAGCTCAAATCACACACAGTTGAAGATGGGAATTGAAAAAAAACATTATTGCCAACTAACAAGAGCTGTCGGAGGACACAAATTCCGCCAATTCAGAAACCAACTGTCAACAACACATGAGTCAGTTATGGTACGACCTGTAGACACACTGTGACGTATAATGTGTGAGCTAATAAATGTAAGTGTCCGCCACAAGCCATATAAGGTCCTTAGCCTACAAGCGTAAGCGGCATATGGGATGACACCTGGGTACGCCGGGGATCGGTGGCGGTGATTTTCCCCACGCGCCCTAAATAAGCGAATTTCCCCTACCCAAACTGCACTGGGTGGGTCTCTAGAAAAGGCCTTATGTAAAACATTTCATCTCGCCGGCTGGGTCTATCGCTGATTCTGCTACTCTATCGATCCCTGTTATGTCAGAGGCTAGAGTTAAAAATAAAGATGGATCTCTCTCTCTCTCTCTCTCTCTCTCTCTCTCTCTCTCTCTCTCTCTCTCTCTCTCTCTCTCTCTCTCTAAATCATAGGTGGATTTTTATGGTGGTGATGGTGATTTTGTTTTTCTTTTGTTTTATTTTGTT
>CM060344.1:21254690-21264690 GCA_030674155.1 Stramonita haemastoma | reverse complement strand
GAAATGCCATTAGGCCTATATATCGAGGGCTTAATGCCCTCTTGGGTCACCCCATGTGAGGCATAATCTGTTGTTGATATAGATCTGGGGTTGTAACAATTGTTTATATTATTTTATCTAGAGCTTAACGTCCGCCTGGATCACTCCATGTTGTTGTTGTTGAAGGTAGATTAGAGTCCCAGCGGAAGTATTCCGATTTAGGGACTGTGTGCAGAAGGTCAGGAAGTCTCCCACATCAGCACCTCGGGCCAACCCAAAAATAGTGCAAGTTCTGTTGAAGCAACAAAGAGAGAACGGCCCGTGAAAGTACCGCAGTGCTGCACGAGCCGTAACCTCTATTATTGTCACTCTACTTGGGAAGGTACTGTTGAAATGCTGCCGTGGGTCAATGCGATTACCGGAAATCATGGCAGTATATTACAAGAAGGTATTTTCGTTATGAGGTGTTGCATAAATATATACACATGCATGCTACACATTACACTCTTGCTTACTTACATTTCGCAAGATGTGCATGACAATGATTTATCAGCCGTGTTGGTGTGTGATCTCTCATTGCCAAAATTAATGCAGAAATAATCAGAGATCACAACCGGTAGAAAAATATTTAGAGTATCCTTTTATTTCAGCTACTACAGCTTTCCACCATGTGCGACGCTTTTGAATTATCCCCCCCTGACAAAGAACACGGTTGCCTTCTTTAGGGTTACTAAACTTCATAAGGGCTCACTCTGTAATGGGAGTTAATCCACGCGCATGCGCAGAGCTTTTAAATCATCCTCCCATGTTTACAAGAACACTGTTGCCTTCTTTGGGACTACTAAAATTCATAAAGGGTCGCTCTATCAGGGGAGTTATTAGAGAATCTTGTTTCCTCATTGAGACTTGCCCAAACGACGCCATTTATATCGCCAAAAAAAAAAAAAAAAAGAGTCCATACGTTGAAATCCCGAAACGCTTACTTAACTATGTGAAATATCAACATAGAAATTAGATTAATTATTCACATAAAAGTTCCTGACTAAGAGACAGACGGAAAGAGGTGCTTGAGTTCACAGTGGATGATCACTTTCAGTCCGTCTGGGTTTATATTTTCTTCTTTGTCAACACTACGACAGCAACTCTGTCATAATTATGTGCAACAATACGTCACACTGCCGTTAGGCCCCTGACAAGCCAGGTCTGGTGCATCCGACTTCAGCGTGATTCTGTATAAATTCTTCCTTTTTTTGTCCCCTTTCTTTCTCTATATATATATTTTTTTCAGTCCCTAAAAAACGGAGAGAGATCATCTCAAATCAAATTCTTTTATTTCGAGGATAATGAATAAGCACCCATGTGGGTTTGTTGTTGTTTTTTTTTTTTTACATCTAGTCCCAGAGAGAGAGAAGAGAGAGAGAGAGAGAGAGAGAGAGAGAGGAGAGAGAGAGAGAGAACAGAGAGACAGAGGAGACAGAGAGAGACAGAGAGAGAGACAGAGTTTATTTCTTTATTCTTTTGTTTCCAGGATAATGGAATAAGCACTCATGTGCTTTTATAATCCAGTCCCCGTGTGTATGCAGTTTTGTCAATCCTGTCATCTCACCGGCACACAATGGCCTACTCTTACGAAAAGCGGAACAGATTTAACATGTGCGCAAGATGTTCTGCGCGCGTTCACACACGGGGCCTCGGTTTATAGTCTCATCGGGACTTTTGGGGAGAATGGAGTCAGCACTGATGTTAACTCCAGGGGAGAGAGAGAGAGAGAGAGAGAGAGAGAGAGAGAGAGAGAGAGAGAGAGAGAGAGAGAGAGAGAGAGGAGGGGGGGGGGGGGGGGGGCGGAGGGGGGGGGGAGAGAAGGAGAGAAAGAGACCCATTAAAAACACCTTGATATTATATAAATGGTAGACAGATCGGTGCCCGCTGACCCTTTTGACAGGAAGGTCAAGTCAGCTAATCATTAATTCAGCCGGAGGGGACCAATCAGAGTCACGAACACATAGGTGTGTGGCGCGCACACCCACACTTATCTCCCCTACCAACAGACTCCAAAATTCGGTGAGGTGGCAATAGGTTAACGTACGTTGGTAGACATGTAGGTACAGACCTACAAATATGTAAAGGTGCCTCTCTCTCTCTTCTCTCTCTCTCTCCTCTCTCTCTCTCCCTCTCTTCTCTCTCTCTCTCTCTCTCTCCTCTCTCTCCTTCTCTCTCTATTTTTCGCGCTGTGGCAAAGTCTCTCTTCTCTCTCTCTCTCTCTCTCTCTCTTCTTCTCTCTCTCTCTCTCTCTCCTCTCTCTCTCTTATCATCATCTCTCACTCTCAAGTCTCTGATTCGAGCCGTTAATACAACTCTAATCCTTGTCTCCTCCTACGCTAGCAATTTTTTTTTTCTTACTAATCTTTTCCCTTTTATTTTTTTTTTTTTGTTATAACGGCACACGGCAGCTCACGTGCGGGTTAAATGAGATTAGATACTTATCCCAACACTAAAGTACTGCGTTTATTGCAGTCCATGCGTGATCTTTTGGCAGCTTCGACCGTTATGCTTTGGCTGTAAGTCCTTTATAATTATTACGAGCGACCGACATAATGTACTGGCACCACACACACCACAACACACACACGGTTGCTGTGTATATATGTGGTGGGGGGGGGGGGGGGGGGGGTGAGGGGGGGGGGGGGGGGTGGGGGGGGGGGTGGGGGTGTGTGTGTGTGTGGTGTGTGTGTGTGTGTGTGGTGTGTGTGTGCGTGTGATTGCTCAGTTATGCACATACATGGGGGCTTGTTTTGTACAATTCAAACATGCCTGGCCCTTTGTGTCACTGCGTGTCTAAGTGTGTGCATGTGTGATTTGTGTGCATGCGTACTTGCGTGCATATTATGAGTGTGTGTCGTGTCTGTCTGTGCGAGCGCGTGCGCGTGCGCTATGTGTTTGTGCACGAATGCACGTGCAATGACATATGCATGGTATGCGCGCACACCTGTGCACATGGGCGTGTGTAAACATACACACGTGTGGCATACATCTGCATACAGATGATGCAAAATAGTATCAATACACGTGCACCTCGTATTAGTTACTGACGGTAACCGGTAGCCAGCCAGCCAGACAGACTAAAGCACTGACCTGCATGATATGACTGTTTGCCAGTGGAAACCACATCCCTGCAGTCTGGCAATGCAATTAATTCTCTGGATGTGTGCCCAATGAACGATTCTAAGCTCAGTAGCTTATGAGTGAAAGCGGTATGTGTAGTGGGTGGCTAAGAACAAGGTTGTTTTTTCAGGAATGTGGTTTTGGTTTTAGCTCATTTTATGTGAGATTAATGTGGGTTTTTTTTTTATCTCCCCACAACGGGGTGTCCCATAACCTATGTGGTCGTAGTGGAGCCAGGTGTCAAACATCCCCAGTTTCTCTAGGGGCCAGCAACATTGAAGGCATCGCCCATTTTCTCTCCCTCACTGCTTCACCTTCCCTGACCCTAAAGAGGGCAGGTACCCATTTCCAGCTTTGTGAATCGGGTAGGGGAAGGGGGTGGGGGGCTGTACTCAAGCCAAGGCGTGCAAACCCCGTCACCCATCCACTTGGTAACCACGCTCGATGCTGCTTAACCTTAGCTTGGGGAAAGCGAGTGCTCTGACCACTGAGCTATTTATTTTATTTTTATTTTTATTTGATACCACTTTATGTCACAGCAGATTTCTCTGCGTGAAATTCGGGCTGCTCTCTCCGGGAAGAGCGCGTCGCCACAAGTGCAGCGCCACCTTTTTTTTCTCCTTTTTCCTGTCTGCAACTGTATTTGGTTCCTATCAGAGTGGCTTTTTTCTACAGAATTTTGCCAGGGACAACCCTCTTGTTGCCGTGGGTTCTTTTACGTGCGCTAAATAATTATGTGTAACATACGGGACCTCGGTTTATCGCTCATCCGAAAGACTAGCACCCAGACCACCACTCATGGTCTAATGGATGGGGGAAAAGTTTTGGGCCCAAACGGGATTCGAACCACTGCGCTCTTCGACCCGGACTTTCGCTTTCTAGGCAGGTGCGTTACCACCTAGACCACCGATCCACCCGTCCCATAAAACTTGAATCAATACAGCCCCCCTTGAGTTTTCCATTCCTGCCCCTCCACTGCCTTAATTTAACCCTTTTCTGAAGAACCGTGGGGACTGGCAGTGCAATGACTTTTTCCGACCATGTCTCTTGGGCAAGTTGACCTTGTACGTACTGGTGGAGCCCATCCCTCTCCAGGTCAAGGGTGCATGCTGGGTGGGTGTGTTTGTGATGCTCACATGAATGACGAAATTTTTAACATGCATTCATATTTGAACTTCGTGTGTGGTGTGTGTGTGGTGTGTGTGTGTGTGTGTGTGTGTGTGTGTGTGTGTGTGTGTGTGTGTGTGTGTGTGTGTGTGTGTGGTGTGTTGTGTGTGTGTGTGTGTGTGTGTGTGTGTGTGTGGTTTGTGTGTTGTGTGTGTGTTGTGTGTGTGTGTGTGTGTGTGTGTGTGTTGTGTGTGTGTTGTGTGTGTGTGGTGTTGTGTGTGTGTGTGTGTGGTGTGTGTGTGTGTGTGTGTGTGTGTTTGTGTGTGTGTGTGTGTGTGTGTGTGGTGTGTGTGTGTGTGTGTGTGTGTGGTGTGTGTGTGTAAGCACGAAGACAGCTGCCCCCCCCCCCCCCTCTCCCTTTACTCAGACATCCCCGAAGTCGGAACACGACTATGTAAATGGTGGGTAATCGGTGGTATATAATCATTCCCAAAATCTCGCCATTGGTGAAAAAAAAAAGAAAAAAAAGCCGCTAACAAAAACCCCCACAACAAAACAAAAAACAAACAAAAAAAAAACAAAACAAAACCAACCAACAAACAAAAAACCCCAACAAACAAAATCATCAGACGCGCTGTCCGTATTCGAACGCACGACTTCATGAACCTATAGAAATCAACACTCTTAACTACCCAGCTACAGGTTCTATATCACCAATACTTACCTACCAACTGTTTTTCTGGTTGTTACGGTTCGTTACTTTTGTTAGTAGCCTTTAGTATCAGTCAGTCCGCCTGAACGGGTAAGAGTCAGTGGACTTTAACATACCGTTTCGTGGGTGTGAACTCACAGACTGTAGTTAATGGTGGATGTTTGCCAGTTGACCGCTTGGCTCAAGTTGTGTGGTTGGGTGGTGTAGTAGGGGGCAGTATACCACATACGTATGTTCACATTCCTGGCAAAGGAACCAGTTGTTTATTATTATGGGGAGCGACATGCGTGGGTGTCTGTCCAAATGCCAGAGAAAGAAAGAAAAAAATCGAACAGTGACGAGGAAGAAAGAGTGGATGAATGAAAGAACTGAATAATGAATGAATGCATTAATTGATTAAGTTGATTAATTAATTAACGAACCAGTGAACCAACAGAAACTTGACAAGGACAACTCTCTTATACTACCCTGGGGTCTTTTTATATGTCCTAAATGTTGACTACGTCTTTTAAAGGTCTTCGGTTTTATCGTCCCTGTGAAAGACTCACACCCTGGCCATCACATATCATGGCAACTGTGGTTGGGGGGAAAGTTCGGCTTCAGACGACTGGGATTAGAACCCGCAACTCCTGAGTTTTACACGAGAGTGTTATTACCTCAGACCATCCATTCACCAGCTACACTGATCTCATGATCATGAGGAATCATGAGGGGATTTTTCCACTGGAGTTAACATCAGTGCTGACTCCACTCTCCCCAAAAGTCCTTTGGATGAGACTATAAAACCCAGGCCCCGTGTGCGAACGCACGTAGAACATCTTGTGCACACGTTAAATCCTGTTCCGCTTTTCGTAAGAGTAGGCCATTGTGTGCCAGTGGGAACAGATGACGAGATTGACAAATCTGCATACACACGGGGACTGGATGTAAAAAAAAAGCACATGAGTGCTTATTCCATTATCCTCGATATAAAAGAATAAACAGATAAATAAATACATAAATAAATAAATACACACACATGCATGAGTATCCGAGAGAGAGAGAGAGAGAGAAGAGAGAGAGAGAGAGAGAAGAGAGAGAGAGAGGAGAGAGAGAGAGAGAGAGAGAGAGAGAGAGAGAGAGAGAGAGAGAGAGAGAGAGAGATTGATTTGATTTCTACTTATATCAAGGACGCTAGCATAGACTTTACCATGAAAAAATAAGCCTTGCCTATCAGTGAACAATAAAAATAAATAAATAACCCCCCCAGATATCAACATTGTAGGGCAGGTCTCAACAATTCGTTTGTCCCATCAACCAGAAAAAGGTTAAACTCTTATCAGGAGATCCTGGTCAAGTATAGAAACAGGTTACTTCCCTTGGGGATGACAGCTCCAAGGAAAGAATGGGGATAAAAAAAAAAAATTAAAAAAAGGTGAAGCAGATAAACGATCTTTAACCCCCCCCCCCCCCCCCCAAAAAAAAAAAAAAAAATTGTGGGGAGGAAAAGGGGAAAAAAAAATGACAGGCTATTATAGCGCCTGGAAAGGACACAAAGAATACGTTTGATTATTGCTGAACTGCCTGGGGTGTGGTTTGTTGTGTTTTGTTGTGTTGTGTTGTGTTGTGTTGTGTTGTGGTTGTGTTTGGTTTCTTTTTGTCAGGATTTTTTGGTTTTGTTTCGATTTTCTTTTTAGATGGTATTTTTTGTTGCTTGTGTTGCACTCATTCTCTCTCTCTCTCTCTCTCTCTCTCTCTCTCTCTCTCTCTCTCTCTCTCCCCTCTCTCTCTCTCTCTCTCCTCTCTCTCTCTCTCTCTCTTTAAACTTGGCATTTCCATCTTCATCATTGCAAAATGTTCTTTAGGTCCTACGATGTAACAGTGTGATCATATGTGTATTGAACAATCTTAGAACACACTCTGCAATTCAAAAAGAGAGCTGCAGGTAGAAACAGTCGTGTACGCAAAAATCTCACCATTGGTGAACCTCAGAGCTCTCTAGCCGAGGAATGAAATAAAAAGAAAAGAAAAAAAAAAGTAGCAAGAAGATAAAATATGTTGGTTAAGTGAGTGTTTTGTGGTATGCAAGTGAAGAGTGTGGTGTCGTTCACAATACAAAAAAAACTAATAAGATAAAAATGCAAGAAAAAAAAAAAAGGGAGGGAGAGGGGGGGGGGGAAGGGTTGGTTGGAGACTGGGTGATAGATAATCTTATGTCGGTCAGTCCAAGCCACAGAGAGATTTTATTTATTTTATTTTTATTTATTCTTTTTTATATCGAGGATAACAGAATAAGCAATCATGTGCTTTTTTTTCATCCGGTCCCCGTGTGTATGCAGTTTTGTAAATATTGTCATCTGTTCCCACCGGCACACGATGGCCTACTCTTACGAAAAGCGGAACAGGATTTAACGTGTGCGCAAGATGTTCTGCGTGCGTTCGCACACGGGGCCTCGGTTTAAAGTCTCATCCGAAGGACTTTTGGCGAGAGTGGAGTCAGCACTGATGTTAACTCCAGGAGAAAAATCTCCTCGACCGGATTCGAACCCGGGTCGTCAAATTGCCAGCGCAATGTTCTGACCACTAGGCTATCCGTCCCCCTGAGAGAGAGAGAGAGAGAGAGAGAGAGAGGAGAGAGAGAGGAGAGAGAGAGAGAGAGAGAGAGAGAGAGAGAGAGAGAGCATTCCTGCAAACTTGGTCATTCTATTACTTAACACGAACACACCGTTTAGGGAACTAGACTATCATTGCTTTCTTCCCCCCACCCTCCTTCTAACTCTCCTTCCACCCCCTCCCCTCCCCTCCCCTATGCTATACTCACCTGACTGCCCTTCTTGCTGGAGGTCACACCGGAACGAAATCGGTAAGTATATTCATATAACCTCACGCAACAATGCGGTCTGGCCAACCGCAGACAGGTTTACATAAGTGCAAGTTTCTTTGGGTGAAGGTCGACATTTAATCCCTCTTTGCTCACAATTTGGGCATTTCGGAGGGGGGTCTGGGTTTGTGTGCGTCCTATTTGTTATTGTTGTGGATTCTAGGTCACCGTTGTTGCTACAATACGTGAGCGTTGTCTTAGTTTGTTGTTAGCTGTTGCATAGTGTCTCCATCGTACGTTGTGGGTATAATTCTGTGTGTGTGTGTGCGCGCGCGCGCGCGTGCGCGCTTGCACGTGCGCGTGCACTTGCATATAATTAGGCTACACTGTGGTCGTGTGTGTGTGTGTGTGTGTGTGTGTGTGAGAGAGAGAGAGAGAGAGAGAGAGAGAGAGAGAGAGAGAGAGAGGAGAGAGAGAGAGAGAGAGAGAGAGAAATCTTTGATACAAAAGATAGATAAAAGGTTTGGGCCAATCCTTGTCTTAAATTGATTTTGTCCTTGTAAACATAAACATAATAAACAAATAGAATATCATGAAAATCAACAGAACATTGGAAAAAAGAAACCCACACGAAAGAGACAGAGACAGCAATATAACACACACACATATAAACTAGATGTTCACGCATGTACGCGTTCAAATAATCACACACACACACACACACACACACACACACACACACACACACACACACACACACACACACACACACACACACACAACAACAACAACAACAAACAACATAACTATTTTAACCACCACCCATTCTCGCATTCTCCACCAGAAAAAAAAAACACAAAAAATCCCCAAACTCAACCTTTAAAAAGATCTACAATTTCCAAAACAAAAGAACTACCACCAAATAAAACTCGTACAACAACTACTAATTAATTAACCAACCGAAGCGAACATTGCATCCTTTTTTTTTACCCGCATTTTCAAGAAGACTAACCATTACAAGAGATCTCATTGGACGAAAAAGCGCACCTCCCTAGGCTCCGGTCAAATACGAGGTCATGTCCATGAACTTTTGGCCTGGCCTAACTTGTACTAAAATAAGCTTGGTTCAAGGCTACACATTTTCAAGGCAGGTAGGGGTTGGTCGCTTTTCTTCTGTTGTGCGCTCATACATCGCTGCTGCTGCGGTTAGCTGATTACACAGCCGACCTGAGGTGACCCCGCAGTGGTCTGTCACGGGGCTGGCTGTGTCCAAGGAAGTGGGAATAACAGGTGAGACTCCCCTCACCACCCCCCCCCCCCCCCCCCCCCCACCCCACACACCCCCCCCCCTTCCACTCCCCATCCCCACCTTAAGATACTGGTCAATCGATCAATCAATCACGTACTGTCCCTCAGTCCGGCCTTAGGTTGTACGGTCACCTACGACCGGATTGAAGCGGCTGACAGACAGGATTTTAATGATTGTAGGCCTATTGACGAGAGAATTTTTCCCACTGGAGTAAACAACATCAGTGCCGACTCCACTCCGCCCAAAAGTCCTTCGGATGAGACTATATACCGAGTGAGTCCCTGTGTACAATCGCACACATACCGTTAGTCTCGCGCACACGTTAAAACCCGTTCCGCTTTTCGGAAGAGTAGGCCATCGTGTGCCGCGCGGTGTGGAACGGATGACAAAATGCACAAACTGCATACAGACGGGGACTGGATGTAAAAAACAAAAAAAAAAAAACCCCACGAGTGCTTATTCCATTATCCTCGAAATAAAAGATTTTTTTAAATGATAATAAGTAACTAAAATGAAATTCAGAAGGACAAAAAAACAAAAAAAAGTCCCACACAATGTTGTAACAATGTTGTAAAGATTTGAACCTTTCAGGTAGTATAGACAGACTGCAGAAAGCTTGGCTATAATGGTTGGTTGATAGGTATAGTCCCCAAATCCGATATTTCCAGCTGGACTCTAATACAATCAACTCAACAATCCGAAGCTAAATGTGGCTACCTTAAGGGTGGGGGGTGGGGGGTGTCCCATACGCAAAGAATCTCACCATTGCCTTGTTCACTACGCACATAGCGCAAACACCTAACATTTAGGCATATGCCGCCGCATCACAATGCAACAATGTGTGTTAGGACACGAATCGTCGAGTCACGTTGCATTGCAATGCATTGAAATACAGTGCGATGCACGTTACAGCCTATTCACATTTTCCGCA
>CM060344.1:21239690-21244690 GCA_030674155.1 Stramonita haemastoma | reverse complement strand
ATGCACTCATTCTACAGCTTTGAAATGACACCCTAAATTTACACACCTTCCCTGCTATAGTAGCGGCTTTGGTAAAGTAGCACTGAACACCGAGACTGGAAAATAAGATGATTTATTTCTGTGATTAAAAAAAAATATACATTATATACATTTGGTGTGGGGTTTTGTTTGTTTGTTTGTTTGGTGGGGGGTTTATTTCGTTTTTGTTGTGTTTGTTTGGCTTTTTTTTTTCTTTTTTGGTGTTTTTTTCTGCTTTCTCTGAAAACTGTAGGCTGGGTTGAGGCATGAAGTAGTTTTTTATGTATTGATTCATTTCTTTCTCTCTTTCTTTCTTCATCTATTTATTGATTGTAGTTGAATTCACCCTCACCTGGATACCCACGCTTGAAAAAAAAAAAGTTCTTTCCTTTTATTTCTTTTTGTCTTGTCTTTCTTCTTCTTCTTCTTTTCTTTCTCCTACCTGATAGCACACTGACTGACTGGGTATTGCGGTCACTAGTGTACGTACCCGCATTCCGCAGACCTAGCTGTCGACCCACCCGTGTGGAACACTGTTAACCCAGCGCGCGAGGGGTAGGTAGCCTAGCCTGCCTAATCGAATTTTGCCTATTCTGGCTTGCTAGTTTCAGACCTGCCGTACTGTGAAAGCCATGAGTTGTGCCTGAAGTGGCGATGGTATTTGCTGCTATGATGGCTACATTCTACTTGTTGCTTGCTGCGTGAGTTGAGTCAGGGTACTTTCTATTTTTGTTGTTGTTGTTTTGTTTTATGGTTGTTTATAGACAGACGGAGGAGGACCGTGGGGAGTGGAGGAAGCTGGTTGCAAAATCTTCAATAGTGCCCCCAACGGCCCGCGGGGACTACGGGACAGGTGAAGGTGATGGAAGACAGACTGTGCTTCTCTTTCCAAGTTCGAAGAAACACTTGCTCAGCAGCACGAGACAAAAGAGAATGAGAAGAAAGGCTGCAGACCAGGCAGACAGACCAGCGTCAGACTTCATCTGTGCCCTCTGCCATAGGGACTGTCTGTCATTCCCGTGTGGGACTGGCCAGCCACACCCGACGCTGTACCAGAATTAACACCTAGAGCGCTACTCCATAGTCTTCCAAGACTGAAGGCTGCTTGCCTACAATCTATATTCCCGTCCACCATTACGGCCATAAGTATGAGGACTGTCTTCGTCTTCTTCTTAGAGAGAGAAATTTATTTATTCTTTTACATCGAGGATAATGGAATAAGCATTCATGTGCTCTTTTTTTTATATCCAGTCCCCATGTGTATGCAATTTGTAAATCTTGTCATCTGTTCCCACAGGCACACGATGGCCTACTCTTACGAAAAGCGGGACAGGATTTAACGTGTGCGCAAGATGTTCTGCGTGCGTTCGCACACGGGGCCTTGGTTTATAGTCTCATCCGAAGGACTTTTGGGGAGAGTGGAGTCAGCACTGATGTTAACTCCAGAAGGAAAAATCCCCCTCCATCGTATGTATGCACAGGGAACAATTGTTTGTGCGTGTAAAAATGGAGCACTGGTTTCATGCTGAGTGTTGATTGGCTGAAAGATGCTAGCCAAGCTGTTTGAAACAGATCAGGATGTCTTATTACAAATGCTCAGGCTTCTCCATGCCGGTTGAGACCTGTGTGTTGGTGGTGACTGATGATTCGTTTGGGACTCTTTGGATCTGATTTTCCCCAGGCTGTTGAAGTGTTATGTTGCTTGTAATCTGAAGTTTTGGGCCTCCTGGCAAGTCAAAAATGATTATAACGTGTTTGGTGTGAAGAAATCCTCAGGGGTCTAGAAAAAAAAAAAGAAGCTAGACACAACATGTATGTATGTCTCCAACACAACATTTGAAGAAAAAAAATTGTGATAAGCCAGCCCTTGCAGATACAACATCCACCCACCTCCTAAACAACAAACAAATCCCAAGCATTTAAAAAAAAAAAAGCCCCCCCCCTCCCCCCCAAAAAATAATACAACAAAAAAAAACCACCAACAAACAAATCCCAAGCCTTTTATAACCCCCCCTCCCCCCCCCCCCAAAAAAAATAATACAACAAAAAAACCCCACCAAATCCCAAGCATTTAAAAAAAAAAAAGCCCCCCCCTCCCCTCCCCCCAAAAATAATACAACAAAAAAAAAAAACACCAAACAAATCCCAAGCCTTTTATAAAAGCCCCCCCCCAAAAAAAAACAAAAACAAAAACAAAACACACACACACAAAAAAAAAACAATAACCAAAAACAACAACAAAAAACCAAACCCTAGACTTCACATACGTAAAAGGTGAGAGCCTTCTTTCAGTCAATTCTTTCAACGACATCACATCACACTTCTTTTTGTTGTTGGGTTTTTTCACTGACTTTATTAAGATAGTTTGCTTCTTTTTAAAACTGTATATATATAACATACTACTCACCGCCTGTAGTATATATTATCACACACTACACACCAACATGTCACTATGGTACACACAATTTGTAAATTAAAAAAATTACCTCTGAAAATTTTCAAAACGGCCAGTACCTGATTGCTTTAACTCTTGTGCACATCCAAGAACACAAAACAAATACTACCAACCTCAGCGATTATATTCTCATTTCTCATCAGACCAAGTACTGCTGCCTAGTAAGCATGAACTCATCATTGTTAAGAGGCAGACGATGAAATGGATACTACATATATATCTAATGAATGGACATACAGAAGATAGATGCAAAAGAGACAATGATGGGAGAAATGGACAGAAGAAGAAAATTGCAATGGAACGGATGACTGAAATGAAAGGGAAAAAATGCAAAGGAAAAAAAAAGCCCTAAATAAACGAAAAATACAGCAATGCGAAAGAGATGATGACCATACAAATGAAAGGGAACACAACGCACAGAAGACAAGGTGACACACACATGAAAGGGAACACACAGCACAGAAGATGACACACACATGAAAGGGAACACACAGCACTGAAGATGACACACACATGAAAGGGAACACAAAGCACTGAAGATGACACACACATGAAAGGGAACACACAGCACGAAGATGACACACACATGAAAGGGAACACAAAGCACTGAAGACAAGATGACACACACATGAAAGGGAACACACAGCACAGAAGACAAGATGACACACACATGAAAGGGAACACAATGCACAGAAGATGACACACACATGAAAGGGAACACACAGCACAGAAGACAAGATGACACACACATGAAAGGGAACACAATGCACAGAAGATGACACACACATGAAAGGGAACACAAAGCACTGAAGATGACACACACATGAAAGGGAACACAACGCACAGAAGATGACACACACACATGAAAGGGAACACAACGCACACAAGACAAGATGACACACACATGAAAGGGAACACAATGCACAGAAGATGACACACACATGAAAGGGAACACAATGCACAGAAGATGACACACACATGAAAGGGAAAAACACCAATGAACAGAAGATGACACACACATGAAAGGGAACACAATGAACAGAAGATGACACACACATGAAAGGGAACACAACGCACAGAAGATGACACACACATGAAAGGGAACACAGAGCACACAAGACAAGATGACACACACACATGAAAGGGAACACACAGCACAGAAGACAAGATGACACACACATGAAAGGGAACACAATGCACAGAAGATGACACACACATGAAAGGGAACACAAAGCACAGAAGACAAGATGACACACACATGAAAGGGAACACAAAGCACAGAAGACAAGATGACACACACAGGACAGGAAACACAAAGCACAGAAGACAAGATGACACACACATGAAAGGGAACACAAAGCACAGAAGACAAGATGACACACACATGAAAGGGAACACAGAGCACACAAGACAAGGTGACACACACAATGAAAGGGAACACAGAGCACACAAGACAAGATGACACACAAAGGACAGGAAACACAAAGCACAGAAGAGAAAATGACACAAATGAAAAGGGAACACAAAGCACAGAAGACAAGGTGACACACACATGAAAGGGAACACAAAGCACAGAAGACAAGATGACACACACATGAAAGAGGGCCGGATAGCCTGGTGGTCAGAGTGATACGTTTGTGATCTGCTGACCTGGGTTCGAATCTTGTTCAAGAGGATTTTTCCTCTGGAGTTAACATTGTTGCCGACTCCATTACCCCCAAAAAGTCCTTTAGTTGAGACTATAAACCGAAGTCCCATGTGCAAGCACACACAGAACATCTTGCGCACATGTTAAAACCCTTCCACTTTCCAGAAGAGTAGGCCATTGTGTGCGGGTGGGAACGGATGACAAAATTGACAAAACTGCATACACATGGGGACTGGATGTAAAAAAGCACATGACTGCTTGTCCGTTGTCCTCATATTTAAAAGAACATATAAATAAATAAATAAGGGAACACAATGCAAAAGAGAGAAGATGACACACAAATGAAAAAGAACACAACGCAAACTCCCCAAAGATGCTAAGAGAAAAGGCACAGAGAGAAAAAATACCAAGCAAAAAGCAGAATCATGCAGCAGCAGCAGCAGCAGAAAAAATCAATTTCAAACAGATCATGGCACAGTTAAGAGTAGCACAACTATACCCCCAAAACACAAATGAACAATTCCTCTGAAGGCATCTTCTTATGACACACATGCCAAAAATAATGCCACTGGTGACTTAAATGTAAAAAAAAATTGTGACTGCCACGTGTACTACAATACTCAAATCATCGTCAACAACATCAGCTGTGATATGGATTGACTAACAGCACAAAAACAATAAAGGAACATAATGACTTGACACGCATAAATGCCAAAAGATATCTGACTTATAAATAACACATGTAAATTCCTGCCATATAAACCCCTGTACATCAGTTTCCTCTACACCATTCTCTGTCCAAAATGGCACTTTTGAGATGACTGATCTTTCGCAAGAATACCGGGCAGTTCGAAATCACCACAAAATAGGATACAAAGA
>CM060344.1:21212190-21234690 GCA_030674155.1 Stramonita haemastoma | reverse complement strand
GCTTTGTTTCCTTTTTTTTTTTTTTCATTCCTCGGTTACAGCTCCAAGCTTCATCCTCCCAACAGTGAGATTTTTGCATACCCAACTGTTTCACCCCCCACCCCCCTACCCCACCCCCTACCCCATCCCTATCATTAAGGTAGCTGCATTCTTGCAAATAAAAACTGACAAATGATATTATCCAGAAACAAAACATTTAGGGAAGATGGGGTGGGGGGAAGAGAAGTGGGCTAGAGAGAAGTGAATGTTTAAAAACTTACAAAAATGAAAGAAACTTATCAAAAAACAAAAAAAGAATCACATTTTACGATACGATACCAAAAAAAAAAAAAAAAAAAAAAATCCAACAAGGTCAAGCACCACAACAATCAAAGCCTCATCTCATGATATAAACACATATGATACAAAAAGAGTCAGCAGCATGAAACCTTTTTTTTTCTTCTTCCTATTTCATATACATTCTCTAAACAACAACAACAAAACTAGCATGTAAAATGCATGAATACAGAACAGCCATTCTCTTTAAAATGACACGACAAAACATATGATATATTCTATATTATGTTGTTGTTGTCTTCAATTTAACGTCTCGTTACTCTTGGTGATATTAGACGAAACAAAAAGTATATATTCATATCAGGTAATGACAAACTTTTGGAGAACTTTTTCATGCACGTTAACCCTCTTCAGTGCCACGAAAAAATGTCTTCTTTTATTTTTTTTTTTATACCACTTTATGTCACAGCAGATTTCTCTGAGTGAAATTTGGTATCTGCCACAAGTGCAGTGCCACCCTTTTTTTTTTTTTCTTTTTCCTGTCTGCAACTGTATTTGTTTCCCTATCAGAGTGGCTTTTTTTTCTAGACTTTTGCCACGGACAACCCTCTTGCTGCCATGGATTCTTTTATGTATACTAAATAATGATGTGTAACACACAGGACCTCAGTTTATCGACTCATCCGAAAGACTAGCACCTAAACCACCACTCATGGTCTAACGGATGGGGGAAAAGTTTTGGGCCTAAACGGGATTCAAACCACCACACACTCCGACCCGGTCTTTTTGCTTTCTCTGCAAGGCGTGTCACCTCCCAGACCACCGATCCATCCCGTCAAGAAGTGTTTACCCAGCGACTAAACGTTTTTCTCTTCTTATACAGGGGCAAAAATCAGGTGATCTTTTGTTCTCCGGTTTCTACACATGTTCTGCTTACCACAATTTTCTCTGCTTAGAAATACACCCTTTCAAATATATATATACAATTATACCATGACCTAGAGGCACACCATTTCAAAAAGTCAACTATACCTTTATTACTCAATCTAAGAAACGAATCATCTGCAGAGAGAAAAAAAAGTATGCAACAAATTTTACTTTTGATGTATTTATAAACGAATCTCACAACTACACCATTTTTTTTTCAAAGTCAAAATTAAAAAACAGGACGTTTAAAACAATCTGAAAATTTTTTTTAAAAAAAATGAATACCCCCCCCCCCCCAACACCAATGCACAGACATGTCTTTCTTTACAAACACCTTTCAACAACCTCTTTTGTTTCTCATCTCAGCGCGCAGAAGACACTTTCTTGAATTTCTCAAAACGGTCCTTATGTCTTTGTTTGAACTAATCTTCGTGTATGATCTTTGACAATTTGCTACAACACCACGATAAACAAGAGCTGACTGACTAATGAAGATGACTGTGTCATTAATCCCCTCCATGCTCTGGTACCACTGGACAATACCTTTTGTGTTAAATGACATTCCAGTGGCAAACCTGAGACATTCCTTCCTCATTAGCCAACAATCTTGTTACATTTCTATGCCAGCAATCAGATCTCCTTTCTCTTTTTTGACTGCCCTTGCCTTCCTATCTGCACCCCCCCCCCAAAAAAAAAAATCAACAAAAAACCATCAAAAACAAAAACACACACACAAAAATAACCAAAACAAAAAACCTCATAAAAAGCCCCCCCAAAAAATTACAAAAAAACTTAACTAAAAACCAATCAAAAGCAAAAACTTATAAAAAAAACCCAACCTCTCCCCCCCCTCCCCCCCCAAACAAACAATTACAACCCCAAACCCAATACTTTTCCCCCATAATGAAATTGCACACCATATGTTCTGTTCATAACCATGACCATGGATCAGAAGCCATGGCAGAAGGTACACCAATACCCCAGGATCTGCTACACGTATCTTGGCAGTGATAAATTCGAGCTGGTAGTTTATATCTCTCTCATCCTGTTTCTTTTCCTTACCCGCACTTTACAACATCTTCAAAACGGCAAATATATCACACACTCCATTCCCTCACGCCCTTCTTCTTATTTCTGGGCTGGCCGGCCAGGCAACAACACATTGGCTGACATCATGTCTCAAATGAAGAAGAAAAAAAAGGCAACATCTACGACAAAGACAAAAACTAAGGCACCTCAAAACCAAACTGGCTAAACCTCAAGACCGGCAAAAAACCCCAGACTGGATAAAACTTAAGACCGATTCTTTAGCTAGTCCAAAAACACTAAGCAAACCTGGAATACACCCTTTAAAATTATTTTATAATGTATTCTTAAAGAAGGATAAAAAAAAAAGGGAAAGTAAATCTTTTGAAAACATTCTCCATGCAAACCAGGGATATATCCCTTACTTGTGTTTGTAATCCCCATTTAGCACACAGAAAACATTCCGCCCCCCCTCCCCTGGAAAAAAAGACAAGCAAACAAACAAAAACAATTGTACTGTAGTTTAAAAACCACAACACATCACCTAGCCATGTAGGCATGATCTCCTACATCTCATTATATCAACACACACACATAAAAAAGAAAAATGTAGACATATCATAGACTAAGCCTTGCTACAAAAAAACAACCACATCCCCAACCAAAAATAACCAAACATAAAAAAAACAAAAGCAAATCAAACAAACAAACAACAAATCCTCATCAAAGTTTAGAACTACACTCAAAGTAACTAGGATCAGCACTTTAAAAATGGTTTCTGTTTTCTCCAGGTTTTCAGACAGTCTGCTTTCCTTCCTCTTTGTGCTTAACGAGGGCAACTTCAGAACTCCCATCTGATCCTATGTTTTAGGCATTTTATAGTGGTTTCTAAAGGAAAACAGACTAAAAAGAGATTAACTGAACTGATTAAAAAAAAGAAATGCACGCCAAGTCATGTCATTTTACAAACTAATCAGTTACTTCTTTGTAACAGCAGGGAGCAAAAACGAAGCTTCCTACCCGCCTAATGTTTTTTTAATGAAAACAACGTAACCCTCCTTGCTTGGCCCCACCCCGCCCCCCAAATCACTGTGGATTATGAATAAGAATCGATCATATGTCCGTTTCATATCCAGCAACACAAAACTATTCTATTGCATTGCATACCACTCTCAGTCACAGCAGATTTCTCAGAGTAAAATTTGAGTTCCTGTTATGTAGGGTAAGCTGCAAGGGCTAATTTGAAGAGGAAAAAGTTATGGCTTACAGTCCATGAAGTCAGTGTCCTATAAACTATAAAACAAACCTTCCCCCCCCCCCCAAAAAAAAAAACCCCAAACAAAGTAACTCATACCTCTGTATGACATGTATCGATATATATATTCAAATGATATGAGGTACAACAATCTGATAGAAAACAAAAAAAAACCTAAAGCACACGCACAAAAATACCAACAACTGATAACAACATTTACAATACTATCAATCTTTTCATCAACTTTTTGATGTGTCGCCAGCACTGATTTCCTACTCAAACAAATAAAAAAAATACCCCCCCCCCTACACATCTACATAAAACAACCAGCCAGCCTAATCCTCCTACCCCCCTCCTCCCCCCTCAACGATAAGAATCACCGGCTAAAAGACCATCACACACATTACTGCTACAAAACACTCAACTTCTCCACAAATTTCTGCGCAAAACACTTGCCACATTCTTCTCACGGCACTTCATGGGAGAGAATTTCACCTACACCGCACATTCACTCCCTTCTTTCCAGGTGGCCTTTGTTTTGATTTTCCATCCATTGCACTGTACACATCGAGCTACACAGCACAGCAACAGCAGATATGAAAACTGGACAGCACTGTGGAGAGAGAGTGTTACAACACTGATCTACATCACAGTCTTGATTCAACGTTACATGATCAATGTCGGAGTTCCATCTAGTGCTGGATAAAAGAACGCATCCTTTACAAATGAAACTTCTCTACATCATATTTTCAAATATATGACACAGAGGGCAAAACCAGACACGTAACATAAGAAATACATACATATATGTGACGCTTTGCCACAAAATGAGTCACTTTGCACCTTTCCGCTAGGAGCCATTTTAGGCATGTGGAAGGTCAGGTTGTCAATTTTGATTGATTACAAATCTAAAACCATTTTTCTACCTCGTAGCTTAAGTCTCGAGGCCTAACTGTGTTTCCTTTTGCTTTAAAAATGCATTTAAAAAACAGCCGACCCTCAATCTGACCACATACTAAGAAGCAAAACTTTTGTCAATTTCTCAATTTGTCACTTTCTGCCGTCTACCATTTCAACTTGTAATAACTTTTCACAGAACTGTCCGATTTACAATCTGTTTTCTGTGTTGAATAGCTTATTTTCTGCAGATCAATATTACGTCAACAACTAAAAAACTGACCTCTGGTGCAATGCGACTCATTACGTGGTGGAGTGTCGCACATATAAATACATATTGAACTGCATTCCAGGAAAAGCCACGGCAAAGAGGGATTCTCCAAGCATTTAAAAAAAAAATCAAACCACAGACCTTAAAAAAAAAAAAAAAAACCAAAAATCTAGGACAACAAAGAACACCAGAAAACTGATTGACTTCACACCGTTAAAACACAGCAGTAGGCAGTGTCAAGTTTGTCTCTATCCAAGACAGAAAAAAATCTCTCTCCACGATGATGATGACGTTCCAAACATTTCACTGGTTCACTTTCCCTGCTAACCTCCGGTTTTCTGTCAAACACGACAGAGGGTCCTCTGTGTGTGTGTGTATGTGGCAGTAACTCAAGCCCGTGAACACACCGTTCTGACACCACAGGAGACAGCGGTCACCTGCGTAGTCTCCCCCCTCCTCCTCCCTCTAGGCCAGCTCCCCGATGGGGGCGTTCTGCAGCCAGAGGTCGTGGATGAAGGTGTAGAGGTTAGAGGTCACCGACACCTGCAACACAGCAACAGGGGGGTGGATGGTCACGGTGCAGGTCACATTGAAGAGGAGGTCATCACTGTTGACAGAGGGTCAGGGTGGGTGGGGTGGGGTGGGGTGGGGTGGGTTCGTAACTGTTGACAGGGGACGAGGTCATAACTGTTGATAGAGGGTCAGGGGACAAGGTCATGACTGTTGACAGAGGACAAGGTCATAACTGTTGATAGAGGGTCAGGGGACAAGGCCATTAACTGTTGATAGAGGGTCAGGGACAAGGTCATTAACTGTTGACAGAGGGTCAGGGACAAGGTCATTAACTGTTGACAGAGGGTGAGGTCATAACTGTTGTCAGAGGGACGGGACAAGTTCATTAACTGTTGACAGAGGATCAGGGACAAGGTCATTAACTGTTGACAGAGGGTCATGGGACAAGGTCATTGACTGTTGACAGAGGGTCAGGGACAAGGTCAATAACTGTTGACAGAGGATGAGGTCATAACTGTTGACAGAGGGTCAGGGGACAAGGTCATAACTGTTGACAGAGGGTCAGGGGACAAGGTCATTAACTTGACAGAGGGTCAGGGGACAAGGTCATTAACTGTTGACAGAGGGTCAGGGGACGAGGTCATGACTGTTGACAGAGGGTCAGGGGACAAGGTCATTAACTGTTGACAGAGGTCAGGGACGAGGTCATGACTGTTGACAGAGGGTCAGGGGACAAGGTCATTAACTGTTGACAGAGGGTCAGGAGACAAGTTCCATTCCAGAAGCTGGCAGTGAAGACACTGAGCCGGCGTCAGAGCCCCATGCATCACCTGCCTCCTCTGAAAAAAGCATCCCCCCTCCTCCTCCTTCTTTTCACCTGCCTACAACCAACCTGAAGTGCTCCTGGTTTCACTGTCTTGGCCCCCTAGGTTTTCTCCCTGACTTTTTCACCATATCCTGCCCATGGGCAAGAGTCAGATTAAAAAAATATAAAAAAAGAGAAAAAAAGAAGAAAATATATATTTTTTAAAAAACAACAAAAAAACCCTACAGTAAGTTAGTTAATAAAACTAAAACTTACCCCCCAAAAAACAACAACAACAACAACAAGAAAACACTCCAAATAAAACAACAACAACAACACAAGGTTGTCAAGACACTTGAGTTAACTGATGACAAAGCAAAAGAGATTCTACTTGTTTTCCATTAGTATTCATAGCCTGCACAGACTTGCACATAAAAAGGTCAATGATTTCTCTTACGATAATGAGAGACAGATGGGAAGGAGACGGGAGGGGGGTTGTCAGGTCACAAACAGACCCAACAAATACACAGAGACCAGCAAAACTTACTCTGATAGGCTGTTTCCGAAAGATGAGAACAATGAAAAGATACACTGGCCAATAGAGGTATCATCAGCATACAATTCTCTTATGGTGGGATAGCTAAGTGGTCAGAGCGCTCGCTTTCCCCAAGTCAAGTTAAGCAGCGTTGAGCGTGGTTACCAGCTGAATGGGTGACCGTTTGCGCGCCTTGGCTTCAGAACAGCCCCCCCCCCCAGTTCACCCAGCTGTAAATGGGTACCTGCCCTCTTTAGGGTCAGGGAAGGTAAAGCAGTGAGGGACAGGAAATGGGCGCTGTCCTCAATATGTTGGCTCCTAGAAAAGCTGAGGTCTCTGATGTATACCTCGTTCCCCTAATATCGCCTAGGTTCTGAGACACTTTTACCTTTATTTACCTTTTACCTAGAAGCACAAACATCTTGATCTCTGAGTCTAAATTGAGAATGTTCATACAAAACAGTTGAGTGATGAATGTTCCCATGTGGGAAAAAAAATGTTCTGGATATTATTCAAGACATCTACACCTCAATAAGAAATTCCACAGCATCACAACTACCATCCTCAATCAATGCACACTGTGCCTCCGCAACACATGCAAAATGCATTCCATGCTATAATCAACATCTTCAACAATATCATATGACATTGTACATCTATGACACATGCACAGTGTACCTGGATAACCATCCTCAACAATAATGTATGATATTGTGCATCTATCACACATGCAAAATGTATCTGCATTCATCATCACCCGATAATTTACAGCAAACCTTTATGATATGCAAAATCGAGTGTATTTATCCCCAATAATAATGCGCATTACACCTAAAAAACACATACAAAGTATGTCTGTATTCGTCATCAACAATAATGTACATTATGCCCAAATAACACATGCAAAGTATGTCTGAACAGCCATCCTAAACAATAATGTATATCATGCCCCTATAGCACATGCAAAATGTACCTGTCTTTATCATGAACAATAATGCACACTATTCTTTCAGAACACATGCAACGTGTACCCTATCTCTCCTCAACAACAATGCACATTATACCTTGATACCACATGCAAAATGCATCTGTATTGATCCTCAATAATAATGCATGCACAATATACCTTTAGAGCATGTTGAAGACACACACACACACATACACATTATATATATATATAATATATATATATATATATATATATATATATATATATATATATATATATATATATATATATATATATATATATATATATTAATATATATATATATAATATATAGCATTCATCTTCAACAATAATGTACATGCACCTTTATAACACACTCACAATGTATCTGCCCACAAGAAATGGATTGCATGTCTTGTGTTACACAAGATGATTTAGAGGGACAGAGCCAACGCACCTACATTTAAAACAAACAAGCAAGCAAATAACAGCAGTCTGCTGTGACAAATCATACGCAAACCCCATCCCCTACAATAAAAAAAAAAAAGGCAAAGGTAAAGGTAAAGGTGTCTCATAACCTAGGCGGTCGTTGGGGAGCAAGGCATCAGAGACCTCAGCTTCACTAGGGGCCTGCATATTGAGGGCGGTGCCCATCTCCTCTCCCTCACTGCTTTACCTTCCCTGACCCTCAAGAGGGCAGGTACCCATTTACAGCTGGGTGAACTGGGGAACTGTACTGAAGCCAAGGTGTGCAAATGATCACCCATCCAACTGGTGACCATGCTCAACGCGGCTTACCTTGACTGGGGGAAAGCGAGCGCTCTGACCACTGAGCTGTCCCGCCCCCTCTACAATGCTGGCTCTAAAAATGGGAAGTTTTACAATCTTAGACAAATAAAATATGCAGACCTGCCAGTGCCTTCCTAAGTAGTCTGTGAACTGTACAAAGTACTCAGTATGTGCCACAGGCTTTGTTTCTTGTTGTCTATATCCCCAATGACTATAAAAAGCACAGCAGAGTTGTCACCCCTCTTCCAATCAAAGGGAAAAAAAAAGAAACCAAATAAAATCAACCCCCATGAACAATCACCTCAAAATCAAAATCAATGCACACAAACCCCATTGAACATCCAACACTGCCAACCTGAAAAAAAACAAAACCCAACCCAACCCCCACACACTCATTACATGACATAATACCTGATCTATTCACTTGTTCATTCTTTAAAGCAAATCAAACCTGGCAGTCTTCTTCGGATGAGACTATAAACACAGGCCCCATGTGCGAGTGCATGCAGAGCATCTGCAGAATGGACATTCTGTGCCCATCCTAATGTTTACACTGCAGAATGGATATCCTGTGCCCATCCTAATGTTTACACTGCAGAATGGACATTCTGTGCCCATCCTAATGTTTACACTGCAGAATGGACATCCAGTGCCCATCCTAATGTTTACACTGCAGAACGGACATCCAGTGCCCATCCTAATGTTTACACTGCAGAATGGACATCCTGTGCCCATCCTAGTGTTTACACTGCAGAATGGACATCCAGTGCCCATCCTAATGTTTACACTGCAGAATGGACATCCTGTGCCCATCCTAATGTTTACACTGCAGAAGACATCCTGTGCCCATCCTAGTGTCATGGTCTCATCGGGAAAACTTTGGGAGTGCAGTCTGCACTTGTTTAACTCTTAAGGGACAAATCCCACCGAATGTGTCTTAGTGGTGGCTTGAACTCTGGCCCTTAATTGTGAACGTAATGCCTATCTAACCCTTGGCTGTCCTTACCCCCCCCCATCCCCCCCCTCCACCCCAAAATGTCTCGAGAGTGGATTCTTCAAACGCATTGTAGCCTTTCAGAAGAAAAATACTACTTAAGCTGTTGAACGGAAATCCACAGGGTATATGCATAACTCGTAGCAAAAAGTCTTCATGACAAATAAAGCAGAGGACAGGTTGTTTAAAATTCAAAGCAAAATAAGGGGACCAGAAGTTGACTTAAAAATCCTCGGCAAAAACAAAGCGGAGGGCAGGTTGTTAAACTCTGAATTCAATGCAGGGCAAGGAGAAGGCTGTCTGTTAAAATGATATGTCATAGATACACGGCAGGCATCAGTGATATTCACTTACGGTTAGCATTGTTTTAACACAGCATAACAGTGGCTACTTGAGTAACGCTAAGCATTTTTACAGAAGCAAGTGTAAGAAAATTCTCTGTAAGAAACACGTGCATTCCTGAAAGACGAGCAGTCAAATTTAACAGAAAACCAAACACTAAGATGACAACATAACAAAACCATATCTATTTTTTGTTGCTGTTGTTCCTTGGCTAGAGCTTCAAAGTTCACAAATGTGATAGTTTTGCTTATTCCACTGTTTTTGCCCACCATTAAGGTTGCCCCATTCCCAACTTTGAGGATAAACCATCAAAATAATAACTTAGATTCTTTAAAAAAAACCAAAAAAACCTGAAATAATCAGAGACAGCAATTTCTTTCACTAGCATTGATACATCGAATCATGTTTTCCCACCATTCCTCAGCTAGAGCTCCAAGGCTCACCGATGGTGAGATTTTGCATGATTATGCAACTGCGTTTACCCACCATTAAGGCAGCTGCATTCTGACTGATTACTGTTTCTGAAATATGGCTGTTAACTCAAAAGCTGCCAGGACAGACAAACCGTGGCAAAGACAACGCAAGCATATATATACCACATGCTGAGGTGCTGCTTACACATAACAGAGAACAATATGATTTTTCAAAGGGGTGCACTTTCCAAAACATGACAGACCTTGTTTTAAGAACATGCATATGTTTATAGAGAGCAACTTCACATCAAAACAAGAGAGTGTGTATGTTATGTCATGCATATGGAGTCTTCCACAAAAAAATGCTTGTTCTCATTAAATTAAAAATGAAAAAAAAAAAGCCAAAGGCTTTACTGCTTTATAGACATGCTGTAAACCACACAGGGTGCACTTCTGCGTACATAATTATACACTTAAAGCAAGTACTCAACTTTTGTTTTTCACCTAACTTACATGGATGTTTTTTGCTTTGTTCTTATAAAAGAAATACGATTCACATGCATAGTAGTAGTAAACTTTGAAAGCTTCACCCAAGAGCTTTTAATTCTCTTTCAAAGGGAAAAGGTATTGTCAGACAGTAATCAGAATGACCCCCAACATGCATGCCTTCATTATCAACTGTGGCTGGACCATGATACCCCCTGACCCACCTTTCTTTCTTTTTTTTTTTTTTTTTTTTTTTTTACCCATTCCTTGGGTACAGCCTCTGAGGTTCACACCAAGGGTGACATTTTTGTACATGTGACACTTTTTGCCCATGATCTAAGTAGCCACATTCTGACTTCGGGATATCTGAACACTCCACCAGCATGCATGCATTTAACCCACTTAGTCCCAAACTGGGACTAAGTGAAGGAAGCTGGTTTTAAAATCTTCAGTTGTGCCCCCGAGGTCCATGAGACTACAGGACAGATGATGAAGGTGAAGGTGAAGAAGTCCCAAACCGGGATTTGCCAGGATTGAATAATTGCCCCCCCCCCCCCCCCCCCCCCCCTGAATCCCGAACCGGGATTTGCTGGATTTACACACAGTAGTTTTTTTTTTTTTTTATTAGGCAGTGACTTCACCACTTGCTACCATATGCCAAAGCTCTATCAGGCCACATGCACAAAGCCTGCTGGGAGTCTGGAAGTAATCATAGCCGCTGGTATGTACTTAGAAGGAGGAAAAAGTGAGCAAGCATGAGTGCCTGACCTGATTTTGTGATGGAATGTGAAATCTAGGGGCAATTTGTGTTCAGAGAATTGGAATGCAAGAGGGTTAAAACAAAAACTCTTGTCATCTGTTCTTACCGCCACCCCCGTGTTTACCCACCATAAGGAATCTGCATTCTGACTGTGTCTGTTTCTGAAATAGTGGCCGTTAACTCAAAAACTGCCAGGACAGACAAACCGTGGCAAAGACATGTCATGTTCTGCACCCTGACAGCTCAGATGTAGTTTTTAAATCATGGCAGGATTGTGAAAACCCTGACACAGCCTCAAAAAGGAGCAGACATTTTGGTTTAAGTCATGCCATTTGGCAGATGGCAGATCCAGTGATATTTTTGTAAATACAAATGGGCCAATCACAGAGTTTGACCCATTCACTTGCTGTCAAAATCTGCCTCTCGGCTTACTTCATATTTTGCCTTTGTGTGTATTCTTGTGTGTCAAGGGTCACTTACGTAACAGACACGGAAAATTGGTCGGTAAATGACCTTCACAGTGATTCTGGTACTTCCAAATTCAAAAATAGTTTCAAGCTTCTGAAACTAAAGGTAAAATGGCCATTTTTAATCATTCATCATTAATCATTTTGAATCATATCCATCCAGATACACACACAAACCTTTCTGCAAAGAATTCCAGAGAATTTGACAGTGAGAGAGATACATGCAAAGATAAAACACTCCTTGACCTCAATCAGGCATAATCTCAAAACATGTCTTTAAAATTATTTTGATTCTGACCCAAAAATGTGTGCCATGATCTGCAAAGATTATCTGGTTTAAAAGCTTATAAACTGTTGTTATGAAAAAGTAAAGGTGTATGTAGATTTTTTTTTTTTAAGTAGGTTGTGAAAATATGCAAACTAGTAGATTTTCCTGACAAAAATTCCTTCATTAGTGGAAAACAGACTGCAAAAGTTCTTCACAATATCAATACAAAAAACAACTAATATACTGATTAAAACTAGACTTATAAACATATCAAAAGTTACAGAAGAACAACAACCTTCTATGGTAACTTCATTGAATTCCTGAAATTCGAAACTTTGCATATACATATATATAAATAACATGGCCAAAATTGAAGTGAAGAAAGTGTTTAATATATATATATATATATATATATATAATATATATATAATATAATATATATAATGGATTGGAACAATATCCCATATATAGATCTGAAACACAATCTGTACTTCATTATCATCTTGACAAAAACATTAAACTTTAGGACAATACAGATAACCAAAATAAAACATGCCATACATGTACAAAAAGCACAAAAGCAAACAAACATCATTTAAATTTAGTAGCTCCACAAAACATTAAACCATGTCAGCTTAATTCTCAGCTGCCATTTTCTTAAAACTGCCAAGCACAGTGCTGCTATTTGCCATGGTTTTATACTGAGCTGTGCAAGAAGTACAGGAAAGAAAAACTAATATTATGCATGAAATTCCAGAAAAGCTACTTTTAGGCACAAAATTCCAGAAAAGCTATTTTCATGCATGAAATTCCAGAAAAGCTATTTTCATGCATGAAATTCCAGAAAAGCTATTTTTAGGTACGAAATTCCAGAAAAGCTATTTTTAGGTATGAAATTCAGGGAAAGCTATTTTCAGGTATGAAATTCAAGAAAAAATATTTTTAGTTATGAAATTCCAACATCAGTCCATTTATGGCCAGCTCTCTGAATCTCACTAAAATGTAAACACTGCTTCTTTTCTTTGTCTTCCTAGTGGGCCTTTGAAGAACATCTCCAATGCTGAATGTCCGTATGCCCTCTCGGCCGAGAGAGTGGGGGGTGTGCTGTGGGCAAGGCATCTCCACTATCATCAAATTTGACTCATTTCTGCCCAATTTTCGAAACAGCAGCTGCCTCCTCTGCTGTTTTGGAGTCATCGTCAAACACGACAGACAAACATATGTGACGCTCCATCACAAAATGAGTCGCTTAGCACCTAACCCACTTTTGCGCCAGGAGCCATTGAAGGCAGGTGGGGTTCAGGTTGTCATTTTTGAGATTTTGATCAATTGTTAAACTATAACCCTTATTCTACCTTGTAATGAAATATCCAAGGCTTAATTGTGTTTTCTTTTGCTTTAAAATATGTTTCAAAAATACCCAAGCCCTCATTCTGACCACCTGTTATGAAAATAAACTGGTCCGTTTCTCATTTTTGTCACGTCCTGCAGTGCATCATTTCAATTTGTAATAACTTTGCACAGAATGGCCTGATTTCCAATCTGTTTTTTGCACTGAGCAGCCTTTTTATTGCAGATTAATAACATGTCAATAACTAAAAATTTGTGAAAAGAGACACCTCTTTTGCGAAGAAAGAGTCACCTGTTTGTGGAAAAAACTTATGTTTGCTAAGAAAGACATATAGTTCTGAGGGAAAAAAACAAACAAAACAACAACAAAACAACAACTAAAATTGACCTCGTGCAATGTGTCAATGTGATGGAGTTCACAATATGTTCATGTAGTCATATGTTTCTCCATCATATTTGTGTTAGAAGAGATAAAAGTGTGTGAGAGGGATTGGAAGAAGTGGGGGATGGGTGGGTGGGTGGGTGGGTGGGGGAGGTGGATAGATGAGTAAGGTGTAAGTCTGACTGTATACAGCTGAGAAAGGAAAGGAGGCAGGGGAAAGGGGGGTAGGGAGAACAGAAAAAAGGGGCAATAAAATATCCGCTTTTGTTGTTGTGATTAGATTAACGTCCTAGCGGAGATTTTCCGGTTGTGGGATTGAAAATTTTTTTTTTTTATTTTAAATCAGCTTTGATGTGGTGTATCAAATATGAGACGCTCCACCAGAAATGAGTCGCTTTGCACCTGACCCACTTTTCTGCTGGAGCCATTTTAGGCAGGTGGGGGTCAGGTTTTTGATTTTGACTGATTATAAAACTGTAGCCATTCTTCAACCTTGTACTGAAATATCCAGGAGTAATTTTGTTTCCTTTTGCTTTAAAAGCGCATTTAAAAACATCGAGGCCTTTATTCTGACCATCTTTCATGACGCAAAACTTATCATTTCAATTTGTGATAACTTTTCATGGAACTATCCATATTTCAATCTGTTTTTTTGCATTCGAATAGCTGTTTTATTGCACATTAGAGCATCTATGTAGTGGAGCGCACATATACTGTTAGAAATGGGGGGATTATGTTAATTATATATATATATATATATATATATATATATATATATATATATAAATATATATATATATATATATATATACAAAAAATATGTAATTACTGGAATGATGACATATCAAAGAACTATGTTGAGTGTTGTTCATTTATGTACTTGTCATGATAAAAGATAAAATTTTATCAAAAAAAAAAAAAATCCTGACGATTAACACAAAATGACACATCATTTCTCTCCCCCCCCCCAGATATAAAACAAAAAGAGAAAAAAAATCTTCAACTTAATCTTTGCTTGAATAACACACACGAACCATATTCACACAATCAAGCGATTTTCACTTTCTTTAACTCATCAAACACAATACCCAAACATAATGTATACTGGTATAACTGTCCTAGTAGTTTAAAAAAAAACAAAAAAAAAGCATATTCTCAGTGCTTTTAAATCCAGGAAGGGGCAAAAAAAAAAAAAAAAAGCGATACGTTTGAAGTGAGAAGACCTTGGGCACCAACCAAAGCAGGATAAAAAGCACAGTACCTTGTAGGGAGAGGGGTTGAGCCGACGGAAGTGATCCTGCAGTACAAAACGCACACACTGAGCACACGCCTCAGCACGATGAGACACGAGGGACAGAGAGACATTTATGTGTGTGTGTGGTGGACTGACGACACAGCGGTCAAACGAGACGACAGTTAAGTCAGTCAGTTAGTTACCTTGTAGGGGGTGGGGTTCAACATTCGCTTGTGGTCTTGCCGCACCGTCTCCATCGACTTCATGGCTCGGGTGCGTAGACTGGCCAAGGGAGGTAGATCTCTCACCACCTGCCATGCGGGGAAACCTCAGTTACTTTCCTTGTTTATTCGTGTTCAGTATCTTCTCTATTTTTTTCTTTTGCTTCTAAATAAAATACACGGACTGTACACTAGATGAGAAACAGTGGCACTGGCTGAGAACATAACTGCTGTTTATCTTAACTCTTTTGCTGCCAAGTTTCTGACTGAAGACCTCTACTTCAGTGCCAAGTTTCAGCGCTGTTGCTGAATTTTTTGCATTCAGTCTGTGTCAGAATAACACGTTTGTTTTTTTTTCCACTTAAAAAATTTAGGGTCAGGGGTAAAGGGGGATATGTCTGCTATCATGGTTGCTGGTCAACTGAGGTGTGAAACCCTTGTTCTGTACTGCTGTGCTTTTAACATTACCTGTGTCCTCCACTAAAGTCACCTATGACAGTGAAAGAGTTCACATCTCGGAGGTCAACCACCATCTGCATTCTAGTCTTGTCATATCACATGGGGAAATCTCTGTATGGCAGTTTTCCAAGTCTCTTGCCATGAAGGTAGCAATACTCCAGCCTCAGAGGATTTGTTTTGTACCTTAACCATTTCGCTACTATCATATTTTGCTCAGGCACTGCTGGACAAAACAGAGAGAGCGTTGAATCACGACTAACAGCGATCGTCAACTGAGCATTGCTGGCAACGGTTTCTATGAGAACGCTGTTCGTCAACAGTGCAGTAAAGAGGTTAAAGGTGGGTACAAGTTGTTATGCTAAGAGCTTGCATGGACAAAGGTAATCTAAAAAACAAACAAAACAAAATCACATTTCAAAGCAAAACAACATTTCTAATAGGCCTTCACACTTTGCCAATTTAAAAAAACTGACAAAGCGTTGGCTGGGGCCAAGGAACCATTGCGGTGAGGAGGCCACACCACAGCCTTAGCCTTTCAGCTCCCTGCACCATGTGTTGGTTGTCAACTACAATCAAGGAATATCGAGGCAATGGAATGTTCACACTGAATGACATGTCTGACAATACACATGTGAAGCTGCAAGGAATGTGATATAGTATACAGTCCCCATTGTTGAACAAGCTTCAGCTATATAATTCCATAGATTTGTACAATTATAAACACACAAAAACACGCTTGCACATGAATCAACAACATGCCCGGCACATGGCACCACACAGCTACTTTGACACTTTTAAATCTAACCTAAAGACACACTTATTTCAAACCTAAGATTTTTCTCCTTCTATTCCATCTCTTATCTGTCCCTGCCTTCAACATCTACCTGCCAAAGTGTATAACCTTTATAGTGACGTGTGTGTGTGTGTGGTGTGTGTGAGTGTGTGTGTGAGTGTGAGTGTGTGTGTGAGTGATGGTGGTGCGTGCGTGCAGTGAGTGCGTGCGTGGTGCGTGGTGAGTGAGTGTGTGGTGCGTGCTGCGTGTGTGTGTGTGCTGTGTGGCGTGTACATCATTTGCTAAAGCTATAAATGGTTATTGATCGATTGTATGTTGTATAGGTCGAATGCAAGCGCTTTGATTTGTTTTTACAAGACATAGCGCTATATAAATTCCATGTATATATTATTATATAACTCATGCTGGCACATGAATCAAGACAACCAGTTCCTCTTACACTGCCTTCATTCCAGTACAGGTGGTGCAACATCTCAATCCTGGCTGGAGACACGTAGGCCCTTTTGGATTCCTGCAACCATTACGAAGACAATCAGCCACTGCACTCCACCACGCCTTGAGCCAAACAATGACACACACCTACACTGAGGACACCGCCCAACCTAATTTGTAACTTCCAGGATACATATTAGAGTTAAGAGAGAAGACAGACTTCACAAACCCCATTCCCATCCCACATGGGAAAAAAAACAACTGAAACACACAAACACGACAAATATATAATGACTAAAAAACAAACAGAAATCCCCCACCCACCCACCACACACAAATAAAAAAAAATATATAAATAAAAAAACCAAACAACCCCCCCCCCCCCCCCCCACACAACTATTTGTCAAATTCTTTTTTTTCCCAAGAGGTCTCTGGATGGCAGTCAACATTACAAGTTGTGCTTTTCATGGCGCAGTGGTCAGTGCCATGGGTTACAGACTGGAAGATCACAGGTTCAAACCCCAAAAGAGTCATGAAGATTTTTTCCTGTTGCTCTGTCTCAAGGTGACGTCAGTTTTGGTTTCCCAACACTTCTATGCCTGTTGTATCGAGTCCATGGGAGAAGGTCATGGAGAGGGGGGGGGTGAATGTGGTGGTTGCCACCCTTGGGTACGTCTCTCATTCAGTCTGGCTTCAGGACTGAGCAATTAATTGTTGTTAGTAGGTGGTGTCCTGTGTAGTTAGCTCAGATCAGGCCCACTGAACACTCCCAAAGTGACCAACAGCAGTGCAGGGCCTCTCTGGCTGGTGGCCCCATGGCAGCCTGACACTGATGGGCTCCCTGTGGACTTCTAGAGACCCTGAGGATGAGACATGATGAATCTGGGCAAGGCTGAGGCAGAGAGATTGAAACGAGCGGCGTGGGAATGGCAGGACAGGAATGTCACCAAAGATGAGGCAGAATAAAACCAAAAACAAACCAACACCCCTAAAAAAACAAAAAAACACCAACCCTGTCTTTTTCACCATTTCTGAATCTCCACTATGTAAACACTGTTTTCCTGAATCACTTTTGTCATCAGAATCTTCATCGTTCCCATTTCCTCAAGATAAAACAGAACGCATGATTTCCTCAAGACACAAACCACGATTGTGAAACATTTTCCACCAAAAAAACGATAACCAAAGTTGATCTAACCTTAGGAAAATGTCAGTACAAAATGACCCCCCCCCCACAAAAAAAAGGAAAGAAATCCAAGAGAAATAACAAAGTGCGAGGAGAGTCCCAGTGAGTCTCATACCTTTATCCAAAAAAAAAAATCATCACAGCGACAAATCCAACATCACTAGTCCAGAGTGCTAAATTTAGCAAACCCTTTCCTTTTACCAAGTCCAAGTGTGGTCAGTACTGCTATAAATAGCACCAGCTGGCTTAATGTGGGCTGGGCTGCGATGGAATAATTAGCAGCTGAGAGGAGCTGAAAGTGGGGGAAACTGACAGCTGTGTCATACTCAATGCTGCCTGTCCAGAGGTGTTACACCTCCATAAAGCTTCAATCCATTCATCGATGCTTCCCTTCACCATGTGTTCATAGTGCTTCACTTTTATCATCTGAACCTGACAGATGCCATATAGCTGAGTGGTTAAGACCACTGTACTTTAATCCACGGGTCCATGACATCGTGGGTTTGAATCTTAGCAGCACATGGTGACTGAATTAAGAACGGGATTTTTACCATCTCCCTGGCAAACTTCAAGCGCAGACCTGGCAGCTCCTTAATTCCCTTTTTTTACATACACATGCAGAAGATCAAATTATGCATGTTAAGATCCCGTAACTCATGTCGGCATCTGGTGGGTTACGGAAACACGAACATACTCAACACACATTCCCGAAGTCGGGGGGGGGGGGGGGGTTGTTTGGTTTTTTTATTTATATATATTTTTTTATTTGTGTGGGTGGGTGGGTGGGTGATTTCTGTTTGTTTTTTTTAAATGGGTAAAAACCGTGACAGATGCAAAATGTCATCCTTGATGAATCTCTCTGAGCTCTAAGCCTAGGAACAAAACAACCAACATCCTCTCAACCACTGTGCTGATGGGAGGGCTCCTGCGATGGTACTGGAACCATTCTATCGGCCACTGCCTTTCCAATGGATCATTCCAGTGGCGTGGAGCTTTCCTGCATACTTACCCAGTCTTTAAGCTCTAAAAGACTAGAGTGCAACTCCATAGTCTTCTGAGACTGATGGGTGCCTACTACTTCTACTACTACTGAAGGGAGGGCAAAGACGAAGGCTAGCGTGTGCAGACAGCAGTTCACCTGTGTGGGGTGGCGACACAGCAGCCTCTGTCCCTGTGTGGGTTCTTTCTCCCCTATCTGTATCATCAGATCCACCAGGCCGTGCCTGTAACAGTCATAATGACGATGATAACATAATAATACTAATAAAACAACAACAATAATAATAAAAAAAATAAACAAAATACAAAGAAAACACAAAACAATAATAATAACCAAATAAAGAAAAAAAAAAATACAAAAAAAAAATAACAAATAAAACAAAATGATGAAAGAAGAAGAAGAGAAGAAGAAGAGTAGCAGAAGAAGAAGAAGAAAAAGAAAGAGCAGGAAGAAGAAGAGAAAAAGAAGAAGAAAAAAAGAAGAAAAGAGAAGAAGAAGAAGATAAATGAGAAGAAAGAGAAGAAGAAAAAAGAAAAGAAAGCAGAAAATGAAAGCAGGAAGAGAGAAAATATATGGAGTTTATAAGCACTAACCGTGTAAAGACAAATAAAAACGCTTGCATTCAACCCGTTTCTTACACATGCAACCCATGACAAAATAGCTTTAAGAAATTCAGTTCACACACCACACACACACACACACACACACACACCACACACACACACACACACACACACACACCACACACACACACACACATACATATATATAAAGGTAATACAATTTGGTCGGTGATAGGGATTTTGGCTGTTGAAGGCAGGGACAAATAACGAAATAGACAGCTGAGAGTAGCTAAAATTGGGAGGGGGGGGGGGGGGAGAGAGGAGAGGGGGAGAAGGGAGGAAGGGGGGGAACTGACAGCCGAGCTGTGTTACAACAACGCTGCAACAAAGGAGGATGAGTTATTACCGTCGGCGCCATACAGGCGGTAGGCCCTCTTGCGGCCGGGAATGGTGACCTTCTCCACATCCTCGCTCAGCTTCATGGTGGCATTGCTGTTCACCTCCACCAGCTGCAACACCGCACGCACACACCATTGTTTGTCTATCTATCTATCTATATCTATCCTATCTATCCTACTCTACTCTATCCTATCACTATACTATCCTAACTCTATCTTATCTATCTTTCTTTTATCTTTTATCGAGGTCTGCTGCATGGGTAACAGCTTGCCTCCATACTTACTTACTTACCCAGGCTTGTGCTCTAAAAGACTAGAGTGCAACTCATAGTCTTCCGAGACTGATGGGTGCCTACTACTACTACTATCGAGGATAGTGGAATAAGCACTCCTATGCTTTTTTTTTTTTTTTACATTAAGTCCCGTGTGTATGCATTTTTGTAAATCTTGTCATCTGTTTCCCTCCGGCACACAATGGCCTACTTTTACGAAAAGCGAACAGGATTTAACAGTGTGCAAGATGTTCTACGTGCGGTTCGCACACGGGGCCTCGGTTTAAAGTCTCAATCGAAAGACTTTTGGGGAGAGTGGAATCAGCACTGATGATTAACTCCAGGGAAAAAATCCCCTTGAACGGGAATCGAACCCGGGACGTCAAATTGCGAGCACAATGACCACTAGGCTATCCTGTCCCCCCTACACTGACGGGATAGCCTGGCTGGTTAGAGCATTACACATTGCGCTCATGATCTGCTGACCTGGGTTCGAACAAAATCATCCGCTTCAACAGAAGATTCCACCTCCACACCCACCACGATTATACAAAACATATAGTGTTGTGTGTAACTCTACTTACTCCCCCCTAGCTGCCGCTGTAGTCTAGTGGTTAGGGCGTTGGACTCGTAATCTAAAGGTTGCGGGTTCGATCCCAGCTTTCGGCGATGGCGTTGTGCCCTTGGAAAAGGCACTTTACACCTATTTTCTCACCCCACCCAGGTGTAAAAGGGGTACCAACCTTGTGTTGGGGGTTAACCCTGCGATAGACTGGCGTCCTATCCAGGGGGGAGTCTATGACTTCAGTCGCTTAACGCCACAGAAACCGGATAAGCACCGGCCTGATGAGCCTTAAGGCTCGGGACAGACTTTAACTTAACTACTCCCCCCTAAAATTACTTTAGGTGAGAATATAAACCAATGTCCTGTGTGAATAACGCACGCAGAACATCTCACGCACATGTCAAAAACCTGTTCCACTTTTCGGGAGAGTAGGCCAAGGTGTGTCGGGGGAACAGATGACAAAATTTACAACACCGCATACACATGGGGACTGGATGTTAAAAAAAAAGCATGTGAGTGCTTATTCCATTATCCTTGAAAGAAAAGAACAAAACGAGTAAATAGATAAACAAAAATTAAAAAAAAAAAAACCTGGACTCAGTCTGACCCTTATCCCATCAATACAACACAACAGGGAATACTAGATTTTGTCCTTCAATCCCTAGACTCAGTGTAAACAAAACCTTGGCTTTATCATCATAGCTTCATACAACAATAACCAAAAAAGATATTAATAATCAAACATACAGTCTATGCAAACTGGTAAGACACAAAATGTTGTGACACAATCAAACCGAACATCACAAATAAAATATTTGTGCAAGAAAAAGATAAGATTTTAAAATCTTCATGACACAACCTCCCCTCCTCCCCCCACACACACCACACCCACACAACACACACACAGGCACAGGATAGTCTAATGGTCAGAACATTGGCGGGCAATTTTGACGACCCAGTTCATTCTCGGTTGAGAGGATTTTTCTCCTGGAGTTAACATCAGAGCTGACTCCCTCTCCCCCAAAGTCCTTCGGATGAGACTGTAAACGAGGTCCTGTGTGCGAACGCACACAGAACATCTTGCGTACATGTTAAATCCTGTTCCGCTTTGTAAGAGTAGGCCATCGGGGTGCTCAATTGTACGGACGGAAAAAAGACAGATGCATATACTTATAAAATAAAATAAAAATAAATAAACACCCACTCCCCTCCCTTGACCCCCCCGATCATCCCATACATACCTTGAAGATACAGCCCAGTGCCGGCTGTTTCTGACAGGTCACCAGGTGTGTGCCAATCCCAAAGCTGTCAATGTCATGATTCTGCACATCACAACACATCACTTCATTGACAAAATTAAATGAATGAATAAAACACACAACACACCCAAACAAACACATCACATCACTTCATTAACAAAAACAAATGAATAAAACACACAACACACCCAAACAAACACATCACATCACTTCATTAACAAAAACAAATAAATAAAACACACAACACACCCAAACAAACACATCACTTTAAAAAAAAAAAAAAAAAAAAAAAAAAAAAACAACACACATCCAAACAAACACATCACATCATTAAAAAAAAGAAGAAGAAAACAACAAAAACCACCCAAACAAACGCATCACATAAAAAAAAAACCTCACCTTAAACAAACACA
>CM060344.1:21199690-21207190 GCA_030674155.1 Stramonita haemastoma | reverse complement strand
GAGGAGAGGTAGGCGAGGTCCCCGCTGTCCAGTCGTATACCCACAGGCCTGTAGCCCAGGTCATTCAGAGCCATGGCCACTGTGCAGAAGTTGGGCAGCCCACTCCTGAAACACACACACACAGCATGGAGTCAATGCATACAACACTTATACCACAACACACACACACAACACACAAAACACACACACACACACACACACACACAAGTCAATGCATACAATACCACACACACACACACACACACACAGCATGAGTCAATGCATACAATACTTCTACCACCACACAACACACACACACACACACACACACACATGAGTCAATGCAACACATACTTCTACCACACACACAAAGCAATCACAACACACACACACCACACAAACAGCATGGAGTCAATGCATACAACACTACACCACCACACAACACAGAGCATGGAGTCGATGCATAAAAACTACTACCACCACCACACACACAGAGCATGAAGTCGATGCATAGAAAACTACTACCACCACACACACACAGAGCATGAAGTCGATGCATACAACACTACTACCACCACCACACACACAGAGCATGAAGTCGATGCATAGAAAACTGCTACCACAGACCTTATAGATGAATTGCTAGGACCATTCAAACTTGATCCCATGATGAAATTCTGGTTCGAATCTCCGTGGCGTCTGGTGAAAATAAGGGTGGGGATTTTTGCGACCTCCCAGGTCAACTTCAAGCGCAGACCTGCCAAAACCTTAATAGATTTGTGAACCTGTCCCAAGGTCGAGTGAACAGCTATGTTGGGCCATTGATTTGTTCTTACAAGAGATAGCGCATACAAATTCCATGAATAATAATAATAATAATAATTCAGGATTCTTCGTTAGTGGCTGCTCAGAGTATCCAACACGACCACCTTTTTTTTTTTTTTTTTTTTTTTTACATCTCAAGCGAGTTCAGAATCTAGAGTATTTTCTTCACTAACGTTAGCCAAAGCTCCAATGTTAATAACAGAGCTTCATTCTTTCGGCAGGTACTAACCCAGCATGTCATTGACAAATTCACAAAACTTCACTAACTTACTTACTGCGTGTTTTGCATTTTTAATGACCTTTTTTTTTTGGCTAATATTACAAAAGGACCACCTGTAGAGAACAGCAAGGGAGAGAACTGGCCCTCCTGAGTGAGTGAAGTCTACAAGCAGTGACCTCCTACCTGACCACATCGTAGGTGTCAATGAGGGCCAGCAGGGAGTCGGGGAAAGCCTGGGCATAGGCGATGAAAGATGCCAGCTCTCCTTCACTCACTTGGTCAGGCAGGAAGGCTGCAATATGCAATGCGTAGCTATCTTCATCACATCATAAACATGATACAACTTAATTCATCTATTGTGCAGGAAGGCTGTAATATGCGATGCATAGACATCATCATCACATCACAAACATGATACAACTTAATTTATCTATGTGCAGGAAGGCTGAATACGCAATGCGCAGCCATCATCATCACATCACAAACATGATACAACTTAATTTATCTAGTGTGCAGGAAGGCTGAATATGCAATGCGTAGATATCATCATCACATCACAAACATGATACAACTTAATTTATCTAGTGTGCAGGAAGGCTGCAATACGCAATGCATAGACATTATCATCACATCACAAACAAGATACAACTTAATTAATCTAGAGTGCAGTGTAATACGCAATGCTCAGCTATTATCATCGCATCACAAACATGATACAACTTAATTCATCTATGGTAAATATGTTCAGAACAAAATCCTTCTCATTCATCAACATAAAGAGTTTTCATTTAAGAGAGAGAATTCTCCAATGCCACCAATCTTTATTCATATGTCTCATGATGACCTTGAGTTTGAAGTTTCATCTCATTTAGATCACGGGGCTGAGTACAGGTCAAAGTTTTACTGTCTGTAGAGCCCTGGTCTGTAGAGTCACACGAACGTCTGGACTGGCCAAGACTGACTTACAAGGAACCGTAAGGGGAGGGAGACGAAGAGGCAGACAGAGGAAACGATGGGAAGACAACATCAGAGAGTGGACAGGCCACACAACGGAAACGGAAACAATGAAAGAACAAAACTAAAAAAATGACAAAAATAACCACCACCAAAAAAACAACAACAAAAAAAAAGCCACGCTAACACCTCCCTCCATAAAATAAACACACAAAAAAAGGAACAAACACAAATATTATAACATTACTATCACAGAATTTCAGGAACAGAATCACCATTCTACAGGTTAAAAAAAAATAATAATAAAAAAAAAGCCATGCCAACATCTCCCTCCATTAAAATAAACAACAAAGAAAAAGGAACAAACACTAATATTAAAACATTACTATCGCAGAATATCTGGAATAGAATCACCATACAACAGGTAAAAAAAAAAGAAGGAAAAAAAAAAAGAAAGAAAACCACCCAAATAACAAGCAAAAACCCACAGGTGATGGATGAACCCAGCTTGCTTCAATAATTATGAAAAAAGCAACCGACAGTGACAGATCAGTTTTGATTTCACAGCATCGACAACAGCAGCACCACAGCACAATACAATACAATCCAGGACTTGAGGCACACAAGTTTCATACAATTTGTGCCTTCATCCTAGAGACAGGTGATGAAAATATTGATCAGGTTCTCAGAGAGCAGGGACCTGGGTGGGGGTGGGTGGTATAATTACTGTGGTTGTCGGGCTTTCCCTAGCCGAACACCACAGGGGTTTCCTGAAATTTGCAGTCATGTTTCACGCATCACACCTCGAAAGCGTTGTCGGACTGTGCTTCCAGGCACTGGATGAAAGCAGCCATACTGTGACTTCAGAGGATTTTTCTCACAGTGAATGGAGAGTGTAGGTTATTGTTCGGCTAAGAGCTTGTCATGGTTGAGGACAATCATAATGTTTTCGTGAATTTAAACACAATTTATTGTTTACACCAGTAACTGACAGTAACACAGCTTTTGGCCTGGGTCAGGGTGGAATTAAAAAAAAAACCAACATATTTTATTTCTGTTTTTTGTTCCTCGGCTAGAGCTCTGAGGTTCACCAATTGTGAAATTTTGTGTACGAGACCATTTAGGGTGGAATAATACATGGATGAGAGAATGTAACAAAACACAAATATACTAGTTTCATCTCTGCCTATATTTTGTCTACACATCAGACGTATATTTATGATTCTTCTCATTTTTTGTTGTTGCTGTTGTGTTGTTGTTGTTGTAACTATTCTGTGAAAAACATTTTATCAGAATATTTATGTGACACACACACATGCACACACCACTCACTCACTCTCTTTCTCTCTCTAATACATACATTGCAAACACACAGACACAGACACAGACTCTCTCTCTCTCTCCCTCTCTCCTCTCTTATTCAATAAGTGCTGCATATTATTTTTTTAAAAAAAGGAAACATGCGCACATGCATGCACACATACACACACAAACACACACAAACACAGAGACACGTCCCAGGGGACGGGATAGCCTAGTGGTCACAAAATTGCACTCGCAATTTGATGACCCAGGTTCAATTCCTGTTCGAGGGGATTTTTCACTTAGAGTTAACATCAGTGCTGACTTTACTCTCCCCAAAAGTCCTTCGGATGAGACTATAAATCAAGGCCCCGTGTGCGAACGAACGCAGAACATCTTGCGCACACATTAAAATCCTGTTCCACTTTTTGTAAGAGTAGGCCATTGTGTGCTGGAGGGAACAGATGACAAGATTTACAAAACTGCACACACATGGGGATTGGATGTAAAAAAGCACATTAGTGCATATTCCATTTTCATTGATATAAAAGAATAAATAAAAAAAATTAATACACACATGCATATGCATTTATTAAATAGATACTGAACATATTGGAAAAAAAGAGGGAAATTCACACACACACAAACCCATGCTCATTCACTTCTTCTCTCTCTCTCTCTCTCTCTCTCTCTCCTCTCTCTCCATCTCTCCTCTCTCTCTCTCCTCACACACACACACCACACACACACTTTAGCCCAAATCTATGTACTGTATCAACATTGTTAAGAAAAAGACACCATTTACTGCACACATCCATCACATACTAGACCCTCCCTTTCCTCTTCCCATCGTCTAATATCACTTTGAGTGAACAGACGTAAAATCGAAGCAACAACAACACACACACACACACACACACACACCTACCCACACACCACCCACCCACACACCTACCTACCCACCACATGCCCTGCACCCACCCACACCCCTCTACTCATCACTAAACACACCATTCAAAGAACCGGAAAACTACACATCACTGTGGACAGTTTCTCCTGCACTGCCGACATAGGGAAACAAAGTCCACCTGGTGTCATTCCCTTCTGCTTCAAAATCCTGTGACAACACACAAACAACACACACACACACACACACACACACACACACACACACACACACACACACACACACACACACACACACACCAACACACACACACCACACAACCACACACACACATGCACACACACACACACATATACACACACACACACACAACACACACACACACACACACACACACACACAACACACACCACACCAACACAAACACACCACACAAGGTGGGAACAGATGACATTTACAAAATGAATACACACGGGGACGGATGTAAAAAAGCACATAAGTGCTTATTCCATTATCCTTGGTATAAAAAAATTATTTAAAAAAAAAAAATAATAACACACACACATACATACACACACACACATCACACACACACACACACACACCCTCCCCCCCCCCTCCCGCCCCACACACCAATACAGCACCTCCTTCGACCATCTTCTCAACGACAGAATGCAGCTACTACCTCGATGGTGGTGGCACAACTGTCACTTTTCCCCACTTTCACCTCCTCTCAGCCGCTAACTTTTCAGTCCCATCCCAGCCCAGCCCAGTTGGGGTCAGCTGGTGCTAATTTATAGCAGGAACTGACCACACACTTGGACAAGGTATAAATTTAGCGCTCTTGACTGAGTGATGTTGGATTTGTATGCTGGAGAGGGCAAATCCCCTGCAGGGATTGCCGGGGAGGGGGGGCTGTCATATAAACAGCAACCCCATCTTCTGCAAATTCGGCGCAAGAATCTCCCTCTTTTCTATCACTCTCTTTGTTACTGCCATGTTCCTTTTCTTCCTGTCATGTCCTCCTTGTCTATTCTATTCTTGGTCCATTCTCTCCTGCTTTCGTTTTTTTCAGTAAAGACTCGAAATGCATCAATTCTCTCCCAGGCTGAAGTCAGATCCCCTGGGCCTGACTTGGTTTATGCGACACATTTTTTGCTCATATTACAGGCAACAAAAGTTGCTGTCTGAGCATTCGATGAAGAAGAATGGTAGGCAAATAGTCGCATTTATGCGACACAACACAAGCAAAATCCAACCATATGGCAAACCTCAAGTCTCTTTCTGAAGAACAGAAAAAAAAAAAAGAGAGGAGAGAGAGAGAGAGAGAGAGAGAGAGAGAGAGAGAGAGAGAGAGAGAGAGAGAAGAGAGAGAGAGAGAGAGAGAGAGAGAGAGAAGACAGACAGACAGACAGACAGACAGACAGACCAGACAGACAGACAGACAGACAGACAGAGACAAAAGAGGCACAGAGAGACAGACAGAGAGAGAGACAAAGACAGAGAGAGAGACAAAGACACAGAGAGAGAGAGAGAGAGAGAGAGAGAGAGAGAGAGAGAGAGAGAGAGAGAGAGAGAGAGAGAGAGAGAGAGAGAGAGAAGAGAAGAAGAGAAGAGACAGAGAAGAGACAGACAGAAAGACAGACAGACAGACAGACAGACAGACAGAGACAGAGAGGGAGACAGACAGACAGACGGACAGAGACAGAATGAGAGAGAATGAGAAAGAGACAGAGAGACAAACGGACAGATCAACAGACCAACCAACCAACCGAGAGACCGACCAACCGACAGACCAACAGACAGACAGACCAACAGAGTGAGACACAGAGAGAGAGACGAGAGAAAAGAAGCTAGCACTCACTGGGCACTTGATTTCTTGCAGGGAGCGGAACGAGGTGACGAAGGCGTGGGCATGAGTGCCTTTGACAGGGATGCCAAACATCTTGCCTGCCAGCACGTTACTGGTGCCATCAAACCCTAAACACACACACACACATCACACAGGTCCACACAGAGTCACACAACACACACAAGTCACACAGTCACACACAACACACACACGACACACAGTCACACACACACAGAGTACACACACACACGAGTCACACACACACACACAGAGTCACACACACACACAGAGTCACACACACACACACAGAGTCACACACACACACACACACAACACACACACACACACACACACACCACACACACACACACACACACACACACACACACACACACACACAGAGTCACACACAAACATACACACACACACAGAGTCACACACAAACACACACACACAGAGTCACACACACACACAGAGTCACACGCAAACACACACACAGAGTCACACACAGACACACAGAGTCACACAACAACACACCAGAGTCACACACACACACGCACACAGACACAGACACACATACACACACATTCTTCAGATAAGGCTATAAACAATAGTCCTGTGTGCAAATGTACACAGAACATATTGCGCACACATTAGTACTCATTCCGCTTTTTGGAAGAGTAGGCCATTGTGTGGTGGTGGGAACAGATGTCTGAAGGAGGCTGACTCTACATTATGCAATGAGAAAAAATATAAATAATAACCTACATAATCCAATCTTTGACCTCTATTTTTGTGTTTCTGGACAACGTGAACAGCATAGTACTACCTACCTCCCAAATAGCAGGGTCTAGAAGTTCAACAGTATCTTTCCCTAAAAAAAAAATGTTTACAGATTAAGAGAAAAAAAACCCAACCTTAATCTGGATTTTTGTTTTTAAAAAATAATAATTTTCCATGTTTTTATGGGAACATGAAAAACATACCTTCCTCTCTAGTAAAAAGGTAAAGGTAAAAGGGTAAAGGTGTCCCATAACCTATGTTGCTGCAGGGGAGCAAGGCGTCAGAGACCTCAGCTTCTCTAGGAGCCAGCATGTTGAGGGCAGCGCCATCTCCTCTCCCTCGCTACTTTACCTTCCCTGACCTAAAGAGGCAGGTACCCATTTACAGCTGGGTGAACTGGGGGGAACTGTACTGAAGCAGCCAAGGCATGCAAGCGGTCACCCATCCAACTGGCAACTACGCTCGATGCTGCTAAACACTGGCTGGGGAAAGCGAGTGCTCTGACCACTGAGCTATCCCGTCCCCTCCTCATTGGTACAAGTATCTAAAGGACAATGGTCTCCACCCAACCCCACCCCATAAAAGAAAATATCAAAATCAAATTGCGGTTGTTGTTTTTTTTAATTTTTAAACCAATATTGTTTTTACAGAAAAATGCCTTAAAAAAAAAACTACAAA
>CM060344.1:21184690-21194690 GCA_030674155.1 Stramonita haemastoma | reverse complement strand
TCATCTGCCTTGCTGACTTGCAAAATATGCCCACGCTGGGCACTGCACAATGATAGAATTTTAAAGTCGTGTACACATACATGTATGCGTTGGTGAGTCTGCCTGTGTTACTGTTTTTCTTTATTCCTGTCCTTTCTTTTTTTCGTTCTTTGTTTTGGTTTGTTTGGGTTTTTTTCTCCATTCTTTGGCTACAGCTCCAAAGTTCATCAATGACCGTGAGATTTTCAACGTGCAACCATTTTAACCCTCCATTCAAGGTAACTGCATTCCAACTTCAGGAATGGTGTCTAAACATGACAAGTATGCATGCGTTTCTTAAAATTTTGTCATAATCTGTTCCTACCGGCACATGTGACAATGGCCTACTCTTCTGAAAGGCAGAATGGGTCTAAACATGAGCGCAAGATATTTTGCATTTTGATTGCATGTGGGCCTTGGTTTACAGTCTCATTCAAAGGACTTTTGGGAAAATGATCTCAGTACTAATCATCATTATGTTAATCAAGATAAAACTCCCTCAAAGGGGCACCTTCGCGGTGGCTTGATCCCGAGCCATCAGGTCATGAGCGCAATGCTCTAACCACTTGGCTATCCTCCCCTCTCCCCACCCCGCCACCCCTACTTCCTATCTGAAAGTAGTGTCCCCGTCGTGTGTTATAATTTATTATAATGTAGTGTCTCTGTTTTTCTCGCGCCTGTTTGAAAGCGGTGTATCTTACAATTAAAGCGTGTATAGCCCACTGTTTAGAAGTTCCGCAAGCTTGTTTGAAAGCTGCATATATCTGTGTTCAAATTCTCTAGTCTAGACAAGTTACTCTAAGCCTATTGGCTAACAAACTAAATGGCCAACTCTGAGTTCAAGTATGATACAATGTCAAGAACGTGGGAATAGCTGTCTATGTCTTCTATTCTTATCAGACAGGCCTGTTTTGTTTTTTTCTTGGATTTTTAAAAAAAATATTTTTTTAAATACTATATACATTTAAACTGAAAGGAAATGGACTGAGCTGGTACAGAGAGAGAGAGAGAGAGAGAGAGAGAGAGAGAGAGAGAGAGAGAGAGAGAGAGAGAGAGAGAGAGAGAGAGAGAGAGAGAGAGAGAGCCATCTGTTTCAGTATAATGTACAGTGTACCATGTACAGTGCACCAAAGGGAAACATACTAGTTGCTACTTCTAGTCTACCGTGTGTGGTTCTTCACTACAGTGCCTCAGTCACCTACTTTTGTTTTGTTATTTAACATAGTTGTAATTTCAAGGTGACCTAACAAGACTTGTGTCAGTTAAAGAAGCTTCAAGACAAAGCCAGGTCTATCTTTGGCCCATAAATGTAAACTTGTCACAACACACACCACACACACACACACAAACACCACCACACACCACACACACAGAGTTACACCACAACACACACACACACACACACACACACAACACAACACCACCACAAGTACACACACCACACACACACAGCCACACACACACAGTTACCACACACACACACACACACACACACACACACACACACACACACACACACACAGTTACACACACCCCACACACACAGCACACACACACACACACACACAACCACACAACACACACACACACCACACACACACACACCACACACACACACACAAAGTCCTTCGGATGAGACTATAAACCGAGGTCCCATGTGTGAATGCACGCAGACCCTCTTACGCACACAATAAATCCGTTCCGCTTTTCACAAGAGTAGGCCATTGGTGTCGTGGCAACAGATGACGAGATTTACAAAACTGCATACACTTGGGGACCGGTTATAAGAAAGCCATGAGACAGATGAGTGCTTATTCCATTATCCTTGATATAAAAAAATCATTAAAAAAAAACCAACAGTGACACACACACACAAAGTGCCACCACACACACACACAGTGACATACAACAACACACACAAACACACACAACACACACACACACAACACACACATCAAAAAAAGCAAATCCCCCAATTGTACTGCTTAAATTCAATGTGCCATCTGGAAATAAAGTTTGATTTGACTTCACTTGACACACATAAACACGCACAAAACACTTTTCTTTTCTCCTTTCAACCTCTCAAATATTGTTGTTTTACTTCAGTTCAATTCTTAACTATGACTATGAGTGTAAACTTGTGAGAGTGAGTGTGATTGTGAATGTACATGTGTGAGAGAGACTCAGAGAGAGAGAGAGCTAGCTAGCTATAAACTTATGCTTGGCCAATTGGGTATGGTTATCTTTGTGTAACTATAAGTATAACAGTTCACCACACACACACACACACACACACACACACACACACACACACACACACACACACACACACACACACACACACACGAGTGCTTATTCCATTATCCTTGATATAAAAGAATAAATTTATCAATAAATAAATAAATAAACACACACACACACACTCTCTCTCTCTCTCTCTCTTTAGGGGACGGATAGCCTAGTGGTTAGAACATTGCGCTGGCAATTTGACAACCCAGGTTCGAGTCCGGTCGAGGAGATTTTTCTCCTGGAGTTAACATCAGTGCGGACTCCACTCTCCCCAAAAGGGTCCTTCAGATGAGACTTTAAACCGAGGCCCCGTGTGCGAACACACGCAGAACATCTTGCGCACACATTAAATCCTGTTCCGCTTTTCGTAAGAGTAGGTCATCGTGTGCCGGTGGGAACAGATGACATTTACAAAACTGCATACACACGGGACTGGACGAAAAAAAGCACAAGATTGCTTATTCCATTATCCTTGATATAAAAGAATAAATAATCAATCAATAATCAATCAATCTCCCTTACTTTTCACAACAAGACCAGCCACCCCACCAGACTGTACCATCAACTCCAACCAAAAAATATACTCAGGCTGAAAGAATGTTATTGATTGATATTCAATCAACAGAGAAAGATCACTATCCCATGTTGTCTGTTCTTCAAGCAATCACATAATAGTATTAATACAATTTTCAGTACTAGCTCATTCCTAATTCAGTCAGCCTTCAATTTAATTTCATTCTACCTCAGGACAGGCATGCTGTGAAGAAATAAACGGATCGATGAATGATTTGAGTACGGCACAAAAATCAAGCTTCGGTGAACGGCAATAGAATCTTCTGTTTGCATTTTGCAAAGTTGATGAAGTGCCATACTGACTCGTTGGAAAGGAGATCTCATGAAAAAAATATTTTCTGAGAATACATATTATATTATATGTATGGAAAGGACCCACTGCCAATATTTACAGACAGAATTATTGTATAATATATATATATATATATGCAGATTTTTGGATGTTACAGAGCTGATGTATGTACTGCCAGCAATAGCATTACCAATCTATCAGGCAGCTGCACTGCATTTTCAGGAAAAATCCTTCACTCTTTTTCTCAGCAGGTAAAATCCTATCTTTTTCTTGCAGGGACAATCCTTCACTCTTTTCTCTGCAGGACAATCCTTCACTCTTTTTCTCTGCAGGGACAATCCTTCATCTTTTTCTCCTCAGGACAATCCTTCACTCTTTTTCTCCTCAGGGAAAATTCTTCACTCTTTTTCTCCGCAGGAAAAATCCTTCACTCTTTTTCTCCTCAGGGACAATCCTTCACTCTTCTTCTCCTCAGGGACAATCTTCACTCTTTTTCTCCTCAGGGACAATCCTTCACTCTTTTTCTCTGCAGGAAAAATCCATACCTTTTTTCTCCTCAGGGAAAATCCTTCACTCTTTTTCTCCTCAGGGACAATCCTTCACTCTTCTTCTCCTCAGGGACAATCCTTCACTCTTTTTCTCCTCAGGGACAATCCTTCACTCTTTTTCTCCTCAGGGACAAATCCTTCACTCTTTTTCTCCCAGGACAATCCTTCACTCTTTTTCTCCTCAGGACAATCCTTCACTCTTTTTCTCCTCGCGGAAAATCCATCACTTTTTTTTTTCTCCTCAGGGAAAATACTTCACTCTTTTTCTCGCTGGAAAAATCCTTCACTCTTTTCTCCTCCAGGGACAATCCTTCACTCTTTTTCTCCTCAGGGACAATCCTTCATCTTTTCCCCTCCAGGGACAATCCTTCACTCTTTTTTCCTCAGGGAAGATCCTTCATTCTTTTTCCTTTCTCCTCAGGGAAAATCCTTCACACTTTTTCTCCTCAGGGAAGATCCTTCATTCTTTTCCTCTCCAGGAAGATCCTTAACCTTTTTCCCTCAGGGAAGATCCTTCACTTTTTTGTTTACAGAGAAGATCCTTCACTTTTTTTTTCCTTTTCAAAGAAGGTTATTAACTCTTTTTTTTCTGTTTTCGAGAAAATTCTTAACTTTTTCTTCTTTTCAGAGAAGATTCTTAACTTTTTTCCGAGAAAATTCATAACTTTTTTTCTTTTCAGAGAAGATCCCTGACTTTTTTTTCTTTTTTTAGAGAAGAATCTGAACTTTTTTCCCCAATCAGGGAAGATCCTTCCTTTTTCCATTACTATTAGGGAAAATTCAAATCATTTTCCAAGTATGACAGGAGCTTTTTTCCCTGCCGGAGCCCTTGTTGTGCTCGGTTCTTTCACATGTGCCGAATATATGTGGCATAATCAAAGGGAACAAAGTCTCAGTTCGTCATCTCAGTTTTAAGAGACTAGCACTCAGACCCTCACCCAAGGTCTAGTGGATAGAGTAAAAACTTCAGGTCCGACTGGTGATCCAACTCACAACTTATGACTTTCTAGACATATATATATATATATCTGTACATAACCTCTAGACCAACAATCCACCAATATTAAATCATCTTCAATCCCAAAGTCTGAATGCAGCTACCATAAAGGTAGGTTAATCCTGTCACATACACAAAATCTCACCATTGGTAAACCTCACAGCTTAGGTGAAGAACAGGAGTAAAAAAAGAAAAAAAAAACAAAACAAAAAAACATTTTTTTAAAAGCTCCCCCCAATCTTATCATATTCTGAACTTACCACTCTCACTGAAGCGGAAATTCTGCAGCAGTTTGACACATTCCTCCAAACCAGCAAAGAGAGTAAACTCCCCTTTGAAAGGATTGCGTCGAAAGCAGAGGTCAAAGACTGCCTTGTCGTTCATCTTCCCACTTTTCCAGTAGGCATAGCCATTGTGATCTGGTACAGATCTGAAACAATATATAGACAGAGCACAATCAGTCACCAGATTCTATATTATTCTATATTATTCCTGGATAATTCATATTCATAATGTGTGGTGGTGTGATTTTCATGTATCATGACATGTGCACAGAGAGAGAGAGAGAGAGAGAGAGAGAGAGAGAGAGAGAGAGAGAGAGAGAGAGAGAGAGAGAGAGAGAGAGAGAGAGAAGAGAGAGAGAGAGAGAGAGAGAGAGAGAAAGAGAGAGGGAGGGAGGGAGGGAGAAAGAGAGAGGGAGGAGGGAGACAGAGTCAGAGACAGACAGACAGAAAGACAGAAACAAAAAGAGACTGAGAGAGTGAGACAGACACTGAGACAGACAGACAGACACTGAGACAGTTCAATATGTTTGAGTTTCTATGACACTATGTGTACTTTTTGGGGAGCATTGCCTCTTTGAGTCTTTCTTTGGCAAGTTCATGTGACCAGTGAAGGTTTGCAGAATGAATTGTGAGAATGGTCACTCACTCACACTCACGCGGCACAGTCACAGCCTAATTCAGCATATCGTTGTTTCTCTAAGATGTACAGCTGTTAGGAAAATAAAAATTCACACACATTCTACTTTTTTTTTAGGAATGGTTTACGGTGAGCTTGAAGGTAGACCATCATAATCATCTGTGATACGCACATTGATTTCAGATACACACACTAACCTAGAGGAGTAAAGGTGTGAACCAGCCTTGATAATCATGTGGTGCTAACACTGTTCTTCAACTTCTTGCTAACTAAAGCCAGCATGCTGCCGATCTTGGTTCTGTCCTTGGCTATTACTAATTAGTTTTACTGCTTGGGCCCATCAACTCATACTGATACAATAATAGGCATGTGCTGGGCAAATAAGGGATATGATTATTTTTATAATTTAATAGTTTTATTCCTTTAATTAAACTACGACCAGTGCTGGGGATGCCAGAAAACAGAAGATAACACACACACACACACAACCCTGCTGTGCTGGAAATACAACGTATAGACCGTATACATGAATGTCGATTAACAGGAAACATCTTCCTCAGTCTTGAAGTGATACCAACTGGCTATCAATTTCAGAACTAAAAAAATTTATCTTTCAGCCAGCATGAAATTCTGTTCTGCTGACAACCCCCCCCCCCCCCCGACACACACACACAAAACACCAAAAAATAATCAAACAAACAAAAACATTATCTAGACACATTTAAACAAAATAAACAAACAAAAAACAAGCAAAAACAAACCAAAAGAAAGACAATTATACAAACAAAAACAACAAACCAAACCAAAACCAAAACAAACAACAACACTACAGTACAGGCTCTGAGTCCGGGTTGATGATCTTTAAATAACTGATTAGAATAGCAATTTCAGACTCAGAATACTCTGTAAAGGGATGGATCTTAGGCATTTACCACATTACAATAGTATAATACATACTGTAACTCAGATGTGCAACTCTTTCAGCTTCACGCATTCATATATGGTATGATAAATGTGGCATATAGCGTTAACAATGAAACATCTGAATCTTGTCTTTCTGATTCTACTACCAACTTACATAGTCTCTGAAGTCACAATGTGGCTACTTAGATTGTGGGGGGAAAAAAAACAGTCGCATACGCAAAAATCTCACCACTAGTGAACCTTGCAGCTCTAGCTGAGGAACAACCCCCACTTCCCCAAAAGTACCAACTTACACAAACTAAGGATTGGAAAAAATGGGTTAGGTGGGTGCATACATTACACGTACATGTATACATAAATTCATGTTACACATTGCACAACAACAGTGCGTGAGTAAGTAGTAACACAGACTTCATTTTACTGGTAGCGACATTATAAATTGTAGTCTATTCTTTTTTCTGTGAAAATGCTGACAAAGCAAAGAAAAATTACATACCCACTGATCCAGGCTTAGAGAGTTATTATCATAAGTCTATAAGTATAAAGTTATAACCCTATAAATTCTTTGATTTAAAAGAAAAATGGAATCATGCTCAATGAAAAGCTATCTAGAACTACTGCAGAAAAGTGTTGGGGTGGGGGTGGGGTTTCTTTTCATGTGGTGTGTGTGTGTGTGTGTGTGTGTGTGTGTGTGTGTGTGTGGTGTGTGTGTGTGTGTGTGATGTGTGTGTGTGTGTGTGTGTGTGTGTGTGTGTGTGTCGTGTGTGTGTGTGTGTGTGTGTGTGTTTGTGTGTGTGTGTGTGTGTGTGTGTGTGTGTGTGTGTGTGTGTGTGTGTGTGTGTGTGTGTGTGTGTGTGTGTTGTTGTTTGGTTTGGTTTGGTTTGGTTTGGTTTGGTTTGGTTTGGTTTGGTGTGTGTGTGTGCACAAGCATGCATGCATGTGTATACATCTATAGGTTGTAGATCATCCAGGCAAGGGTAAAAATGTGTGTTCCAACAAACATTCCGATCACTGAATCAGTTGAGTGAAACGGGCGATGCTATCTACCTTGACCTAGGGGCTGCACTTAATGATATTGACAATGATATTGATCAAAAGATTCAAAGTCAAACACTAATTTCTTCTGCCCAACCCATGATTCCTTGTATTATAAAGTCAAACAGAAATCACAGTCAAGAAAAGTGCATGAAAATGACATCAGCGATTTTTGTGCAACAACGGATAAACCCATGACTTGTCAACATAAATGGAAATTCAAGAATACTTAAACGTTTGCTTTCAGTTTCACTTTCACAGGAATTGTATAAAAAAACCAGGGTCCCACCACAAATGTGCGATTGTTTGTGGGATAAGAATAAAAATCATTGCTGATCAATCAGCAGTAGGACATCGAAACGTTTCAACAGTTCGTACAACATTAAAGATCGGGTCTTACCTGTAAGAAGTGCTTGAATGACACCATTGCTTTCACGTGTTCCTGTGTACATAGATCCCGTCGACGAGGAGGCTGACATGTTGCTAGCGCTGTTCATCTGCGCGGAAGATAACTGCAAAATTGTGGATTGGAGTAAAGGCGAGCAAATTGTTGAACTGCAATGACACACAGAAAGACAGCAAATGTCGCGGCTGCTGCTTTTTACATGGAGGCGAGCGAGCAGGCGCCGACCGATCAGTCCCAACACACACACACACACACCTTTTTCTGAATGTCAGTCACCAGCACATTTTTTTCTATTTTTAAACAGCTCCGCGAAGCGTGCTAGGCCTATCAGCAATGTGCATGAAAATGACGGAAGATGAACTCCGCGAAGCAATGTTTCACCACCTTTGCTGGGACATAAGTTTATCGGAAATTTCCACCCGTCTTTTGTTTTACGCTTTCCCTGGGTGAAAAGACCGTTAGGCTAGTCTCTTGATTCACATAGATTTATTCTCCATTACACCGTCTTCTTCTTTAGGCCTATCATTTTTTTTTCTGTCCTAACACTATTGTTCAACTGAACAAATCGGCTCATTAGTGCAGATTACTGTACTATACATGATGAATCTACCGTAAGCTCGCTTATAGCCTAACTTACGAACACATAGCTAGCCTACCGAATACCATCAAAAGGAGCTACAGGTTTTGACCCCCCCCCCCCCCCCCCCCCCCCCCCCCAATTTTTTTTTTTTTAATTAACACTATTCTTATGTAGGCTTTGACATTTGAAATGAAAATCTTATGATGTTATTCACGATCTCTGCTAATATGATTGCTTCATATCTCTGATCCTTCACCTCCACCTTATCCATCCCGCAGTCCCGTGGACCGTGGGGCATCAATGAAGATTTTGCAACCAGTTTCCTCCACTCCCCGCGGTCCTCTGCTTTGCTTTCCGTGGCAAATCGTTCCACCCAAGGCCTGTCCACTCTCTGATGTTGTCTTCCCATCGTTCTCGCCTCTTCGTCTCCCTCTCCTTACAGTTCAGAGTGGCTTTTTTCTACAAAATTTTGCCAAGGATAACCCTCTTGTTGCCGTGGGTTCTTTTACGTGCGCTAAATAATGATATATAAACACGGGATCTCGGTTTATCGTCTCATCCGAAAGACTATAACCCAGATCACCCTTCATGGTCTAATGGATGGGGGGAAAGTTTTGGGCCCAAACGGGAAGGTTGTGTCGTTAATGATGTAGGCCTATTCATTCATTCATTATCTCTCTATTACTTGAGGACAAGATGCGAAAGGCCGGTTCGAGGTTATTCTTTTTCCTCGTGAGAAATGGTTCGTTCGTTCTCTTTCTCAGTTTCTGGTATGTGTTCTGTGTATGTGGTGACTTTTTTCAGATGGTTTACTGACATTTACCCCTAATCATTGCTCTATTTATTTCATTGGTTGATTATTCAGATAGGCTGTTGTGTAACCATCACAAAATCTGTCAACTTGTGTACATAATTTTTTGTCTGTTTTTATTGTTGTTGTTGTTGCTGTTGTGTTTGTGGGATTTTTTTTTTTTTTTGGGGGGGGGGGTGTCTTTTTATTAAAGGAAAACACACTGACCAAACTCATGGGTGTGTTATGACTTTCAGCCATTATTTTTGTAAATGCACAGATGTCTTTTTATATTCCATTTGCAATATCCATTGTTATGAAATTCGAAACCACCACAAAAGCAGTTCGGTGTGTGTGTGTGTATGTGTGTGTGTGTGTGTGTGTGTGAGAGAGAGAGAGAGAGAGAGAGAGAGAGAGAGAGAGAGAGAGAGAGAGAGAGAGAGAGAGAGAGAGAGAGAGAGAGAGAGAGAGAGAGAGAGAGGAGCAATTTTAAGGGAACATAATGGTTACTACTATGACTTTCATTAAATTTGATTTGTCTGTGTGGTCGGGAATAGGCCTACAAGCTGTCGTAAGATTAACACAAAATATGAATGTTGCGTAGGCCTACCTGTATGCATGTGAACC
>CM060344.1:21172190-21174690 GCA_030674155.1 Stramonita haemastoma | reverse complement strand
TTTTTTAAAATAATTATACATGCATCCAGGACAGACCAATCATTTTAAGCTTATGCAGTAATCGTAAGTGCCATACTTGATCATATGCTTTCCTGATATCAAGAAGAAGTAGCAAGTAATTTTTTCGTCTGGCAAATTGATGCTTTATTTGAGTAGTAAGTTTAATAAGATGATCTACTGTTGATCTATTTTTCCTAAAACCTGCTTGGCATACAGGAAATATATTCTTTTTTCACAGTAATGAGCAAGTCTATTCAATATTATTCTTTCCATTAACTTTCTACATGAGAGGTCAGTGAAATAGGTCTATAACTACTTAAATTTGGATCTTTGTTTACCTTGTTTATGAATAGGTACAACTACAGATTGCTTCCATAATGATGGCATAGACCCTTCTGACCAACATTTTTGGGAAAATTTATGAAGAAATATAGTACAATTTTAGGCAAGTGTTTTATCATTTCATTAGAAATAGCATCAATACCCCCTGAAGATCTCTTGGAGCTAAGGGAAGAAATGGCATCCTTTAATTCTTGGAAAGTAATTTGGGGGGATTTGTATAATGGTCTTTATCTTCTTTCGGATCTGTATATTTTCTAGGCATGCTTCCTTTGCTTATAAATTCTGTCTTTTTCAGCTAACCCCTCTGAACGACTTGTCTCAGAAAAATGTTACAAAGCTTCAGCTTTTCAAAGGGGGTTGGGAATTCCTTTTTCTTTTATTTTATGGGATAATCTGGTAAATGTTACCGTTTTTTCATCTCTTTCAGTTTTTTTCCATAAACTTTTGTTGATCTTTTGAGGCCTAATATGTTCATTTTTACAAAAGGTTGACCGTGCTGAAGCTTAGTTGTGCTATTACTTTATTGCAATAATTTTTTGCCTTTTTCATTTCTTAAAATTTTACTTACATTAGTCCTGTCTTTAAGATAGATATTAAATGTTTTCTTTTGTATTGCCTTGCTATTTCACACGACTCATTCCACCAAACATTGCCAAATTGTTTATTTGACTTTACTAAGCTACATTTCGAAATGGATTTATTTGCTGCATTTATAACAGCTTCAACAAATTTAGCTTTATGCTTCATCTATATTACTAGCTATAAATTCATCAGTATTACATTGAGAGAGAATACTGTGAAAAAGCATTCCAATTAGCATTACGATAATTGAATTTGGGTAATTTTATCCTCAGAAAACACTGCTAGAGACCTGTCTGTTGTTTATAGTAACTACAATAGGTAAGTGATCGCTCCCCTAAAGTATCTTTAATGGTTTTCCATTCACAGTTAGGAGCAATTACAGGAGATACTAAAGAGAGGTCAATAGCAGATGCTTTTGTGGTTTGCAGAATCAGGGATTCGTGTTACACTCCCATCGTTTAATAAACATTAAAGATGAATCCACAATGTTTTTCCACGAAATGGTTATTTATATTTACTGTACAACCCCTGTCCCAGAATGGTGAGTGGGCTTTTAAAAGTCACCACCCAACTAGCCATTTTTCATTTTGGTCTTGTAACAAAGGTAGCCACTCCATGTTTTCATTATCAGGACCTTTTGGCAGGTATACGGAAATTACATTTATTATGAGTGATTCATCAAACTTAACTCTGGCTGCACATGCATTGATATTCCTTGCCGTTTTGTAAGGTGGAAGGAATGTGATTATAATCTAAGTTTTCCTGGATATAGATAGCTGTGTTAATTTTTCCTTTGTCATCTTCAGACTGAAAGACAGGTGGATAGTAATAACCTGTTAGTCTGGGAAGTTTACTTCTACTTATATTCAATGACTGCAGAAAGTAACAAATGATACTTATTTTTTGAAAGATGTTGAACAAGAAAATGTAGATTTCTTAAAATAGATCGACAATTCCATTGCAATATTGCAATGTTAGTATGATTCTTCATTGACAATTTTTTTTTTAGTAATAATGCAACCATAAAAACAAGCAAAACCAAACAAAAAAAACCTGTTTATGTTTAATTCCTAAAGAGGAGTGTTAAAAAAAAAAAAAAAAAAAAATTAAAAGACTGAAATAATGTGATTATAGACTAAGAAGAAGGAAATGCCTCTCTAAAAAAAAAAAAAAAAAAAAAAAAAAAAAAAAAAAAAAAAAAAAAAAAAACCAACAACAACAAACAAACAAACAAGAAAAACAATCTATAAATAAATAAAATAAGAAAAGAAAGGAAAAAGAAACACTGAAAACAGCTAGATTAACAGGAATGAACAACAAAGGGAACAACTTCCAAACTAGAACAGACTGGATTTATCAAAATGCAGTCAACAAGTGGCGGGAAAACAATCAGTTAATATGTGCTGATTAAAGCAAACACTTTTTTTTTTTTTTTAAAGTTAACGCAAAGAGTACGGAGCATGACAGGTACCTACTCCTTTAAAAAAAAAAAAAATATATATTTAAATTATATGTATATATATATTCTTTTTCTTTTCAACTAATACAACCATTCATTCAATATATCAAATCTACT
>CM060344.1:21157190-21159690 GCA_030674155.1 Stramonita haemastoma | reverse complement strand
GGGTACCTGCCCTCTGTTTAGCGTCAGGGAGGGTAAAGTAGCGAGGTAGAGGAGATGGGCGCCGCCCTCAAAATGCTAGCCCCTAAAGAAGCTGAGGTCTCTGATTCCTCGCTCCCCTACGACCACACAGGTTATGGAACACCTTTACCATTACCTACTCATGGACTGTTTTTGCCCGAGCCCATAATAATCCCTTTAAATCAAACCTTGCTTATTCAGGAAGAACATTGTGATTTAATCCACCTCCTTTTTTAAAAATCAACTCCTTCAAAACAAATGTTTAAGAAACTTTTGAAGAAATAATTATCTGATGGACAAATTGTAGGTCCACCTTTATGTTCGAAGCTACCTTACATCTGGCTGCTTTGTTGTTATTCTTACCCTTGCTATTTTGTATATTCCTCATTTATCTGTACGACTTGAACTTATGTTGTACTGTCTTGGGTTTGTTTTATCTCGTATTGTGAGGTCTGGATTTACTTTTAAAAAGTCATTTATTTTTGTTCTGTTTAACATAGACTGATTATATCTTTTGAATGCTTTCATAAGTCAATTTTCAAGATTTTTTGTGAGGGCAGGATAAGAAAAAAGTTGTGTAAACTTAATCTTTTACCCTCAATAAAGATCATTGTAACTTGACAACACAAGATTGATTTTTGTGTTTGTTGCATGGTTGTGTCACTCTAGGATAAAATATTATATAATAAAATTATACCAATAGCTAAAGTCACACACACACACACACACACACACACACAACACACACAACACACACACACACACACACACACACACACACACACACACACATCTGGACTCTCTACTCTAACACAGTCACTAGTTAAAAACTCAACCGTACCATTTTCTCACATCGAGTTCTTCACAAACGCAAATGACGAATTGATTTTTTTTTTAAAGCCTAGCGACTTTGTGTGAGGCCTGGGTCTTTGGGTGATACCCCCCCCCCCCCCCCCCCCCCCCCCCCCCCATTACAACCAGTCAAATAACTCAAATGGCACCAAGTCTTTAGCCCATAGTTGCAGAATACACATTTTCTCACAAATGAGAAAAAAGCATTTGCCAGCACGTATGGCTAACAAACACCATCAAAGAATGGGACATTGGGAAAGTTGAGGAAGGGGAGAGAAATCGATCAGGCGCGTATAATGACGGTGTCGTTAAATGGTTTTTGTTGTAGTCGTAGCTAAAACGAATTAAGGCCTTCAACTGCGCGAGCTTTATCCAAATGTCACTGGACATTATTTTTTAAAATTGTTTAGCACATCGTTTTCTCTCAAACACACATGAAAACACAACCCAAAATATGGCAGGGCGATAAAAAGATATTACATAAATATATAAAAGCTCAGTCGAAACCGCGAACGTAAAACGAGTCGTACCTAAATTTGATAGGAAAATAAATTATGTTGTTGTTTAGCCTGATTCGCACGCTCACGAAGACGATAGGCGTTGGCAGATGTGGAATCGTTTGTTTTGTGATTTGCAGTGTGTGCCACCTGGTGACGGAAAGGGGAAGGTCAGTTTCCACAGGAAGTTTTCAGACCCAGGGAGGATTTGTCATCTCCGCTTAGCCTGTCCACTGTATGGTTACAATCACATTACGACACAGCCCGTGTAGGACCCCTAACAGAACAGCCAACTTTCGTAACACTATCCAGAAGCTTTTTTTATAAGGGGGGGGGGGGGGGGGGGGGGGGAGGGCAACAGCAACAGGGATTCAAATTTTAAAAAAGCTGTAATCTATGATACCAGTTGAAGAAATGTTTTTGACAAGGTACATAAAATAAAAGAAATTAAATGATTTGGTTCCAGATTAGACTGATCCGCATAATTTTAGCAACATGGTCTTTGGGAAAAAAAAAGAAGACAATCGTTGAAAGCAATAAATGCACATTCTTAATTCTGAGAAAGAAACTGTGACTCGAGTGCAGCAACCTTTCTAGCTTTTTGGATGGTTTACAACGCTTTGTTAATGAAAATTGCACCAATACACACGATCTTGTGCTTTCTAAAGGGACAGGTACTAATTTGATTAAAATTTTGATCAAAAAGTGATGAAATGCTTGAAAAATACGATTGTGAGGTGTTGTTTTTTTAATATACAGGTCTAATGTTAAAAGATGAGAACTTGTATTAAAAAACTATTGAAAATATTTTACATGCAATATCAAAGTGAAGAATATATAACCCAAACAGCCATGATGTGTAGGTTTCTGTAGCTAAGTGGCACTATCACAAACCACTGACTGTGGCTGTATGCTTTTTGAAGCTTAGATTAGGAAAGAGCGTGGCTATACTTTTTCTTTTGCAAAGGGAATGACTATTCATTTCAAATCATATTCTTGAATGTACAGATGTGTACTCTTGCACTTATATTCTATCTACTTACCTATCCCTTAATCTGGTGACCGTGGGGGTACCCCTGAAGACTTGACAACCAGTTCCCCCCATTCATCTCTTGTTCTGCCTTTCCCCGCGT
>CM060344.1:21142190-21152190 GCA_030674155.1 Stramonita haemastoma | reverse complement strand
GTCCGGGTCAAAGTGTGCGGTGGATTGAATCCCGTTTGGGCCCAAAACTTTTCCCCCATCCATTAGATCATGAGTGGTGGTCTGGGTGCTAGTCTTCCGGATGAGACAATAAACCGAGGTCCCGTGTGTTACACATCAATTTTTAGCGCACGTAAAAGAACCCACGGCAACAAGAGGGTTGTCCCTGGCAAAATTCTATAGAAAGGAGCCACTCTGATAGGAAACGAATAGAGTTGCAGACAGGAAAAAGAAAAAAAAAAAGGGTGGGCCTGTACTTGTGGCGACGCGCTCTCCCTGGGGAGAGCAGCCCGAATATTACGCAAAGAGATCTGCTGTGACATAAATTTGTATAAAATCAAAATAAAATAAAGTACATTAAACCATTTCAGAGTACAGAGTTCTGAGCACAGAGTTCTCTCTCTCTCTCCTCTCTCTCGCTCTCTCTCGCTCGCTCGCTCGCTCGCTCGCTCTCTCTCTGTGGGTTAAGTTAAATTCATAAGAAACAAGATTGTCTGGTGCTTCACTTAAACTTGCCAATGTGATAATTCTTCTCCGAACGCTCACACAGCAGCCACTGTTCTTTATCATTTCCCCCCCCAAAAAAATGTGTTGCGCTGCCGTTAGGCGCCTGATAAATACAGGCCCAGCGCATACGACTTTGGCGATGGTTTATCTAACAAATACTGAATTCAGTCATTAGCAGGCAATCCCCATACAGATATAGAAGCTATTAAAGACTTTAAGCTAGGCATTGTTTAGCATAGGTAAATGTAAAAGACCAAAGTTAGTAGAGTGTGTCAATATGCAATGGAAACACAAGGCGGAGAAGAGTTTCAACAAGAAATGCTTCATATACATGAACATGTGCAATTACTGTAGACACCTGATTTTAAAAATCCGTCACAATGGCCCACAAGCCGCAAACCCACATAACCCCCCCCCAACCCCCCCCCCCCCCCCAACAACAACAAAAAACAAAAAAAAAAAACAAACCATATAAACAAACAACCCCCCCCCCCTCATATAAAACCCAACAAAAAACACAAACAAACTTCCACTATCAACAACATGCAACAACAACAAGAACAACATATGCAAGGTGAACCCTCCAAACACACGAGGCATGCTGGGCACGGCACGGCACGGCAGGGCACAGTAACTGATCCAGAAGTTCCTGACCACACACACGTCCAGACAATGGCATGCACACAGCTCAAGATGAATGAATAAATGAATGAATGAATGAATGAATGAATGAATGAATGAATGAATGAATGAAGCAAGCAAGGAAGAACATTCCAAACTACAATGTCATGTTCTCCACTACAGCAGTCAGAAACCCCCCCCAAAAAAAACAACAACAACAACAACAACAAAACCCACAACAAAAAACCCCACAAAACCAAACCAAACCAAAAAAAACCCACAACCAAACAAAAAAACAACCCCCCAACCCCCCCCCCCCCCCCAACCTCCAAACCAACAAAAAAAAACCCAGCCTCCCCCCCCTTCCCCCCCCTTCCCTAAAAACAGTTCAGGCACATTGCCTAGTTAGGCCATGCGACGATTGAAACAGGCTGCTAGAGCAGACCCATGCCGAAGAGTTCGCTCAAAGAGAACAGACTAAAAAAAACAACAAACAAACACATGCAGAAGGTTAAGAAGCCTTCTAGGCTGGTAGAGGGAGGAATCAAAAGTCAGGAACCTGATGAGGCAGGGCGGTCACCGGGGTGTTGTTCTGGCCGATCAGAAAGTAGGTGGTCAGTTCTCCCTTGCCTTTCACCTGGATCCGTCCACGCTTCTGAAACTGGTAGCCGTAGGGCTCCAGGATTTGTTTCGTCTCCTCCACAACCTGTGTGCGTGTACAAGACAGCATACAAGACACAGTGTAGGTAGGCAGAAGAGAGAGAGAGAGAGAGAGAGAGAGAGAGAGAGAGAGAGAGAGAGAGAGAGAGAGAGAGAGGAGAGAGTGTGTGTTTGTGTTTGTGTGTTTGTGTGTGTGTTTGTGTGTGTGTTTGTGTGTTGTGTGTGTGTGTGTGTGTGTGTGTGGTGTGTGTGTGTGTGTGTGTGTGGTGTGTGTGTGTGTGTGTGTGTGTGTGTGTGTGTGTGTGTGTGTGTGTGTGTGTGTGTGTGTGTGTGTGTGTGTGTGTGTGTGTGTGATGTGTGTGTGTGTGTGTGTGGGGTTTGTGTTGTGTGTGTGTGTGTTGTGTGTGTTTGTGTGTTGTGTGTGTGTGTGTGTGTGTGTGTGTGTGTTGTGTGTGTGTTGTGTGTGTGTGTGTGTGTGTGTGTGTGTGGGTTGTGTGTGTGTTTTTTGTTTTGTGTTTGTGTGTGTTGTTGTGTTGTGTGTGTGTGTGTTTGTTGTTGGTGTGTGTTGTGTTGTGTGTGTGTGTGTTGTGTGGTGTGTGTGTGTGTGTGTGTGTGTGTGTGTGTGTGTGTGTGTGTGTGTGTGTGTGTGTGCGCGCGCGCGCGCGCGCTCACAGAAGCAAGCAAGCATGAAAGCAAACAAGCAATTGTAAAGGTATATTTTAAATTTGTTAACTTTGCAGATGATGTCGTTTACAATTTCTTAAACTTCACTTTTGTAAAGAGATGTCTTGTCCTTTGTCTTGAAATTGCTGGTTTTGTCAAATAAAATCTTCCACAATGACTTGTTACTGTGATCAACATAATCTTAGACATAATTGTTTAAAATCTGCCTGAAATATTGTTGACTTGTAGAATATGGAAGTCATCAAACTCTGTATGACCATAAGACTCATCTTGTCATTATCATAATCTTAGAGCTACGTCAATAACTGTAAAAGGTAAAGATAAAGGTATCCCATAACCTTTGTGGTCGTAGGGGAGCGAGGAGTCAGAGACCTCAGCTTCTCTAGGGGGCCAGCATGTTGAGGGCGGTGCCCATCTCCTCTCCTTCGCTGCTTTACCTTCCCTGACCCTAAAGAGGGCAGGCACCCATTTACAGCTAGGTGAACTGGGGGAACTGTACTGAAGCCAAGGCGCGCAAATGGTCACCCATCCAACTGGTAACCACGCTCGACGCTGCTGAACATTGGCTGGGGGAAAGCGAGCGCTCTAACCACTGAGCTATCCCGTCCCCAGCTATCCCCAATAACTGAATGTCTTAATTAAAATGTGAAATTTGTGGAACAGGTTTACCACAACACCCTGAATGATTCAGACTGGTCTTGTTCAATGAGATCATCTCAGAGGCACTGGCTAAATATTCAGTGCTGACATTGTAATTGCCCTTAATGGGATGATTAAGGTGTATTTGATTTGACTTAACTTGATTAAATATGTCTTAAAGTTATTAATGTGGTAAAGAGTTGTCTTCTACAATGCTCTAAATGATCTTGAATCTTATTGCTATGAGTATAACCTTTGGAGTATAGGTGTTAAAAAAAAAAACCCTTTTATTTCGCGGATAATGGAATAAGCACTCGTTCTTTTTCTTTCTTTACACCAGTTCCGGTGTGCTTATCTATCTATCTATCTATCTATCTATCTATCTATCTATCTATCTATCTATCTATCTATCTATCTATCTTATCCATCAATCCATCCATCCATTAATCTGGCGACCGTGGGGGGGGGGAGGGGGGGGGGGGGCACCCCTGAAGACTCGACAACCAGTTCCCTCCTTTCCCTCTTCCTGTTCTGCCTTTCTCAAAATTTTGCTGAGTTCTAGGCCTGTCCATTCGCTGATGTTGTCCTCCCATCTCTTCCTTCTTCCCGTGTGTACTGGCAGTAAAAAAAAAAAAAAACGCACACGAGAGGGCTTATTCCACTTTCTTCGAAATCACAGACTAAATGTAAAAGAAAAGATAAAATCCAATAGAGACAAACCTGGATCTGATTGGGACTGCCAGTGGACTCCATACGACTGGCCACGTTGACGTGTTTCCCCAGATGTCGTAGTGTGGCTTGGTGGCCCCGATCACCCCGCAATGATGGGCCCGTGATTGATCCCTGCCCACACCACATCACACCACATCATATCACACCACATCACACCACATCATACTACATCATATCATATCACATTATACCACATCACACCACATCATACCACATCACACCACACCACATCCCATCCCATCATACCGCATCACACGATTGCCCTTCAGGGATGATTAAAGTGTTTTTGACTTGACTTCACTTGACACCACAACATACCACACCACATAACATCACATCACATCATACCACATCTCACCATACCACGTCACACCATACCCCATCACATCATACCACATCACACCACATCACACCATATTACATCCCATCATACCACATCACACCACATCACAACATACCACATCACAACACACCACACCCCATCACAACATACTACATTACACACATCACACACCACCATATCACATCACACCATACCCCATCACACCACATCCAACACACCATATCACATCCCATCACACCCCATCACAACACACTACATCACAACACACTACATCACACCACACCACGTCATACCACTTCACACCACATCACATAATACCACATCGCACCACACGACATGAGGGTGTTAACTCGAGAAGGATGTAAAGGTGAAGACAGTTACAGAGACACAGGTCGTCAGATCGCGAGCTTATTGCTCTAACAACGAAACACACAGATAGAAAGAAAACACCCCCAGCAAACACAGAAAACAGACAGACAGACAGACAAGACAGACAGACAGACAGACAGGCAGGCAGGCAGGCAGGCAGGCAGGCAGGCAGGAGCAGGCAGGCAGGCAGCACACACACACACACAACAAACCCCCCCCCCACCACACACACACAAACACACACACAACAACCCCCCCCCCCCAAACACACACAACACCCCCCCCCACCACCACCCACACAAAAAAACACACACAACCCCTCTTCCACACACACAACCCCCCCTCCCACACCACCCACCAACCTACACACACACAACACCCACCCGCCACACACACACAACCCCACCCCCACACCAAACCCACACTGAACATGGAGAAGGAAAGAAGCTATGCAGGCAGGCAGTGGCCTCCCTCCCTCCCTACCTATCCTGAGGAGAAAGGAGTTGAAGGACTGCTCGCTGATCTTGTTGATCTCTTTCTTCATGGCCAGGGCAAACTGCACGATGTCGTCCACGTGCCGGTACTTCTCCAGCTGAGAGCTCGCCTGGAAACAGGCATCAGCCATGGGAACCAACATCATCATCATCATCATCATCATCATCATCATCATCATCAGCAGCACAGCAGCACAGCAGCAGCAGCATCAGCAGCAGCACACACACAGCAGCAGCAGCAGCAGCCATGGGAACCATCCATCATCACTCATCATCATCATCATCATCATCATCACCACCATAATCTCCATCATCATCATCAGCCATGGGAACCATCCATCATCATCATCATCATCATCATCGATGGATCATCATCATCATCATCCATGGGAACCATCCATTCATCATCATCCCATAATCATCAGCCATGGGAATCATCATCATCATCATGATCCATGGGAATCCTCCTGCGCCCCCCCCCCCCCCCCCCCCCCCCCCCCCACCACCACTCCGCGGATGGGACGCAGGGAACCACGTAAGTATGAATAGCAGTAGAACTTCTTCTGGAAATTCTGGTGCTAGGAATTCCCTTTTTTCTATCCCTCCCTTTGTTTCTGCCTTGTTTCTTTTTCTTCCTGTCTTTTTCTTCTTCTTCTTGTCTATTTTCTGCCTTCTTGGTCTATTCTTCTTCCCTTTTTTTCCCCCAGAAAAGGCTCCTAATCATTTGAACAATTCTCTCCAATGCACGAAGCCAGATGCCTGGGCCTGACTTGTCAGGCACCTAACGACAGCGTGACGCATTTTCGCTCAAAGACAGACAACAAAGAGTTGCTGTCTTGAATGTTCGTGGAAAAAGAAGAAGAATAAAGACAACAACAGCATAGCAACAGTAGCAGTAGCAGCAGCAGTAGCAGCAGCAGTAGCAGCAGCAGCAGCAGCAGTAGCAGCAGCAGTAGCAGCAGCAGTAGCAGCAGCAGCAGCAGCAGTAGCAGCAGTAACAGCAGCTGTAGCATCAGCTGTAACACAGCAGTAGTAGCAGCAGCAGCAGCAGCAGCAGCACTACCACCACCACCACCACCACCACCAACAACAACAACAACAACATGACAAACAAGATCTCTGTCACCTTGCCTTCATTAAAAAAAAAAAGATCCCCATCCAAAAAACAACACACTTCCAGCTAAGTAAGCTGGCGCAACAAACAATCTCGATAATGATAGTGGTTCCAACAACAACCAAAACAAACAACCACCAAAACAAACAAACAACAAAAACCAACCAAAAACACACACACACACACACACACACACACACACACACACACACACACACACACACACCAAAAACAAACAAACAAACCCCAAAACAAACCCAAAAACCCACCATGGAAGACGCGCTCCCCTCACAGCTGATCATGCCACTGGCGGCCATGTAGGTGGGCCCCACCGTTTTGATCTTGGTGATGGAGTTCTTGAAGCGAGGCTTGTTCAGGAGCTCATCGTAGTCCGAGATCATCTCGTTCAGCAGCCTCAGGCACTCCAGCCCCTGCTTGTTGTAGTCCGTTTCGTCGTAGAAGTCGTGGAAGTTGGGACAGGCCGCGAACATCACTCCCACATCGTCATAGGCGTTGTGGTACAGGTCCTGATGATGGTGATGGTGATGTGATGATGTGATGATGGGGTGGGGGTGGGGGTGGGGGTTGAAAGAAAGAAAGAAAAGAAAGACAGGAAGGAAAGGGAAGAGAAGGGAAGGAAAGGGGAGGGAAGGATGGGAGGGAGGTAGGAAGGATTGAAGGATGGAATCTCTAGCCGAGAAACGAAAGAAACAAACAGCAACAAGGCTTACGAGTGCTACTGGTACGGGATAGCTCAGTGGTCAGAGCACTCGCTTTCCCCAAGCTACGGTTAAGCAGCATCGAGCGTGGTTACCAAGTCGATGGGTGACCGTTTGCACACCTTGGCTTCAGTACAGTTCCCCCAGTTCACCCAACTGTCAATAGGTACCTGCCCTCTTCAGGGTCAGGGAAGGTAAAGCGGCGAAGGAGAGGAGATGGGACACTGCCCTCAATATGCTGGCCCCTGGAGAAGCTGAGGAGGTCTCTGATGCCTCGCTCCCCTACGACCACACAAGTCATGGGACACCTCTACCTTTTACTGGTACTGCACCGTTTTTCTCCGCGGACCAGTGACCCCAGAAAGGAACAGTAGGCTAGGTGGACACCCGCAAGAACGGCATCGGTGGATCGGTGGTCTAGGAGGTAACGCGCCTGCCTAGAAAGCGAAAAGTCCTGGTCGGAATGTGCGGTGGTTTGAATCCCGTCCGGGCTCAAAACTTTTCCCTCACCCATTAGACCATGAGTGGTGGTGTGGGTGCTAGTCTTTCGGAAGCGACGTTAAACCGAGGTCCCGTGTGCTACACATTATTTATTCAGCGACACGTAAAAGAACCGACGGCAACAAGAGGGTTGTCCCTGGCAAACATTGTGTTAAAAAAAAAAGCCACTCTGATAAGGAAACAAAATACAGTTGCAGACAAAACAATAATGGGTAGGCACTGCCCTTGTGGCGACGCGCTCTCCTCGGAGGGGAGAGAGAGAGAGAGAGAGAGAGAGAGAGAGAGAGAGAGAGAGAGAGAGAGAGAGAGAGAGAGAGAGAGAGAGAGAGAGAGAGAGAGAGAGCAGCCGAAATTTCACGCTATGACATAAAGGGGTACACAGCAGTCAGTTTCCCCCCACTTTCAGCTCCTCTCAGCGGCTAATTATTTCATCCCACATCAGCCAAGATGGGGGGGGGGGGGGGGGGGGGGGGGGAGCCAGCTGGTGCTATTATAGCAGGAACTGACTGACCACACTTTGGAACATGATAAAAGGAAGGGGCGTGCTAAATTTAGCACTCTGGACAGGACTGAGTGATGTTGGATTCGTGTCGCTGTGCATGGGATAGAAATTAATCAAACCCTAAGTAGCAGCAGCAGTAGTAGTGCAGTACTGACCATGTGGTCTCTCTGCTGCCCCGTGAAGTAGCTGGCCACGTGTTCGGGGAGGATGTTGTAGATGAGTCCCTCTGTCTTCTCGCTCTCCGTGCTGGCCAGAAGCGTTTTCTCGCTGGCCTCCTCCCTCCAGATGAACAGCCGTCTGGAGATCTCCTCCACCTGCCCAGCCCAGTCATCATCGTCGTTATCATCATCATCGTCGTCATCGTCGTTGTCATCGTCACAATTATCGTAATCATCGTCGTCGTCTCAGTCATCATCATCGTCGTTGTCATTATTATCATCACAATTGTCGTCGTCATCGTCGTCCCACAGTCATTCTCACAAAGCTTTGATCATCATCGTCATCGTCGTCGTCATCGTAACAGTCATGATCACTGTCGTCATCGTCACAATCATCATCATCGTAACAATCAATCATCATTGTCGTCATCGTCGCACAGTCATCATCATCATCATCAGCAGCAGCAGCAGCAGCAGAAGAATCATCATCATCGTCATCGTCACAATTATCGTCCTTGTCACACAATCATCACCATCATCGTCATCGTCACAATCACCATCATTATCGTCGTCATTATCACATTTATCATCACCGTCGTTATAGTCACAATCATCACCATCATTGTCGTCATAGTCACAACCATCATGGTCGTCACAACCATCGTCGTAGTCGTCATCATCATAGCCATCAGCATCGTGGTCAATATTGTCATAGTCATCGTTGTTTTTCATCGTCGTCACCACGATCATCGTTTGCAGTCATCGTCAAATTATCATGTCATGATGGTCGCCGTTATCATCACCATTGTCGTCGTTGTCATCATCAATACCATCAGGGTCCTCATAAACATCTTCGGCTGTTGCCAACTTCATCGTTGTCGCTGTTAACATCACTAGCCATCGTCACTATCATCTTGATCACCATCACTATCATCCTAAACAGTATTATCAACCTGTCTCTTAAACAAAGCTGTGTTATGTATCAAACCGCCGTGGCACAGTGGTTAGTGCCTTGGATTACGATATGGAAAGTTGCAAGGTTCGAATCCCGAGTCCTACCCAGCATGACTTTGCTATGGGCTCATTGGAAAGACTGGGACCACACAGTCAATCTTCATCCACTTTACAGATGCGAGTTTGAGAGTGTTTCTCAAATTACCTGACCAACACTGCAGGTGTCTGTATCTCTCGGGCCTGGCTGACGCTGGGATATATCATAACAGTAAGCATAGAGTACAACTCTGTCAAATAGTCTCAAATCATATGCACTTCCACAGCAGCATCATTACATCATCCTCATCACCATTGATCATCACGCAATAAAAGAAAATTGCTTCTGATTCGGTGGCTCTTTGTTGCTGTGGTCTCATGGTGACCTCAGGTTCGATTTCCCTATAATGCTTCTGTGCCTGTGGTGAGTTTGTGTCAAAGCCTTTGGGGTTGGAGGTTCACCGGAGAAGATCGCTGAAGGGATTTTGTTGTGATCGCCACCTCGGGTGGCTGTTTCACGCAGTCTGGCTCCGTCACTGAGCTAATACTGTCGTTAGTAGAAGGCTTAGTAGGTGGTGTCCTGCGTATGTTAGGTCAGAACAGGCACCACTGAACACCACTACAGTGACTCAGCTAGCAGCAGTGCAGGGCTCCTCTGGCTGGTGGCCCGATATTGATGAGCTCCCTGTGGACTTGTGACTCTGAGGATGTGACATGACATACCTTGGTGTAGTTGGGGGCGGAGAGACTGAAATGAGGGGCGCGGGAACAGCAGGACAGAAACATCACATAGAATGAGACAGCAAAAAAAAAAAAAGTTATCATAATTATGTAAGATTCTCTCTCTCTCTCTCTCTCTCTCTCTCTCTCTCTCTCTCTCTCTCTCTCTCTCTCTCTTTCTTTCTCTCTCTCACACACACACACGTATATATATATATATATATATATA
>CM060344.1:21122190-21129690 GCA_030674155.1 Stramonita haemastoma | reverse complement strand
TGCCAGAACTACAGAACCATCAGTCTCATAAGCCATCCTAGCAAGATCATGCTGCAGGTAGTCCTCAACAGAAGGAAAAACCAAGCGGAAAAACTCCTGGCAGAAGAACAAGCGGGCTTTAGACCAAAACGCAGCACAATGGAACAAATTTTCAATCTGAGAATTCTGATAGAGAAGCATCTCCAACACCAAAAAGACTTGTACCACAATTTCATAGACTTTAAAAAGGCCTTTGACAGGGTATGGCATGACGGCCTCTGGCAAGTACTCAGGCACTTCAACATTGACAACCGCCTAATTGAAGTCATCAAGGCACTGTACGAGAACGCAAGAAGTGCAGTTTTTCATGAACAATCACGTGGGCGAGTTCTTCAAGACCACGGTTGGGGTTCGCCAGGGCTGCCTTCTCTCACCTGTACTCTTCAACCTCTTCCTCGAAAACATCATGACAGAGACACTGCAAAACCACCACACTTCCATCTCCATTGGTGGAAGACCCCTTTGCAACCTCAGATTTGCAGATAACATTGACCTCATGGGCAGCAGCAAACAAGAACTGCAAATCCTTACAGTCTAACAGATCGAGCGAGCGCATACGGCATGGAGGTCAGTACAGAGAAATCAAAGATCATGGTCAACAGCGCAAGTAATGACATCACGGAAATAAAGATGTATGAGGAAATACTGGATGAGGTGAGCCAATTCAAATACTTAGGCTCCATCCTAACAAAAGATGGCACACCAAACAATGAAGTGAAAGCTTGCATTGCAACAGCAACATCTGCTCTAGTCAGACTCGAGAGGATCATCAGAAGCAACAACATCAGCTTCTGCACCAAATACCACCTCTCCAAATCCCTCGTGATATCTATCCTCCTATATGGCTGTGAATCATGGACTCTGACAGCAGAGTTAGAGAGGAGAATCCAAGCATTCGAGAACAAGTGCCACAGAAGACTCCTCAAAATATCATACAAAGAACACAAGACCAATAACTATGTGAAAGAAGAAATCAAAAAGCGTGTGGGCCCCCAAGAGCCGTTGCTCTCCACCATAAAGAGGAGAAAGTTGATGTGGTTTGGTCACACCACAAGACACAACGCCTTAGCAAAAAACCATCTTGCAAGGAACAGTCGAGGGCAAGAGAAGAAGAGGCCGCCAAAAGAAATCATGGGTTGACAACATCAAAGACTGGACCGCCCAACCCCTGCAACACCTCCTACTAGCCACACAGGATCGTGAAGCATGGAAAAAGATCTCTGTTGCGTCTTCTCTCATGTCCCCCCTACGTCCTTTGGGACATGGGACTGAGTGAGTGCGTATCCATTACTGTTTTATTAAAGTTTGTGACTGCTTGACTTTTCACTACATGTTTTGTAATTCACAATTTCCGAAATTCATCCAGAGGTAACACACCAATTTCTTTATTATAAGTACCAATGTTAGAAGTGTGGAGAGGTACCCAAATGCCAATTTAAATGCCTCACAATCAATACTTTGTAATTTTGCAAGCAGAAACTTTGGCGCACTGAAATATGCTTCTTGCCTATAAGACAGTTTACTTCTCACAAGTTATACAGCCAAATGTTTAAGAGTAAAGACCACACACACACACACACACACACACACACACACACACACACACACACACACACACACACACATCACACACACACACACACACCACACACCACACCCACACACACACACACACACACACACACACACACAACACACACACACAACACACACACACACACACACACACACACACACACAACACACACACACACACACTACAGACCTGCTCCTGCTCTTGTTGAATAGAGCATCTTTCAGTGTTTTGCTGGCGCTGTGTTTTATATCATCGTCGTATGCAGGGGGCGAGGATGTGTCCTCTGTCTCCTAGCTCCACCAACATCAGTTTTTACAATTATTACACACACACACACACACACACACACACACACACACCGCGCGCGCACACGCACGAACACCACACACACCACACACACACACACACACACGCACCACGACACACACACACATAACTACAACACACACGACACACACACACATACATACACACACATACTTACACACACACACTTACACTACACACACACACACACACACACACACACACACACACACACACACACACACACACACACACACACACAGAGCCTAGTGGTCAGAACATTGCTTTCGCAAATTGACGACCCAGGTTCGATTCCCCTTTGAGGGGATTTTCCCCCTGGGGTTAACATCAGTGCTGACTCCACTCTCCCAAAAAGTCCTTCGGATGAGACTATAAACCGAGGCCCTGTGTGTGAACGCACGCAGAACATCTTGCGCAAACGTTAAATCCTGTTCCACTTTTCGTAAGAGTAGGCCATGGTGTGCCGGTGGGAACAGATGACATTTACAACACTGCATAAACACGGGGATTGGATGTAAAAAAAAAAAAACAGCACAAGAGTGCTTATTCCATTATCCTTGATAGAAAAAAAACAAAATAAAATAAATAAAATCACACACACACGCACACACACACACACACACACACACACACACACACACACACACACACACACACACAGTACACTTGTCGTTCTGAGTTGCTTCGTGTTGTAGTGCTGGAGTTGCTGTATGTTGTGCTGGATTATGTGGTGGTTGGTGTGTGTGGTGTGGGTGGTTTTGTGCATGGTTCTGGTGGTTGTGTCTTCTTGTCTCATTCCATCATCAGGCAGATTTCGGTTTCTGCAGTTTCTAAGATTGCGATTCGACCAACTCTGCAAGCAAATCAAAAAGCAAGATTTCTGCATATGAAAAGAAGAATAATGCGAAAGGAAGATGCAAGAATTGCAAGAAAGAAGCAAAGAATTTGCAAAGAAGAAGAATCGCGAAAGAAGAGAAGAATTGCGAAGAAGAAGATTGCGAAGAAGAAGAAGAATGCGAAAAGAAGAAGAAGAATTGCGAAGAAGAATTGCAAGAAGAATTGCGAAGAAAGAAGAAGAGAATTGCGAAGAGGAAGAAGAAGAATTGCGAAGAAGAAGAAGAAGAAGAATTGCGAAGAAGAAATTGCGAAGAAGAATTGCGAAAAGAAGAAGAATTGCGAAGAAGAAGAAGAATTGCGAAGAAGAAGAATGCGAAGAAAGAATTGCGAAGAAGAAATGCGAAGAATGCGAAGAAGAAGAGAAGAAGAAGAAGAAGAGAGAAGAAAGAAGAAGAAGAAGAAGAAGAAAAGAACAAGAACAAGAAGAACAAGAAGAACAAGAAGAACAAGAAGAACAAAGAACAAGAAGAGCAAAAGAAAGAAAGAATATAGGGCGGGAACCGAACCAATAACCTATCGCTTCTCTGGTGGGTTTTTGACCACTCAATGGAAAAAGAAATGTGTACACACAAAACTCTTTGCGTCCACAGAAAAAAAAGGATTTAAAATGATTTTTTAAAAATCAGAGCAAAAGCAAATTACAATACCCCAAACAGAAGACAAGACCACAAAATTACGCATACAATAACTTCCCAAGTCTAAAGAAACAAAAGTTAAAGCAATTTCACTCCCCCACCCCCACAACACAAAAACAACAAAACAGAAAATAAAACAATCATGAAAACAAAAAACCCACCATCAACAACAACAAAGTGCAAACAAACCAACAAAACAGCGACCACAAAAGATTTAGATTAGGAGACGGATGGAATAACTATATATATAGACACATATATATAATAAAAAGTGTGTGTGTGTGTGTGTGTGTGTGTGTGTGTGTGTGTGTGTGTGTGTGTGTGTGTGTGTGTGTGTGTGTGTTGTGTGTGTGTGTGTGTGTGTGTGTGTGTGTGTGTGTGTGTGTGTGTGTGGTGTGTGTGTGTGTGTGTACTCACCCCAGTTTCAGCTGTTATCCTTTGTTTCATATCATTCAAGAGAGTAGGGTTGGCATCCAATGTACCGTCCGGATACTGCACACACACACACACACACACACACACACACACACACACACACACACACCACAGAGACACAGTGAAACACACACCACACCACACACCACACACACACACACACACACCACACCACACACACACACTCACACACACACACACACGCATGCACGCACGCACACCCCCCCCCCCCCTACACACACACATCCTCCACCCTCCCACCCGACCACACCCCCACACACACACACACACGCACCCACTCACACACACACACACTCACACCCACCCACACCCACCCACACACATACCCCCCCCCCACACACATGCACCCACTAACACCCACACACACAAACACCCCCCCACACCCACACCCCTCCCCCCCACACAACCTACACCCCCCCCACACACACCCACGCCCACCCACCCGACCACACACACAAACACCCCCTACAACCCCCCCACACCCACCCTACAACCCCCCCCCTACACCCCCCCTCACACACACACACACACACACACACACACACACACACACACACACACACACACACACACACACACCGACACACAAACCTGCTGGAGGATGGCCTTCACCAGGTAAGTGTGGACCTGCTCCAGCTTGAGGTACTCATCCCGGGCATGCCCGTTCCCTTCCTCCAGCTCAAACTGCCCGTCCAGTTCCCTCTTCGTCGCCTCGGAGATGTGCACCCGTCTGCCTCAGCCACACACCCCCACCCAGGGACAACAGAAAAGGTAAAGGTGTCCGATAACCCTGGTTGTGCTGATATAACAAAACTCAAAAAAACAATGACTACCCAACAAAAGAAAAGGTAAAAGTTAAGGTGTCCCATAACCCTTGTTGTGTTGATAATTATAACAAAACCCCACAAAACAATGACTACCCCAACAAAGGTAAAAGTAAAGGTGTCCCATAACCCTGGTTGTGTTGATAATTATAACAACCCCCACAAAACAATGACTACCCCAACAAAGGTAAAGATAAAGGTAAAGGTGTCCCATAACCTGTGTGTGGTCGTAGGGGAGCGAGGCGTCAGAGACCTCAGCTTCTCTAGGGGGCCAGCATATTGAGGGTGGCGCTCATCTCTCTTCTCCCTTGCTGCTTTTACCTTCCCTGACCACCTAAAGAGGGCAGGTACCCATTGACAGCTGGGTGAACTGGGGGAACTGTACTGAAGCCAAGGCTGCGCAAACGGTCACCCATCCAATTGGTAACCACGCTCGACGCTGCTTAACCTTGGCTGGGGGAAAGAGAGCGCTCTGACCACTGAGCTACCCCGTCCCCAAAGAAAAGAACCCCCCCCCCCTCCCCCCACCATCCCAAGTTTTCTATTCATTTATTATCCTTTTATATCGAGCATAATGGAATAAGCACTTATGTGCTTTTTTTTTTTTTTTTTTTTTACATCCAGTTCCCGTGTGTATGCAGTTTTTTTTATGTGTAAATACTATCCTCTGTTCCTACTGGCACACAATGGCCTACTCTTACGAAAAGCGGAACAGGATTTAACGTGTGCGCAAGATGTTCTTGCGTGCGTTAGTTAGCACACGAGGCCTCGGTTTATAGTCTCAACCGAAGGATGTTCCAGGTATCAGTTATTGTTTTTATAGTCATAAACAAACACAGTCAGGACATTCCGTTTTCTCTCAAGTCGGAATGAGGCTACCTAAATGGTGTGTGTGGAGGAGGGGGGGGGGGGGGGGGGGGGGGGGGGGGGGGGGGAGGAGAAGAAGAATGGTCTCCTAGTATAAATGTCACCATGGGGTGAACTTGGCGAGTTCTAGCCAATGGATTAAAAGAAAACCATCCAAAAACAAACGAACCATTTAATCAAACAGAATTAATAGATAAAGAACGGGGAGAGGGAGGGATGGGGGGTGGGGGGGGGGGGGGGGGGAAGGAAGAGGGGCGTGAGGGGGGAGGGGGGAGGTGGAAGGCGAGGCGGGATAGCCTTAAGTGGTTAGGGCGTTGTGCTTGTGAATCTGAAGGTCCAGGTTTGAGCCACCACCACTGAGGTTTTTTTTTTTGTTTTGTTTTTGTTTGTTTTAATTAATGGGCTCATTGGGAAAACTGGGACGATACTGTCAAGCTAGCTCCATCCACTTTACGGGTGTGAAGTTGAGCGTGTGGCTCAAAAATGACCTGACCAACACTGCAGGTGTCTGTATCTCTCGGGGGGCCTGGTTGGCACCAGGATTTGTATTATGATAGGAAACGTAAAGTACAACAGGTGTGCCACAAAGTCTCAAAGCACAAGCACTTCCACAGCAGCACCCTTCCATAATCCTCATCGATCATCGCGCAAGAAAAGAAAATCAATGACCTCTGATTTGGTGGCCCCCCCAGTTGCTCTGGTACCATGGTGACCTCAGATTCGGATTCCTTATACATTTCTGTGCCTGTGGTGAGTTTGTGTCAAAGCCTTCGGGATTGGGAGTTTCACGGGAGAAGGTCGTCTAAAGAACGTTGTGGTGGTTACCACACACACACACACACACACACACACACACACACACACACACACACACACACACACACACACACACACACAGAGGTAGAAGTACTACTACTAGCTTTACAGAGTTAACCAGTAGCAGAAAAAAAAAAACCCTCTGACCTGACGCACAGCACAACAAGCCAAAATAATTTTTGGAGGAGAGAAAAAAACACACACAAAATCCTCCTCCTCCTCCTCCTCATACTCATAGTCATACTCACGCAGGCAGTCCCCCACTCTCCAAATGGTTGGCCATGATGACGTGTTGACCCAGTACGTCATACTGCCACTGCTTCTGCCCCATCACCCCCGCCAGAACAGATCCCGTGTGGATCCCCACCCGCATGTTCACGTCTTTCCCCGTGTCCTGCCGCACTTTGCTGCCCAGCGTAACAATGCGTTCCAGAATCCAAGGAAATGAAGGAAGAGAGAGAGAGAGAGAGAGAGAGAGAGAGGGGGGGGGGGGGGAAGTAAGGAAGGATGTGTGGAAGGAAGGAAGGAAGGAATGAATGAATGAATGAATGAAAGAATGAGTGAATGAATGAATGAATGAATGAATGAATGAATGAATGAATGAATGAATGAATGAACGAACGAACGAGCGAGCGAACGAATGAATGAAAGAATGAATGAACGAACGAACGAACAGACGAAAGAATGAACGAACGAATGAATGAATGAATGAACAGACGAAAGAATGAACGAATGAATGAATGAATAAATGAATAAATGAACGAACGAACGAAAGCATCAATGCATAACCTGACAGACTAACTTAAAGCAAGTAAAGTATAAGTAAATCGATGAATGAATAACTAAAATTGTTTTCATCTCCGAAATCGAATCTGGCAACCTCAGTGGTGATTCCTTTTTAACACACACACACACACACAAAACATAAACGGTTGCATACGCAAAATCTCACAACTGGTGAACCTCAGAGGTCAAGCCGAGGAATGAAACCCAAATGAAAATTCCCCAATTAATTTGCTATATGGCTACCTTTATTGTGGATAAGAAAACAAAACAAAACACG
>CM060344.1:21107190-21119690 GCA_030674155.1 Stramonita haemastoma | reverse complement strand
CAGAAACACACGCACGCACACATGCACGTACGCACACACACACACACACGCACGCGTGCACACACACACACACACACACACACACACACACACACACGCTGACACACACACACACACACTTACACACACGCACGCACGCACGCACGCGCACACACACACTTACACAGACACACACACACACACACACACACACACACACACACACACACACACACACACACACACACACACACACACACACGTGGATCGGTGATCTGGAGGTAACGCACCTGCTTAGAAAGAGACAGTCCGGGTTTGATTCCCGTCTGAGCCTGAATTTTTTTTTCTACCATTCACTAGACCTGGAGTGGTGGTCTGGGTGCTAGTCTTTCGGATGATGAGACGATAAAACTGAGGTTCCGCACGCAAGATACATTCAGTGCAGGTAAAAGAAGCCACGGAAACAAAAGAGAGTTGTCCTTGGCAAGATTCTATGGAGAAAAGCCACTCTGATAGGGTAACAAATACACATGCAGACAGGGACCTTTTTTTTTTTTTAAATGGGTGGCATAGCTCTTGTGGCTTCGTATTTTCCCTGAGGAGGGCAGCCCAAATTTTACGCAAAGAACTCTCCCGTGTCCTAAAGTGGTATACAAATACAAACATGGCCCACAGAGAGAGAGAGAGAGAGAGAGAGAGAGAGAGAGAGAAGAGAGAGAGAGAGAGAGAAGAGAGAGAGAGAGAGAGAGAGAGAGAGAGAGAGAGGAGAGGAGAGAGAGAGAGAGAGGACAGACAGACAGACAGACAGACAGACAGACAGACAGACAGACAGACAGACAGACAGACAGACGAGACAGAGAGAGAGAGAGAGAGAGAGAGAGAGAGAGAGAGAGAGACAGACAGACAGACAGACAGACAGACAGACAGACAGACAGACAGACAGACACAGATAGATAGACAGACAGACACAGATAGATAGACAGGCAGATAGACAGACAGACAGACAGACACACACACACACACACACACACACACAACACACACAACACACACACACACACACACACACACACACACACACACACACACACACACACACAACACACACACACACACACACACACACACAACACACACACACACACACACACACACACACTGAGGGGGGACAGGATAGCCTGGTGGTAAGAGTGATGCGCTCGAGATCTGCTGACCCGGGTTTGAATCTCGTTCAAGAGGACTTTTCCTTTCGAGTTAACATCAGTGCCGACTCCATTCCCCCCCAAAAGTCCTTCAGATGGACTATAAACCGATGTGTGTGTGAACGCACGCAGAACATCTTGCGCACACATAAAAACCTGTTCCGGTTTTTTGGAAGAGTAGGCCAGTGTGGCGGTGAGATTCAGATGACAAAATTAACAAAAACTGCATACACACGGGGACAAGTGCTTATTCCATTATCCTCGAAATAAAAGAAATAACACACACACACACACACACACACACACACACACACACACACACACACACACACACACACACACACACACACCACACTCACTCACTCACTCACTCACTCACTCACTCACTCACTCACTCACTCACTCACTCACTCACATATACTCTTACCTAACATTCTCAAACCGCTGCATGTAGATCTTTCTAAACTGGGTGCCAGAGGTATTGGTGATTTGCTCGAAATCTCGCATCATCATCCGAGCCACGTATTTGGGTAATACTGCTTGCAGTAAACTCAGCTGCGGTCATGAAAAAAAAGGCATCAACTTCACCATCAATATTCGTCTATCAAAGCAAGCACATCATTATTGACATTAACCCCCTCTTCCCTCTCTCTCTCTCTCTCTCTGAGTCTCTCTCTCTCTCTCTCTCTCTCTCTCTCTCTCTCTCTCTCTCTCTCTCTCTCTCTCTCTCTCTCTCTCTCTCTCTCTCTCTCTCTCCTTAGAGTTAACATCAGTGCTGACTCCACTCTCCCAAAAGTCCTTCGGATGAGACTTTAAACCGAGGCCCCGTGTGCGAACGCACGCAGAACATCTTGCGCACACGTTAAATCCTGTTCCGCTTTTCGTAAGAGTAGGCCATCGTGTGCCGGTGGGAACAGATGACAATATTTACAAAACTGCATACACACGGGGACCGGATGAAAAAAAGCATATGATTGCTTATTCTGTTATCCTCGATATAAAAGAATAAATAAATAAATAAATAAATAAATAAATATTACTGTAAAACGAGGTCCCGTGTGTGAACGCACGCAGAACATCTTGCTCACACGTTGAAAACCTTGTTTTGCCTTTTGGAAAAGTAGGCCGTTGTGTGCCGGTGGGAACGGATGACAAAATGTACAAAGCCACATGCACACTGGGGACTAGATGTAATTTTTTTTTTTAAAAGCACGAGTGCTTATTCTATTATTATTAACCTCGAAATAAAAGAATATTATAGCAAAATCTCTCTCTGTCTCTCTCTCTCTGTCTCTCTCTCTCTGTCTCTCTCTCTCTGTCTCTCTCTCTCTGTCTCTCCACTTGCCAGTAACGTGATTTGTCCATTATGCCAAGACAAGAGTTCCCTTTGGCTTATATTGCCCTGCACTAAGACACCTCACAGAACAGTTCATACCACATACGTATTTTGGAAAACCTTGCCAAGTTTTAAGTTCATACCATTAATGTCATCAATGAACATGGCATTTAGCAATTAATGTGGGTTTTTTTGTATAGAGCATTTAAAAGACGAAATGTGTTCCATTCACATGTGATCGTTATTGCTTTGTGCAGTTGAAAACTTCACTGAATATCCCCTTTTTCTAAAGGACTTTTGACCTTTATGAATAAAATGTTTCATTTCATGTTGTATATTATTGCCCCACCGACTACAAAGGCCATATCAGAGCTGTCAGAGCCTTAGTCAGTTTCAGCATCTCCAGTAACATTCATCTCAGGTTCAACATCCACATCACTTCCACAGGGGTGAATAACACATCTGAGAGAGAGAGAGAGAGAGAGAGAGAGAGAGAGAGAGAGAGAGAGAGAGAGAGAGAGAGAGAGAGAGAGAGAGAGATTGATTGATTGATTGATGATTGATTGATTGATTTATTCATTCTTTTATATCGAGGATAAAGCCGCCGCTGTAGCTAGTGGTAAGGCGTTGGACTCGTAATTAAAGGTTGCGGGTTCGATCCCAGCTTTCGGCTATGGCGTTGTGCCTTGGAAAAGGCACTTTACGGCTATTTTCTCACCCACCCAGGTGTAAAAGGGGTACCAACCTTATGTTGGGGGTTAACCTACGATAGACTGGCGTCCTATCCAGGGGGGAGTCTATAACTCTCAGTCGCTTAACGCCACAGAAACCGGGATAAGCACAGGCCTGATGAGCCTTAGGCTCGGGACAGACTTTAACTTTAACTATCGAGGATAATGGAATAAGCACTCTTGTGCTTTTTTACGCCCAGTCCCCGTGTGTATGCAGTTTTGTAAATGTCATCTCTTCCCACCGGCACACGATGGCCTACTCTTACGAAAAGTGGAACAGGATTTAACGTGTGCGGAAGATGTTCTGCGTGCGTTCGCACACGGGGCCTCGGTTTAAAGTCTCATCCGAAGGACTTTTGGGGAGAGTGGAGTCAGCACTGATGTTAACCCCAGGAGAAAAATCTCCTCGACCGGACTCGAACCTGGGTCGTCAAATTGCCAGCGCAATGTTCTGACCACTAGGCTATCCGAAGAGAGAGAGAGAGAGAGAGAGAGAGAGAGAGAGAGAGAGAGAGAGAGAGAGGGAGAGAGAGAGAGAGAGAGAGAGAGAGAGAGAGAGAGAGAGAGAGAGAGAGAGAGCAGACAGAAGACAGAGACAGAGACAGAGACAGAGAGACAGACAGACAGACAGACAGACAAACAGACAGACAGACACTGACCTGCTCTCTGTGCTGCTTTTCAATCTCGTGGCTAACAGCGTGCGATTTTTTGGACTCCAGAAAGGAGCGCCGCTGTTTTCGCTCCGAAAAGGCGAATGCCAAAACACCCAAAGAGATGGAGCCGAAAAATAGCAGGCTGTCTGCTACCAACTGCAAAAAAAAAGAAGAGTTTTAATGAATATAGATGGATGGATGGATGGATGGATGGATAGATAGGGAGGTAGGTGAATAGATATATTAGATAGATTAGATTGGTAGGTAAGTAGGTACGTAGATAGATAGGTAGATAGGTCAATGGATAGATAGATAGATGAATAGATGAATGGATGGATGATAGGTAGATAGATAGACTTACTGTGCAAGTACATGCACACAACCACACACACACACACCACACACACACACACTCTCTCTCTCTCTCTCTCACACACACGCACGCCACGCACGCACGCCACGCACACACACACACCACACACACACTATATCCAAATTTCATGTGCAACAAAATGTACTTTTAGAATACTGAGTATTCTATGCGCTTGTTCTTGACCATTATGTCATTGTATTCACATTTCGTACAGTCCCCCAGTTCACCCAGCTGTAAATGGGTACCTGCCTCTTCAAGGTCAGGGAAGGTAAAGCAGCGAGGGAGAGGAGATGGGCGCCGCCCTCAAAATGCTGGCCCCCTAGAGAAGCTGAGGTACTGACACCTCGCTCCCCAACGATCATATAGATTATAGGAAACACACAGACACACAGACACACACACACACACACACACACACACACACACACACACAACACACACACCACACGCACACACACACAACACACAAATCCCCATTTCACAGGAAAAAAAATTTCAAAGCTAAAAACTGTTACCCTTCTGACCCCCCCCCCCCCTCCCCCACCTCTCTCTCTCTCTCACTCTCTTTCTCCCCCTTCCATCTCTCTCTCCCCCTCCCTCCCCCTTCCCTCTCCCCCCCCCCCCCCCCACAGCTGTTAGTTTCCCCCCACTTTCAGCTCCTCTCAGCTGCTAATTATCCCAGCCCAGCCCAGCCCAGCCCAGGCCAGCTGGTGCTATTTCTAGCAGAAGCTGACCACACACGGACAAGGCAAAAAGGAAGCTGAGGAGCGCGCTAAATTTAGCACTCTTGACTCGGTGCCGGGCTACTGAGTGATGTTGGGGTTTGTGCATTTATGCGGCCCCCTCCCCTCAAATGTCCCCGTCTTTCTCCATAGCCTACCTCCTCAATCAGAATGGTGTGCACGGTATTCCCTTCATCCCCCATCAGGTGTTGTCTCGTGGCCCACAGGACGAAGAGCTCGATGGAGTGCACCACAGCAATGGCCACGCTCATGCTCACACAGTGCCGAAGCTTCCAGGGTACCACCACGAAAGTTGTGAAGATAATCACCTGTACATTCCACACCCCCCCACCCCCCACATATCTCTTTTCATGAATGAATTTGACTCAAGCTGAAAAGCTTTGTTTGATCATGTATGGAAAAGAAAGAGATGTGAGGACAATATCAGCGAATGGACAGGCAAAACTTAGCAGAATTTTGAGAAAGGCAGAACAGAGAGAGGAATGGAGGGAACTGGTTGTCAAGAATTCAGGGGTGCCCCCACGGTCGCGAAGCTAAGGGATAGGTAGACAGACAGACAGACAGACAGACAGACAGAGATAAGATAGATAGATAGTGATAGATAGATGATAGATAGATAGATAGATAGTAGATGGATGGATGGATGGATGGATGGATGGATGGATGGATGGATGGATGGATGGATGGATGGATGGATGGATGGATGATAGATAGATAGATAGATAGATGAATGGATGATAGATAGATAGATAGATAGATAGATAGATAGATAGATAGATAGATAGATAGATAGATAGATAGATAGAGAGACAGATAGAGAGACAGACAGACAGACAGACAGACAGACAGACAGACAGACAGATAGATAAATAGATAGATAGATAGATAGATAGATAGATAGATAGATAGATAGATAGATAGATAGATAGATAGATAGATAGATAGACAGACAGAATGGTAGATAGGTAGGTAGAGAGAGAGAGAGAGAGAGAGAGGAGAGAGAGAGAGAGAGAGAGGAGAGAGAGAGAGAGAGAGAGAGATAGATAGATAGATAGATAGATAGATAGATAGATAGATAGAGATAGATAGATAGATAGATAGATAGATAGATAGATAGATAGATGCTTAGTGCCAAAGCCTATAAGTTTTAAAGAAAAGATGTTGTTGTTTTTTAAAAGATGGGATCACAATGAATCAGATTCTCATTCTCATTCAGATGAGACTATAAACTGAGGCCCTGTGTTCGAACGCACGCAGAACATCTTGTGCACACGTTAAAACCCCGTTCCGCCTTTCGAAAGAGCAGGCCATTGTGTGCTGGTAGGAGCGGATGATAAAGTTATTTAAAAAAACCAACAAAACCCAGCATGCACACAGGTGTCGTGTTTAGACACAATCTCTGAGGAAAAATCGAGGAGTTGGGAGGCCCTAGGGCGGCAAGGGGCTGTATATATATATATATATATATATATATATATTATATATATATATATATTATATATATGAAATAAAAACAAATAATGGGTAGGCGCTGCACATGTGGCGACGCGCTCTCCCCGGGGAGGGAGAGCAGCCCGGATTTCACGCAGAGAAATCTGCTGTGACATAAAGGGGTATAAAATAAAAAATGAGCTGCTTTGATGTAAGAATGTGTTGGCCGAGGCCAGCAGGCAGACCTCCTGCAAAATGACAAGAACAGCAGAAGACCAGCTTCTAAGACACAACCACCTGGTGAGGGAAAACCGAGAAGATAAGAGCGAGAAGTTTACCACTACCAGTCATGGCAGTTATGTAACGGGAAATTCGGACTGCTCTCCTGGGAAGAACTCGTCGTCACAAAAGCAGCACCGCCTATTACATAATTATATACTGTCTCTGTCTATGAGTGTAATCTTTTACCTATACGATACGAATTGGTTTTTCGTTTATTTTGAAAATCGAATTTTGCCAGGGACATCTTTTTTTCTTTAGCACATGCAACCTTGGTTAATTATTTTGTCTCACTTGAAAGACTACAGCCCTGACCACCACTTGTGAATGAAAGAAAAATGTCTGGTTTAGACATAAATCGAACACAAAACAACAACGATATCTAAAAGGAAAAAAAAAAGACAGCAGAAAACATAAGATGTCTCATCAAATACAGGAAAAAAAAACCACGTACATTTACTAAAATGATAGATTATCTAGGCATCTAGGACATCCAAAGAATCAATCATGTGTGGAAAATAATGATAACAATAATTTCGAGAGAAAATGAAGAGAACAAAGATATCTAAAAAAAAAATTAAAAAAAGTTTTCCCCTAACAAACAACAACATTTAACAGCAAACACAACACACACACACACACACACACACACACACACACACACACACACACACACACACACACACACAGAAATAATAAAATAACGGACAATTGTTCTACCCATCCAAAAGGGTAAGAAAAGAAACAGTAGAAGAAACAAGAAGTAAAGATATAAAAGAAATCATGGAGACGCAGACGTATAAACAAACAACGAGCAGCAAGATGAGACAAACAAATCATCATCAAAAGAAAAGAGCAGAAAAAAAAACCTCAAACAAAACCTGCAAACAAGCTCCACAAAAAGTCGCAATGCAGCTATCTTAATGGGGGGGGGGGGGGGGGGGGGGAAATAAACAGTGGCATATACAAAAATATCTTCCTTGGTAAAGCTGGGAGCCCTAGCCAAGGGCCCCCCCCAAAAGAAAAAAACTCACAAACAGTTGCGTCCCCAGGGCAGTATTAAGATTTGGTGAATCCACAAACACCCCCCCCCCTTTTCCGTTTAAAGTAAAATAAAGATACAAGGGGAAAAAACACACCCAGAAATACTCAAATTGTGACAAGGATTGATACAGTGACCTACACACACACACACACACACACACACACACCAAAAAAAAAAACCCGACCATACAAACACCAGTAAAACTAAAAGCACCAGACAACGAACATTGCATTGTTGCTGCTCCTACCTGCACCCAGCCCACCAGGCCGCTAGGAGACAGCGGATGCGACTGCACGGCTACATCCACCAGCAGCGAGGACATGACCAGCACCCACAGGATGATGACACACATGCTGGAGCTTCTCCTGTTTATGGCGGGGTTGTAGGTCATGAAGCCCAGCACCACCATCGTCATAGCGATGAAGCCAGCGTGGATGCCCACCCGCGCTAAGTGAACCTCATCATCGGACAGGACAGCCTCCAAGGACAGGCGCGACAACAGGTAGGTGATGGTGATGAACACGAACGCCGGGATGATCTTCAGCTTCTGCTTGCGCATGTACTCCTGGTACAAGTCCTCCTCTTTGCGTTCTGGGAAGCGGCCGAAGAAGACCCTTTTCAACCGGGTGAGAGCAGCGACCTCGACCTTGACCGCGGGCTTGGCATCCCCCAGGTGGGTTGCGGAGTAGACGGTGGTTGGGGGTGCTGACTGAATAAGTTTGGGCTTCCTGATCCTCTTCATCTCAAGTCAGAAAGCGACAAGTTGTCGTTATGTTTTAAAGGTTTTTTTTTTTTTTTTTTCCCAAAGTAGGGGGTCAACAGGGGATTCTTCTAATGTATGGGGTCAACAGGGGATTTTTGCTAATGTAGGAGTCAACAGGGAATTCTTTACCAATGTAGGGGTCAGCAGGGGATTTTTGCTAATGTAGGGGTCAACAGGGGAGTCTTCCGATGTAGGGGTCAGCAGGGGAGTCTTCTGATGTAGGGGTCAGCAGGGGAGTCTTCTGATGTAGGGGTCAACAGGGGATTGTTTAATGTAGAGGTCAACAGGGAATTATTCAAATGGAGGGGTTAAAAAGGGAATCTTCAAATATGTGGGTCAAAATGAGATCCTTCACATGTGTGGATTAAATTATGGGTCCTCAAATGAGTGGGTTGAAAGGTGTTTCTTTAAATGTGTGGGTTACCAAAACGTTTGGGTAAAAAATTGAATTTAAAAAAAACATGTGGGTAAAACAAATTATCTCAATGAATGCGTCAAAAAGTGATTCTTTAAATGCATGGGTCAAAAAGTGATTCTTTAAATGGGTGGGACAAAAATTTGATTCGTTAAATGTATGGGACAAAAAGTTGATTCTTTGAATGCATGGGACCAAAAACTTATTCTTGAATACATGGGTCAAAAAGTAACTCTTTAAATGCATGGGACAAAAAAAGTGATTCTCCGAATGCATGGGTCAAAAAGGTATCCTTCAAAAGTGTGAGTCCATAATTCTCTCTGATCATTTGAAGACAAGAAATTGATAATCATCCCTTTTTCTACAACTGATTGACATTTCTTCAATTCTGGTTCAGAAAAGAAACACATCTAACTTTTTGAAATGCAGCCTGGTCCTGATCTATCAAATATTAATGCTGTGCTTGGTATCCATTAATATTATAGTCAGAAGCAAAACAAAAGAAGGCTTCAAATACTAACACAGTGGAATTACCTGTACACTGCATTGGAATGACAATGGCACAGAAAGCAGATGATAGCACAGGTATTTAAAACCCAACAGACTTGCTAATGGGGTTTCTCATGAGCTCTGACGTAGCATTACCTTCAGAGTGGAGCATTACGTGTACCTAAGTTGCTACTCCTCCGCACCTAGTGCACAATAATTGTCCTCCAATTCCAACAGTCCTGTTCTAACACAAATGATAGAGCCCAAACAAATGCAAAGGTTTTCAATTACCCCTCTCCTAAAAGCACGTCAGTAGGTTTGGTTTAGCACAGCTTGTCCTTGCAGAGAAAATGACCATGGCCATTTCTATGATTCTTCTCCACAGTCAGGAAATTGTGTGAGACAATGGTTTATGTTGTTGGTTGTTTGGTGGTTTTTAAAAAAAAATTCAGAGTTTGCAATTTGAATACACCTTTCAGTGTGCCTCTGTTTCTGCCACACTTCTTGTCCCCAAGTAAGGAATGAGTCAGAATTAACCTTTTCCCTGTGGGTAACACACTACAGGGCAACCAACCATCTGCTAGCTCTTCCCTCCATATCACCCACTACTGGGTTACAGTAGCATACAAATGTGCACAGAGCACGTGTACTGGGAAAGAGGGGTTAATTCATTTAAGGTAGGGATGGTGTTAAGTGTTTTTCTTCCTTGACTTGGGGACTGGGATAAATTTGTACTCACACGTGTCACATAAACTGCCCTAAGTCTCGTTTCCCAATTTCTGCTTTATAAATGCTGAGCAGTTCTATAAAAACTCTCCTACTATGCACAAAACACAACAGGTCGTTAGATGGGTCTGTAAAACACAGCTGACTCAATGATAGCCCTGTAGTTACGTGTTTCATTAGTACCACATTTTAGTCTGTAAAACACACAGCTGACTCAATGATAGCCCTGTAGTTAAGCATTTCAGTAGTATCACATGTTTCTTACACACAGCTGACTCAATGATAGCCCTGTAGTTAAGTGTTTCATTAGTACCACATGTTTGTAAAACACACAGCTGACTCAATGATAGCCCTGTAGTTACGCGTTTCAATAGCATCACATGTTTGTTACGCACAACTGACTCAAAGATAGCCCTGTAGTTACGTGTTTCAATAGTATCACATGTTTGTTATGCACACCTGACTCAAAGATAGCCCTGTAGTTACGCGTTTCAACAGAATCACATGGACACTGCTGATGTGACCCTATTCCTGTAACGTGAGCACGGCGACCTCTTCAGCAATGTTTAGATACTGTCCACAGCAGTCAACATCATCTTCACAAAACCGCCACTGTCTGCAGCCCTACTGCTTTTTTTTTTCCAAATCAGACTAAAACGTCAAAAGTGACACACAGTGCTTTATTTGGACTGTGCTCCATACATAGTTAACATCACTGTTTGTACATCCACTTCAGCATCAGCCAGAAGCATGGTTGGTTTACAATGTTTGCTCTTTAAAACGCCTGCTTCTTATGAGGTATTCTTTTCTTTAGATACCAGTATTTGCCAATCCACAAAAGCATCCTCAAGCCCCGAAAAGTGAATGACTTGTTTGCAAGTGTAGCAGACGAGCAAAAGCTGGCTACAGGCTCAGACCAAAACAAGACCAAACCTCATGCTAGTACACGATGGTCCAAGCAATAAGCTCTCTAAGTGCAGAACACATCTCCTGCCTGTTGCTGACCCGCTGACCGGCACACAGATAAGGGAGAGTGTGGCATGGCTGCCTTCTGTGGCCTGAGATAGCTTTGGGTGGTGCTGGCCTGTCACGCTTTTGACACAGACAGAACATTATCTTCAACATTATCTTGACCGTTGGAGTCCCTGTCCATGTTGAGTCACTGACCTTCTTCTTCGTCTTCTTCTTCTTCTTCTTCTTCTTCTTCTTTGTCAAGCCCTCAGACACCAAATATCGTGTTTTATTTATGGAGTTGCTTTAAACATTTACGTTGAAGATTCATTTACTAAATATACATTACATCATACATCACATCATATATCAGGCAATGATTGTGTCCATTTTCACGATCACTATGATGGAGAAGGCACATGCAAAACCCTGTTTTGTTGTTTCCTACACCTGGTGCGAAGTCAAGCTTTTGTTCTCATGGGTCCTGGACAAGACAATGACCGCTTCATTTTCTGGTAGCTCCTTCTCAGTAAAAGTGGTTTTTGCTCTTTTATGTGACTTTCAAAACTACAAAGACAAAATCTTTAATGTTTTTTTCCCCTCAAGACTCCCACAAAACTATGCCTCCATAGTGATCGTCACTGGCTTTTTTTTTTGCTCCACAAGAGGACACAGCATGTGTAGGTCTTTTTATTTGTCTTCAGTTGTGCCCGTACAAACTAAACATGAAACAGGGGTTAATTTTTTTTTGGCGAAACAATCCAACCTACATGACGCAGAATCCCACCATTTCAATCACTTGTGTTCAGTAAAACTGGAGAGGAATAATAATCATGAGGTCTCACTGCTGCACACAATAGCATCGATGAGATGAACTATTTCCTCAGTGTGATGAAGAATAATAATTGTTAAAAAATCACCCTCACAATATCCTCTACTATTTCTACTACTACACAGAAGCACATCTATCTAAAAAAAAAAAAAAAAAGAAAAGTTTTTGGAAAAATCAAGAGAAAAACCGATCCTTGCAGAGAAAAAAATGTTACTGAACAAAACCAATCAACTTATTTTTTAGCAAAGCAATGAGTGATTGTGACCAATCACCTCAAACTGGCCTACAGTGTTCCAGCGTTCATAAGCAAGGCTGTTTGTTCTCAGCAAACAATGGACAGACCTGAAGAAAGAACCTACATTATCTCCTACTGATGTTCACGGCTGTTGTTGAAGAACTGAAGAAGGCAGATCCTTACAGACGGTACCTGGCATGTACGTGGTTATCAAAATCAATTGAGAGAGTTGGTGGGAGTCATCTGTAGGCTATTTTGGTAGAGATGATCAATATGTACAACAATGAGCAACGAATCTGTCATTTCTGTTTGTTGGG
>CM060344.1:21087190-21094690 GCA_030674155.1 Stramonita haemastoma | reverse complement strand
TTAAAAAAATTTTTTTTACATCCAGTCCCCGTGTATTTCATGCAGTTTTGTATATTTTGTCATCTGTTCCTACCGGCACACAATGGCCTACTCTTCCGAAAAGCGGAACAGGTTTAATCAACGTGTGCACAAGATGTTCGTTCTGCGTGCGTTCGCACACGGGGCCTTGGTTTATAGTCTCATCCGAAGGACTTTTTGGAAGAGTGGAGTCTGCACTGATGTTAACTCCACGGGAAAAATCCCCTCGAACGGGAATCGAACCCGGATCGTCAGATTGCAAGTACAGACCTGCCAGTGCCTTAATTCCTTTCGTGTTTATACACATTCAGAAGAATACGCGTGCACGTTAAACATAAAGTAATAGTAGTGGTGGTATCATCACCATCATCATCACCACAATCACCACCAACACTATCATCACCACCACCACCATCATCAACATCAACATCATCGTCATCTCCACCACCACCACCACCATTTCGTTTCATTTCATTTCGCACCACTTAAAGTCACGGCAGATTTCTCTGCACGGCATTCAGGCTGCTCTCTCCGGGGAGAGCGCGTCGCCACAAGTGTAGCGCCACCCATTGTTTTCTTTTCCTGTCTGATTAAATATATAGTCGTTTCCCTGAGTGGCTTTTTTTCTACAGAATTCTGCCATTGACAACTCTCTTGTTGCCGTGGATTCTTTATATGCGCTAAATAATTATATGTAACACAGAGCACCTCAGTTTATCGTCTCATCCAAAAGACTAGCACCCAGACCACCCACTCCTGGTCTAAAGGATGGAGGTCAAAATTTCGGGCCTAAACGGGGATCAAACCACTGCACACTCCCGACCCAGACTCTTCGCTTTCTAGGCCACCCAGGTGCGTGACTTCTCGACCACCGAACCTCCACCACTCTCACCACCACCACCACCATCATCGCAACACCACCACCACCATCATCATCATAACACCACCATCATCATCACAACACCACCACCACTATCATCGCAACACCACCACCACCATCATCATCACAACACCACCATCATCATCACAACACCACCATCATCATCATCACAACACCACCATCATCATCACAACACCACCACCATCATCATCACAACACCACCATCATCATCATCATCACAAACACCACCACATCATCATCACACCACCACCATCATCATCACAACACCACCATCATCATCACAACACCACCACCATCATCATCACAACACCACCACCATCATCACAACACCACCATCATCATCACAACACCACCATCACAACACCAACACCACCATTAATCACAACACCAACACCACCATCATGACAACAACACCACCACCATCATCACAACACCACCACCATCATCATCACAACACCACCACCATCATCACAACACCACCACCATCATCACAACACCACCATCACAACACCAACACCACCATTAATCACAACACCACCACCACCATCATCACAACACCACCACCACCATCATCACAACACCACCACCACCATCATCACAACACCACCAACACCATCATCACTACACCACCACCATCATCATCACAACACCACCACCACCATCACTACACCACCATCATCATCACAACAAAGCCACCACCATCATCACAACACCACCACCATCATCACAACACCACCACCACCATCATCACAACACCACCACCATCATCACAACACCACCAACACCATCATTACTACACCACCACCATCATCACAACACCACCACCACCATCATCACAACACCACCACCATCATCACAACACCACCACCACCATCATCACAACACCACCACCATCATCACAACACCACCACCACCATCACAACACCACCACCATCATCATCATCACAACACCACCACCATCATCACAACACCACCACCATCATCACAACACCACCACCATCATCACAACACCACCACCATCATCATCACAACACCACCACCATCATCATCACAACACCACCACCATCATCACAACACCACCACCATCATCACAACACCACCATCATCATCACAACACCACCACCACCACCACCATCATCATTGCAACACCACCACCACCACCACCACCATCATCATCACAACACCACCATCACCACCACCACCACCATCATCATCACAACACCACCACCACCACCACCACCATCATCATCACAACACCAACACCACCACCACCACCACCATCATCATCACAACACCACCACCACCACCACCATCCATCACCAATTAAAAAAAACCCTCCTCTCACCACCACCCCTTCTCGTCCCCTGTCTCTGTGCATGCCCAGAATCTGACCCTGACCCTCCCCAAAGCGGTGGTGGGTCTGACCGAGACGACCATTGGTCAGAAAGAACTCCTGGACAAGATCGCCTGCACTGGCGGGGAGAACAACAGCACCTATAGGGCCTACGTGGACACTGTCACTCCTAGCAACCCCTGTGGCGCCTGCTTCGCTGTGTGGCCAAAAGGCACGGGTAAGGTTATATTCAAAGGTAAAGGTGTCCCGTAACCTGTGTGGTCGTAGGGGAGCGAGAGCGTCAGAGACCTCAGCTTCTTTCTCTAGGCGCCAGCAATATTGAAGGCGGCGCCCATCTCCTCTCTCTCTCTCTCTCTCTCTCTCTCTCTCTCTCTCTCTCTCCTCTCTCTCTCTCTCTCTCTCTCTCTCTCTCTCTCTCTCTCTCTCTCTCTCTCTCTCTCTCTCTCTCTCTCTCTCTCTCTCTCTCTCGCTGCTTTACCTTCCCTGACCCTAAAGAGGGCAGGTACCCATTGACAGCTGGGTAAACTGGGGGGGGGGGGGGGACTGTACTGTAGACAAGGCGCGCAAACGGTCACCCATCCAATTGGTGACCACGCTCGACGCTGCTTAACTTGACAGGGGGGAAAGCGAGCGCTCTGACCACTGAGCTTTCCAGTCCCCAAGGTTTTATTTATGTATTTATTTATTTGAGTTTATCAATTTATTTATTTATTTATTTAATTCTCTTATGTTGAGGATAATGGAATAAGCACTCATTTTTTTTAACATTCCGTACCCGAGTGTATGCTGTTTTGTAAATCTTGTCATCTGTTCCCACAGGCACACAATGGCTTACTCTTACGAAAAGCGGAACAGGATTTAACGTGCGCGTGAGATGTTCTGCGTGCGTTCGCACACGGGGCTTCGGTTTATAGTATCATCCGAAGGACTTTTAAGGAAGAGTGGAGTCAGCACTGATGTTAACTCCATGGGACAAATCCCCTCGAACGGGAATCGAACCGGGTCGTCAAATTGCGAGCGCAATGTTCTGACCACTAGGCTATCCCAAGAGAGAGAGAGAGAGAGAGAGAGAGAGAGAGAGAGAGAGAGAGAAGAGAGAGGAGAGAGAGAGAGAGAGAGAGAGAGAGAGAGAGAGAGAGAGAGAGAGAGAGAGAGAGAGAGGAGAGAGAGGAGAGAGAGAGAGAGAGAGAGAGAGAGAGAGAGAGAGAGAGAGAGAGAGGAGAGAGGAGAGAGAGAGAGAGAGAGAGAGAGAGAGAGAGAGAGAGAGAGAGAGGATCATCATCATCATAATCATCACCCCCACCCACCACCATCATCATCACCATCATCATCACTACCACCACTGCCACCGCCACTCACCATCAATCACACCACCATCATCATCCACATCACCACCACATCAACCTACCCACCACCACCACTCACCACCACAACACCACCACCACACACACATCACACCACCACACACACCACCACCACCACCACACACCACCACACCACCATACACACCACACCCACCACCACCACCAACCACACCACACCACCACCACCCAACCACCACCACCAACCAAACCACCAATCATTCCGACCCACCCTCTCACTCTCTGTGTATCCCTGCCTGCAGGCTACGTGTTGGTGTATGCCCCCCTGGTGGCGGGCAGACTGTCCTATGCCCAGGCCTCGGCCTATGTGGTGAGGGTCAGATGTACGGACGACACCACTTCTGTCCTGGGAAGCGTGGAAGTCAGACTTCGCCTGAACGCCGCTCCGACTTTTGAAAAACCCATCAGAGCTTTCAGTAGGTTGTGGTGGTGATTGTGGTGAAATCCAAGTGTGTGTGTGTGTGTGTGGGGGGGGGGGGGGGGGGGGGGGAGGGGGAGGGGGGGGTTGTTGTGTGTGTGGGGGGGGGGGTAGTTTTTTTTTTTTTTTTTTTTTTAAATCATTCTTTTATATCGAAGAAAAACCAAGAGGGAGCAGTCTTTTTAGTTTCCAAGTGCATCAGCCATTAACCTCTCTAAGAAGATGTTGAAGAGGGTGGAAGACAGCAGACATCCTTGGCGTACTCCAATTGTGGTTCGGAATCAATTTCCTATGTTGTTGTCATCGTAGACTGCGCTGGTTGCCTAGTCATAGAGGCATTCTATGGTTCTGATCTGGTTGGCATGGATGGTTGACTGATGCCCCCCCACCCCCCACCCCCAAAAAAGAAAAATAAAAGAAAAAAAAATGAAATGAGACTACAATACCAAACTAAAGACTCAAGGGTAACCATGAAAAACAGAATTGGTGGTTATCCACACTTTGGGGATCTCTGCTTGCCTCCTGTGTTTGCACTTTGTTTCGTTGCAGCCACCTTTGTTTTGTTTTGTTGCAGTCACCTTTGTTGTGTTTAAATGTATCCACCTTTGTTTTGTTTCAGTGCAGCCACCTTTGTTGTGTTTCAATGCAGCCACCTTTGTTTTGTTTCAGTGCAGCCACCTTTGTTTTGTTTCAGTGCAGCCACCTTTGTTTTGTTTCGTTGCAGCCACCTTTGTTTTGTTTCGTTGCAGCCACCTTTGTTTTGTTTCGTTGCAGCCACCTTTGTTTTGTTTCGTTGCAGTCACCTTGGTTTTGTTTCAGTGCAGCCACCTTTGTTTTGTTTCAGTGCAGCCACCTTTGTTTTGTTTCGTTGCAGCCACCTTTGTTTTGTTTCGTTGCAGCCACCTTTGTTTTGTTTCGTTGCAGTCACCTTGGTTTTGTTTCAGTGCAGCCACCTTTGTTTTGTTTCAGTGCAGCCACCTTTGTTTTGTTTCGTTGCAGCCACCTTTGTTTTGTTTCGTTGCAGCCACCTTTGTTTTGTTTCGTTGCAGTCACCTTGGTTTTGTTTCAGTGCAGCCACCTTGGTTTTGTTTCAGTGCATCCACATTTGTTTTGTTTCAGTGCAGCCACCTTTGTTTTGTTTCGTTGCAGCCACCTTTGTTTTGTTTCGTTGCAGCCACCTTTGTTTTGTTTCATCCACCTTTGGTTTGTTTCATTGCAGCCACCCTTTGTTTTGTTTCATTGCAGCTACCCTTTGTTTTGTTTCGTTGCAGCCACCCTTTGTTTTGTTTCGTTGCAGCCACCCTTTGTTTTGTTTCATTGCAGCCACCCTTTGTTTTGTTTCGTTGCAGCCACCCTTTGTTTTGTTTCATTGCAGCCACCCTTTGTTTTGTTTCGTTGCAGCCACCCTTTGTTTTGTTTCATTGCAGCCACCCTTTGTTTTCTTTTAATGCAGCCAATTTTGTTTCAATGCAGCCACCTTTGTTTTAAATGCAGCCACATTTGTTTCAATGCAGCCACATTATTTTGTTTCAATGCAACAACTTTTGTTTTGTTGCAATGCATCAACCTTTTTTTTGTTTGATTGCAGCAGCCACATTTGTTTTGATTCATTGTAGCCACCTTTGTTTCAATGCAGCCACCTTTCAATGCAGCTACCTTTGTTTTGTTTCATCCACCTTTGTTTTGTTTTATTGCAGCCGTCTTTGTTTTGTTTCGTTGCAGCCACCTTTACCCTGTACGCTACGCAGAACAAAGCAGCGGGGGACGTGGTCTACGATAAAATTGTCCCCAGGATAGAGAGGGAGATGCTGTCTTCTACTTTCTCACCACTCACCCTGCCTCTGATCTCTTTCAGATTGGCTACAGTAAGTCTGTCTGTGTCTCTGTCTGTCTGTCTCTCTTTCTGTCTGTCTGTGTTTATCTGTCTGTGTTTATCTGTCTCTGTCTGTCTGTCTGTGTGTCTGTCAATCTGTCTGTCTGTCTGTCTGTCTGTCTGTCTGTCTGTCTGTCTGTCTGTCTGTCTGTCTGTCTGTCTGTCTGTCTGTCTGTCTCTCTCTCTCTCTCTCTCTCTCTCTCTCTCTCTCTCTCTCTCTCTCTCTCTCTCTCTCTCTTTGGTTTCTTTGTTTGTTTGTTTGCTTGTTTATTATTCAAATCAAAATCATCACTGATTCTTACTTCTTATTTTCGTTTCTGAATAAGTGCCTTTTTTTTAATAACATTACCTTAATATTGTATCTCTGTCTTATTTCTTACCTGTTGTTTGATACTTGGTATGGTTTGCTCTTGGTAATTGGATCATTATAATTGTTCTTGTTTTAGTTGAGGCTGTCTTTTTATCTTGATGTTATCCCTGAAAGGGGCGGGGACTGGATGTAAAAAAGCACATGTGTGCTTATCTGTTATCCTCGAATAAAAGAATTTTGCCTTGCCTTTGCCTTGCCTTGTCTTCTCTCTCTCTCTCTCTCTCTCTCTCTCTCTCTCTCTCTCTCTCTCTCTCTCTCTCTCTCTCTCTCTCTCTCTCTCTCTCTCTCTCTCTCTCTCTCTCTCTCACCTTCTGTGTTTGATTTGATTTGATTAATTTTATTCCTTTATATCGAGGATAATGGAATAAACACTCTTGTGCTTTTTTACATCCAGTCCCCGTGTGTATGCACTTTTGTAAATGTCATCTGTTCCCACCGGCACACAATGGCCTACTCTTAAGAAAAGCGGAACAGGATTTAACGTGTGCGCAAGATGTTCTGCGTGCGTTCGCACACGGGGCCTCGGTTTAAAGTCTCATCCGAAGGACTTTTGTGGAGAGTGGAGTCAGCACTGCTGTTAACTCCAGGAGAAAAATATCCTCGACCGGAATCGAACCCGGGTCGTCAGATTGCCAGCGCAATGTTCTGATCACTAGGCTATCCGTCCCCCCCTGTGTGTGTGTGTGTGTGTGTGTGTGTGTGTGTGTGTGTGTGTGTGTGTGTGTGTGTGTGTGTGTGTGTGTGTGTGTGTGTGTGTGTATGTGTGTGCCTGTGTGTGTGTTGGTTTCATCATTCTGTACCTCTGGCTGTTGTATCCATTCCTTCATGTTGTTATCGATTTGTGTGTATGTGTGTGCGTGCGCGTGTGTGCGCGCGCGTTAGAGAGAGAGAGAGAGAGAGAGAGAGAGAGAGAGAGAGAGAGAGAGAGAGAGAGAGAGAGAGAGAGAGAGAGAGAGAGAGAGAGGAGAGAGAGAGAGAACATAGAATCGCACAACTAATTAACTTCATTAAAACTTCCCCCCTTTTATGGGGCTTTAGACAGAGTTACCATTCTTTGACAACTCTTTTGAGAAGGAGGTAACAGAATGTTACAAACACCAGCCATGTCAGTCAGTATATATATATATATATATATATATATATATATATATATATATATATATATATATATATATATATATATA
>CM060344.1:21059690-21074690 GCA_030674155.1 Stramonita haemastoma | reverse complement strand
GACAACCCTCTTGTTGCCGTGGGTTCTTTTACATGCGCTAAATAATCATGTGTAACACACGGGTTCTCGGTGTGAAGTTATACCTTTACTTTGATACTTAACAAACAAGTGACGACCACACAGGTTAATTAAGTGATACATTTACCTTGATACTTAGCAAACAGGTGACGACCCAGCAGGTTAATTAATTAAGTAATACCTTTACCTTGATATAAAGCAAACAAGTGACGACCACACAGGTTAATTAAGAGAAACCTTTACCTTGATACTTAGCAAACAAGTGACGGCCACACAGGTTAATTAAGTGACGCCTTTACCTTGATACTTAGCAAACTTGTATTGTACTTACTATTACACGTGCAGGGTCCATAATTGCTGTGCTGGCAACGGGGGCGGTAACCCTGCTGAGGTCTTGCCAGGTGGGAGAAAGGGAGACCATCCAGGCCTTCGTTACTGACCAGGGAACCTACCCCGGCCCTCTGTCTGCTGTGCCCACCACCATAAGGTTCAGCTGTAACGTGAGTCCTGCCTGACAGACAGACAGACAGACAGAGAGAGAGAGAGAGAGAGAGAGAGAGAGAGAGAGAGAGAGAGAGAGAGAGAGAGAGAGAGAGAGAGAGAGAGAGGGGGAGAGAGAGAGAGAGAGAGAGAGAGAGAGAGAGACGGAGAGAGACGGAGAGAGAGGGACAGACAGACAGAGAAACAGAGAGAGAGACAGAGAGAGACAGACAGAGACATAGAGAGAGACAGAGACAGAGACAGAGAGAGAGAGAGAGACAGAGACAGACAGACAGACAGACAGACAGACAGAGAGACAGACAGACAGACAGACATACAGACAGGCAGGCAGGCAGACAGACAGACAGACAGAGAGACAGAGACAGAGACAAAGACAGACATACAGATAGACAGACAGACAGAGAGATAGACAGACAGAGAAACAGATAAAGACAGACAGAGAGATAGAAAGAGAGAAATAGAGAAGAGGGAGAGAATAAGGTCAATACTGCACAATGCAGTGTAATACAATACAGTCAATGCAAGACAGCGTAATGTAATACAATCAATACAGCACAATGTAATGCAATACAATAATACAACACAATGTAATACAATCAATACAACACAATACAATACAATCAAGACAACACAATGTAATGCAATACAATCAATACAACACAATGCAATGGACAATATTACACATTATGAGACTTCGGATCCCAACACAATAATTATACCCCACAACACCACGTTACACCTCCACTACTACCACTCTACCCCACCCCACCCTAGATTTCACCGCATACCCCACTACACCACCTTACCCCACTTCCACACCACATCACACCACACCACACTACACCAGCCACCCCACCCCCACCCTCACACCACACCACACCCGCATGCGTACTACCCCACATCCTCCACCACTCTACACCCACAGCACAGCACACCACCCACCCCACCCCACCCTACACCCCACCCCACCCCACCCACATCCCAATCTACCCCACCCCACCCAACATCACACCACCCCACCCACCCCACCCCACTCTACCCCACCCCACCCCACCCAACCCTACAACACACCCTACACCCCTCATACCCCACCCCACCCTACACCACACCCCACCCATACCCCAACCTACCCCTCCCCACATCACATCACACCCCACCTCACCCCACCCCACCCCACATCACATCATACCCCACCTCACCCCACCCCACCCCACAGCACCCCACCCCACCCCACCCTACCCTACACCACCCCCTACACCACACCACCACCCACCCTACCCCACACCACCCCCACACACCACACCACACCCCACCCCAAACTACCCCAGGGCCCACCCCACACTACACCATCCCACACCACACCATACTACCACACCACACCCACCACCCTGCACCACACCAAACCCCACCACACCAATACCACCACCCCACCACCCCCACTACACCACCACCACACCATACCCAATAATACCCTGCCAAATCTGTAAGCAGCCGCCGCGGTAGTCTAGTGGTTAGGGCGTTGGACCCGTAATCTAAAGGTTGCGGGTTCGATCCCAGCTTTCGGATATGGCGTTGTGCCCTTGGAAAAGGCACTTTACGGCTATTTTCTCACCCCACCCAGGTGTAAAAGGGGTACCAACCTTGTGTTGGGGGTTAACCCTGCGATAGACTGGCGTCCTATCCAGGGGGGAGTCTATGACTCTCAGTCGCTTAACGCCACAGAAACAGGGATAAGCACCGGCCTGATGAGCCTGAGGCTCGGGACAGACTTGAACTTTTAAAAAATCTGTAAGCAGGAATGCCCAGTTCCCCCCGTCACACAGACAACGAGCGCAGCTACTACTGCTACTACTACCCTGCAAAACACGCCTGAGATCCTAGCGAGCGTGGGCAGAGGGGATGGGGAGAACGACGCCAATCCCCTGACCCTTCACCTGGGATGGGGAGTTTTCGCATCCCTCCTCGGCCTCCTATTGGTCGCCACGCTTGCTTACGTCATCTGGAGATACTGCGCACCCCTCTGCGCAAGATGGTGTGCCACAAGGTGTTGTTGGAGGAAAAAGTGAGTTTTGGTTTGGATCATTTTTAAAGAAAAAGTTCGTCTTTTGTTTTGTTTTGTTTTTGTTATTGTTGTCTTGTGGAGAAAGTGTGTCTTTGTGTTTGGAGAAAGAAGTGTGTGTTTTGTTTTGTTTTTTGAAGAAGAAAGTGTTTTTTTTTTGTTTTTGAGAAAGTTTTTCTTTATTTTTGAGAAAGTGTGTATTTTTCGTTTTTGAGAAGGTTTGTCTTTGAGAAAGTGTGTCTTTGAGAAAGTGTGTCTTTGAGAAAGTGTGTCTTTGTTTTTGAGACGTAAGTTTGTCTTTATTTTTGAGAAAGTGTGTTTTTGTCTTTGAGAAAGTTTGTCTTTGTTTTTTTTGAGAAGAAAGTGTGTCTTTGTTTTTAGTCTTTGCGTTTTTGGGGAGAAAAAAAGTGTGTCTTTTGTTTTTGGAGAAGAAAAAGTGTCTTTGTGGTTTTGGAGAAGAAAGTGTGTCGTTGGTTTTTTTGGAGAAGAAAGTGTCTTTTTTTTAGAAGAAAGTGTGTCTTTGTTTGTTTTTGTTTAGAAGAAAGTGTGTCTTTGCTTTTGGAGAAGAAAATGTGTCTTTTTATTTTTTAGAAGACAGTTTGTCTTTGTTTTTGGAGAAGAAAGTGTGTTTTTGTTTTTTCGAGAAGAAAAAGTGTCTTTTGTTTTTTTGGAGAAGAAAGTGTGTCTTTTGTTTTTTGGAGAAAAAAGTGTGTTTTTGTGTTTAGAGAAGGAAGTGTGTCTGTGTTTTTAGAGAAGAAAGTGTGTCTTTTCTTTTTAGAAAAAGGTGTGGTTTAAAAAAAAAGTCTTTGTTTTAACAAAAAAAGTCTTTGTTTTGAAAAATATAAAAGTTTTTATTGTTTTTAAAAAAATCTTTGTTAACCCCCCCCCCCTAAAACTGACTGGTTAATAAAGATGGGTTTGTTGGGGGCAGGTTTCCCAAACCTTCCTACCTTCTCTTCCCACCCTCCTTTCCCACCTTCCTACCTTCTCTTCCCACCCTCCTCTTCCCACCTTCCTACCTTCTCTTCTCACCCTCCTCTTCCCACCTTCCTACCTTCTCTTCCCACCCTCCTCTTCCCACCTTCCTACCTTCTCTTCCCACCCTCCTCTTCCCACCTTCCTACCTTCTCTTCTCACCCTCCACTTCCCACCCTCCACTTCCCACCCTCCTCTTCCCACCCACCTCTTCTCACCCTCCTCTTCTCACCCTCCACTTCCCACCCTCCACTTCCACCCCTCCTCTTCCCACCCACCTCTTCTCACCCTCCACTTCCCCCCTCCTCTTCTCACCCTCCTCTTCCACCTTCCTCTTCCCACCTTCCTTCCTTCTCTTCCCACCCTCCTCTTCCCACCTTCCTTCCTTCTCTTCCCACCCTTCTCTTCCCACCCTCCTCTTCCCACCTCCTCTTCCCACCTTCCTCTTCCCACCTTCCTTCCTTCTCTTCTCACCCTCCTCTTCCCACCTTCCTTCCTTCTCTTCTAACCCTCCTCTTCTCACCCTCCTCTTCCCACCTTCCACCCTCCTCTTCCCAACCTCCTTTTCCCACCTCCACCTCTTCTTCCCACCTTCAACCCTTCTCTTCCCACCTTCCACCCTCCTCTTCCCACCCTCGACCCTCCTCTTTCCACCCTCCACCCTCCTCTTTCCACCCTCCACCCTCCTCTTCCCACCCTCCTCTTCCCACCTTCCACCCTCCTCTTCCCACCTCCCACCCTTCCTCCCACCCTCCTCTTCCCACCTCCCACCCTCCCTCCCACCCTCCTCTTTGCCACCTCCCACCCTCCTCTTGCCACCTCCCACCCTCCTCTTCCCACCTCCCCCCTCCCTCCCACCCTCCTCTTGCCACCTCCCACCCTCCTCTTGCCACCTCCCACCCTCCTCTTCCCACCTCCCACCCTTCTCTCCTCTTCCCACCTCCCACCCTTCTCTCCTCTTCCCACCTCCCACCCTCCACTTCCCACCTCCCACCCTTCTCTCCTCTTCCCACCTCCCACCCTCCTCTTCCCACCTCCCACCCTTCTCTCCTCTTTCCACGCTTTCACCCTCCTCTTCCCACCCTCTCACCCTCCTCTTCCCACCTCCCACCCTCCTCTCCGCTTCCCACCACCCTCCTCTCCTCTTACCCCCCACCCCCCCCACCCCCCACACCCTGTATCTACTTTGACCTGTTGTTTTGTGACGATGACGCACAGGAGGAGTTGAGATGCTTGTGATCACTATAGCTGTGATTATAGTGGATACGATTTTGACAGTGGGATTGATGGAATAAATTGAAAAACAAAACAAAAACACAGTATGTAGAAGAATAATAGGGATGAGACAGTCGAGTTAAGTTTTGATGATCAGTGTGGTGTGGCATGATGATGATAATGATGATGATGATGGTTGTGGTGGTGATGGTGGTGGTGTGGCTGGTGGGGATGGTGGAGAAGATGATGATGATAGTGGTGGTGGTGGTGGTGATGGTGATGGTGGTGATGGTGGTGGTGGTGGTGATGATGATGATGATGATGATGATGGTTGTGGCGGTCGTGGTGGTGATGGTGATGAAGGTGGTGGTGATGATGATGATGATGATGATGATGATGATGATGATGATGATGATGATGATGATGATGATATCGTTATTATCATCGGTAGTTTCTGTTCTGTGTGTGAGTAAAAGTAGACGCAGTAGACTTAGTAGTAGTATGTAGTAGTAGTAGTAGTAGTAGTAGCAGCAGCAGCAGCAGCAGCAGCAGCAGCAGCAGCAGCAGCAGCAGCAGCAGCAGTAGTAGTAGTAGTAGTAGTAGTAGTAGTAGTAGTAGTAGTGTCAGTAGTAGTAGTAGTAGTAGTAGTAGTAGTAGTAGTAGTAGTAGTAGTAGTAGTAGTAGTAGTTTAATTATTTACGTATTTATTCCTCTTTGTTTATCTAATTTTGATTCATTCATTATTTTCAGACCTCCCGACAATGATCCAGTTCTTTTCGGCTTTTGGAAAGAAAGTAGGTCATAGTTTCTGTGTGTGTGTGTGTGTGTGTGTGTGTGTGTGTGTGTGTGTGTGTGTGTGTGTGTGTGTGTGTGTGTGTGTGTGTGTGTGTTAGTATTGTATTGCGCGCGTGTGTGTGCATGTGTGTGTGTATGTTCTTGTGTTGTGTGTGTGTGTGTGTGTGTGTGTGTGTGTGTGTGTGTGTGTGTGTGTGTGTGTGTAGGGGAGAGAGAGAGAGAGAGAGAGAGAGAGAGAGAGAGAGAGAGAGAGAGAGAGAGAGAGAGAGAGAGAGAGAGAGAGAGAGAGACAGACAGACAGACAGACAGACAGACAGACAGACAGACAGACAGACAGACAGACAGACAGAGACAGACAGACAGACAGACAGAGACAGACAGACACAGAGAGAGAGAGAGAGAGAGAGAGAGAGAGAGAGAGAGAGAGAGAGAGAGAGAGAGAGAGAGAGAGAGAGAGGACAGACAGACAGACAGACAGACAGACAGACAGACAGACAGACAGACAGACAGAGACAGACAGAGAGGTGTCAAGTTGAATAATCCAGTCGAGCCTAGATCTTGTTGTTGTCTCCCCTGTACTGTTCTGGGGACCCAGTGCTTTTTGTTGTTGCTGTTGTTGTTGATGTTGTTGCACATTACCTTTAGCTTGTGAAAAAAAAAACCCCAAACAACAACAACAACAACAAAAAGGGGGTGAGGATGGATGGGGGTAGGAGATGTTAGGCACTTAAACATAAGCAATAATGAGACACGATTATTTTCAAGAGCAATAAGAGGCCTACTCTTGTTTATTGTTCCTCAGTTAGAGAGCTCTAGGTTCACCAGTAGTGAGACTGTACGTAGGCGACCGTTTTTTTTTCCACCATTGATTTTAAGGTAGCCGCATTCCGACTTCAGGGATGCAGTAGTATTATTGTGATAGCCCTGAAATCCTTTTTGGATAATCAGTTTGTGACTTGACTTTGATTTGACTCTGACTTTGACTTAGCCTAACTCCTGGTGTGACTCTCTGAAGAATTCTTGAAGCAGCCTTCTACTGGGATCAACTCATGCCGCAAGTTTAACTAACGATGACGTATTTTTGTGTGTGTGTGTGTGTGTGTGTAGCTTACGTAGATCGGGATCAACGTCATATGCCTCAGCGTGACGTCATTCCCGCCACGGTAGCAGAGGACAGAGTGTTGGCGGAAACGAGAGAAGGAAGAAGAGGAGAGAGAGAAGGAGCAGAGGAGGAAGGAGAGACGGAAAGTGGAGGAGAAATATCGGCAGGAGATGGCGAAATATCAGGAGCAAGTCAACACTCTTCGCTCCCCGCAACCCCCTACCTTTCTCCCTCCTCCTCCTCCTTCTCCTCCTCCAAAGAAAAACTGGTGTCATATTCTCTAAGGAGTATCAAATGCTGTAGATTTGTTTTCTGTGATTGGGGGGGGGGGGGGGGGGGGGGGGGGGCGGGGGGGAGGGGGGGGGGGGGGCGAGAGAAACTTAAAAGAAAAACAAACCAACTAATGATGTGGTTTTTTAGCATAATTATTCCAAATAAGTTATGGGTTTAAACCCATTTGTGGACCACGCTACAAACAAAAAAAAACAAATTAAAGAGGCTTGAGACTCCTGGAGTTTGCCAGTAACAACAATCTCTAGCTAGTGAATACACTTGGCCCACATAACAAAAAATCAGTGCTGTTATTGTCTGTGCAATCCTGCATACTACCGCTGGCTTGGACTCCTTGTTACCTTGTTATCAAGCCAGATATAGTATGCAGGATTGCACGGACAATAAAACAGCACTGTCAAAACTGAACACTATCTGGAAAGATAAAAAATATTTCACTCAACTTCCAAGATCAGACTAATGCGCTCCCTAGTCATATCCATATTCCTGTTTGCCTGTGAATCGTGGACCCTGACTGCTGATTTGGAAAGAAGAGTACAGGGGGTAGAGATGAGATGTTTTCGGAGAACTCCTTGGCATCTCCCACAGAGACCACATAAGCAACAAAGACGTGCATAACAGAATCCAGCAAACCATTGGTCCCTACAAAAACCTGCTATCAAAGAAGCGAAAACTTAAATGGTACGGGCATGTCACAAGACCAAAAGGACTTGCAAAAATAATACTGTAAGGCACTGGAAGGGATGGGAGGGGCAACATCAGCGAATGGACAAGCCTAGAACTCAACAAAACTTTGAGAAAGGCAGAACAGAGAGAGGAATGGAGGGAACTGGTTGTCAAGTCTTCAGGGGTGCCTCCACGGTCGCCAGACTGAGGGACAGATAGATATATAAATACATGGGTTTAAATGCGTTTTTCTATGAGAAGCACTTAACATAAGCATGCAACATCTTGATGAATTTGATACTGTTGTTACCTCTACCTTAAGAGTAACAGAACTGTTTTACTCCTGATTTGTTTGTTCGTTTATTTGTGTGTTGTCTTTTTTTTTATTTTTTTACTTTTTTGTCCACAATATAAACAATATATACTGCTCACATTGCCTTTCACGTACCCCCCCAAACCGTTTGTATATAAATGTAATTGCTTCTTGTTTAGACATATGGGTTGAACATTGGCGCCAGAAGCTATTTATACAAGGTGTTCTCCATTGATGTAATGTTTAATGTTGAGCCTTTATTTATTGCAAAACTTACTCGAGAAAACTGATGCTCAATTTGAACAAAAGCGTTTGCATGTTGTGCTCTTTTACTCTTGTTTAACACAATATGCTTTGTTGTTCAGCTCACTGTTCTATAAACTGCTGAGATGTTGTTGATATTGTGCTTACCGTAATCCACATTACGAAAGAAACTGTCTAATCGTAAGAAAAAAAGCTCAAGTATTTGTTGTATAGCGAAGATTCGTTATTCACCGTGTTTGTTGTTCATTGAATGGGAGATTCGAATCAAAACTCTCTCTCTCTCTCTCTCTCTCTCTCTCTCTCTCTCTCTCCTCTCTCTCTCTCTCTCTCTCTCTCTCTCTCTCTCTCTCTCTCTCTCTCTCTCTCTCTTCTCTCTCTCTCTCTCTCTCTCTCTCTCTCTCTCTCTCTTCTTCTTCTCTCTACACCATGAAAAACGCAAATCGATACACACACACACACACACACACACACACACACACACACACACACACACACACACACACACACACACACACACACACACACACACACACACACACACACACACGATCTTTTTAAACCCCAACCTTCATATACAAATAAAAGGGAGAGGAGGAAAGGAAAGGCTACATACATACAGTGCTGTTATTGCCAATTCCTCATAACCACCACCTGCAATGTGATCGAGCTGTCTTTTGGATCATTTCTTGTTGACAAAACGGCTGACAACTATATCAATACAACAGTTTAACCCCTTGCCTATTTCACACGTCAGCTGCTTGGAGGATGGGGGGGGGGGGGGGGGGGGGGGGGGGGGCAGAGTTGTACTGAATTGATTGATTGACGGGAGACTCACATGGTGTCTGCGGCGTAATTGTTAGTAAGCTTAGCAGAGAAAGAAAGAGAGTTTAAGATCAAGTCTCTGTGTGTGTGTGTGTGTGTGTGTGTGTGTGTGTGTGTGTGTGTGTGTGTGTGGTGTGTGTGTGTGTGTGTGTGTGTGCGTGCGTGCGTGCGTGCGTGCGTGCGTGCGTGCGTGCGTGCGTGTGTGTGTTCGTGCTGAATAATCATTTCTGTGAAGATAAGTGTATCATTCTCAACGCTTGGAACAACATTGTTTTATATGTATCTTTGTTTACTTATCACATCTGCGGATTTTATGTAAATGAAAGAAGGCTACAAAGCTATAAGTTTACACAATAAAATGATGTGTAAAATCTCGATGTAAGCGTTTGCATTTTGTTGCTCTGTCTCAGTTTCTTTCGGTTTATTTGTCTGGTTGACTCTGTCTCTGTCTGTCTCTTTGTCTGTCTCTGTCAGTCTCTCTGTCTCTGTCTTTCTGTCTGTCTGTCTCTCTGTCTTCACTCTCAGTTTCTCTCTGCCTCTTTGTCACACCCTCTGTATCTTTCTCTCTCCGCCCCTTTCTCTCTGTCTTTCTCTTCCTGTTTCTTTATATCTCTGTCTCACTCTCTCTCTCTCTGCCTCTTTATCTATTTTTCTGTCTCTCTGTCTGTCCATCTCTCTGTCTCTGTATCTTTCTGTATGTCACACACAAACAAACACACACACACACGCATACATACACACACATACACACACACACACGCACACACACTCACACACACGCACACACACACACACACACACACACACACACACACACACACACACACACACACACACACACACACACACACACACACACACACAACAGATGACAAGATTTACAAAACTGCATACATACGGGGACTGGATGTAAAAAAAAAAAAGCAATGAGTGCTTATTCCATTATCCTCAAAATAAAAGAGCAAATAAATAGAATAAAAGAAAGTAAAACACACACACACACACACACACACACACACACACACACACACACACACACACACCACACACACACACACACACACACACACACACACACACTCACACCACACACACACACACACACACACACACACACACACCACACACTCCAAACAAACAAACAAACCAAACACTTTAAAGATCAACTGTACTCAGTTTTTTTTTCTTTCTTTCTTTTTTTCTCTGCACAACACGTCACTCTTTCCAAAAGAGATAAAAATTCAGAATCAAATCCAAAGACTCTCTCCCCACCCCACCCCCACCCCACCCCAACCCGTCTCTCCCTATCCCCCTTCTTATTTTTGTCTCCTTTTTTCCTCCTCACTTCACTCCCCCCCCCCCCCCCCCCCCCCCCCCCCCCCCCCCCCCCTCCCCCCCCCCCCCCCCCCCCCCCCCCCCCCCCCCCCGTTTTTTTTAGTTTTTTTTTTAATTCTTCTCCTTTCTTTTCTTCTTCTGGCATTCCAACTCCGTAGTGACAGATCTTTATAGGCAGTTAGCCCAACCAATCCAATCCAATCCAATCATGTTGTTTATAGCCCCGCCGACTGCACAGGCCATATCAGGGCTGTCACCTAGTTCGCCCAACCATTATTTTCCTGTTTTCGATCTACAGATTTCAGAACTGTATTGCGTGAAATCGAGGTAAGTGGGGTTTTTTTGTAGATGGTACGTACATGAAAAAGAGTGCGTATATATATTATATATACAGTGGGAGGGAGTGGGAGACAGAGAGAGAGAAAAATACGAGGTTGGTAATCATGATTATGATAAACTTCTTTGTTAGTTAGTTTGTTTAGTTGTTTGTGTATTTTTTGGTTATAATAAGGACAACGGGGAAGTCCTAGTGAGGTGAGGTGTTAGTTAAGTGGTTGGTGAGTCAGTCAGTCAGTGAGCTCGTTAATTACTTACTTACCTGCCTAGGTAGTTAGCTAGTGAGCTAATTACTATTTTCTTCCATTTCCTATATCATTCGTTTGTTTGTTTCTTTTCTTTTTGTTCGATTGTTAGTCAGTCAATTTAACAGTAAATCAGTCAGTTTGTCAGTTAATCAGTCGGTCAGGAGATGGGTTAGTGAGTGAGTGAGTGAGTGAGTGAGTCTGTCTGTCCGTCTGTCCGCCTGTCCGTCAGTGAGTGAGTGAGTGAGTGAGTGATGGAGTTAGTTAGTCAGTCAGTCAGTTAGCTAGTTAGTTCGTCTAGCTAGTCCGTCTGTGTGCCAGTGAGTGAGTGAATGAGTGAGTGAGTGGATCAGTGAGTGAGTGAGTGAGTGAGTGAGTGAGTGAATGAATGAGTTAGTGAATTGATTGATTGATTGATTGATTGATTCTTTTATATCGAGGGTAATGAAATAAGCATTCTTGTGCTTTTTTACATCCAGTCCCCGTGTGTATGCAGTTTTGTAAATGTCATCTGTTCCCAATGAATGAGTTAGTTAGTCAGTTAGTCAGTCAGTTGGTTAGTTAGTTTGTGAATAAGTTTGTGAGTTAGTTAGATAGTTAGTTAGTCCGTCTGTCCGTCCGTCCGTCTGTCCGTCTGTCTGCCAGTGAATGAGTGAATGAGTGAGTGAGTGGATGAGTGAGTGAGTGAGTGGATGAGTAAGTGAGTGAATGAGTGAGTGAGTGAATGAGTTAGTTAGTCAGTCAGTCAGTCAGTCAGTCAGTCAATTCTTTAGCTAGTTAGTTAGCCAGTCAGTCCGTCCGTCCGTCCGTCCGTCAGTCAGTCAGTCAGTCAGTCAGTCAGTCAGTCAGTTAGTCAGTCAGTCAGTAAGTAAGTTAGTTAGCGTGCTCATTTATTTCTTTGGTCGTTTATCCTTTCGTTTGTTTCGTTGTTCTTTAATATAGCGTCTATTCACATTATGTGATATTAGATAACATTTGTTTGTTTCACAATTCGTTCTTGGTCTGTGGGTCAGTTGGTTGGTTTGTTTGGAACGATTAAAAACCTACCCACACACCTAAAGAAGATAAATAACTCTTACCATGCCGATTAGGGCGAGGACAGGGGGGGGGGGGGGGGGGGGGGGGGACTTGGGTGGAGTAAGGGGGGTGTTAATCTTTGTCTTCATTTTTTTTATATAATGGAGCGTTTAAAACCAACTTGAAGTCAACTGACCGGGTCTTTTTGATTTTTGATTTCTTTTTAATTTAATTCTTTCTTTTTTTTTTGGCAGGGAAAGAAGAAAGACGCTGACTTGAAAAGCAAAAACCAAAAAAACCCAACCCAACCAAACCCTGTTGACAGGGAGAGAACGCGACATACGCACGTTATAGAAACTGGTTTCAGTTTTCGCGAGGCTAAGTGCCTCTGGTGGACAAACAAGTGACTTGTAGGACTTGTTGTTGACCTCATCTACAATGTGGCGGGGAGCGAGTGGGGCTCATTGGTGTGTAGGATGGGGGATCATCGTCACTGTCATCTTCCGCCTTGTTCTGGTAAGTCTTTTTGTTTACCTTGTTTTTTGTTGTTGTTGTTTTTCCTTTAGGTCTTTTTTTTTTTGGTCTGTTCTCTCTCTGTGTGTCTTGTCTATTCTCTCTGTGTTTTGTCTGTTCTCTCTGTGTCTTGTCTTTTCTCTCTGTGTCTTTTGTCTGTTCTTTCTGTGTGTCTTGTCTATTCTCTCTGTGTTTTGTCTGTTCTCTCTGTGTTTTGTCTGTTTCTCTCTCTATGTCTTGTCTTTTCTCTCTGTGTTTTGTCTTTTCTCTCTGTGTTTTGTCTTTTCTCTCTGTGTTTTGTCTTTTCTGTCTGTGTTTTGTCTTTTCTCTCTGTGTCTTGTCTTTTCTCTCTATGTCTTGTCTGTTCTCTGTGTCTTGTCTTTTCTCTCTATGTCTTGTCTGTTCTCTCTGTGTCTTGTCTTTTCTCTCTATGTCTTGTCTGTTCTCTGTGTCTTGTCTTTTCTCTTTATGTCTTGTCTGTTCTCTCTGTTTTGTCTTTTCTCTCTGTGTTTTGTCTTTTCTCTCTGTGTCTTGTCTTTTCTCTCTGTGTCTTGTCTGTTCTCTCTATGTCTTGTCTTTTCTCTCTATGTCTTGTCTGTTCTCTCTGTGTCTTTTCTCTCTGTGTCTTGTCTTTTCTCTCTTGTCTTTTCTCTCTTGTCTTTTCTCTCTATGTTTTGTCTATTCTCTCTGTGTTTTGTCTTTTCTCTGTGTCTTGTCTGTTCTCTGTGTCTTGTCTTTTCTCTCTATGTCTTGTCTTTTCTCTCTGTGTCTTTTCTCTCTATGTCTTTTCTCTCTGTGTCTTGTCTTTTCTCTGTGTCTTGTCTGTTCTCTGTGTCTTGTCTTTTCTCTCTATGTCTTGTCTTTACTCTCTGTGTCTTGTCTTTTCTCTCTGTGTCTTTTCTCTCTATGTCTTGTCTTTTCTCTCTGTGTCTCTTCTCTCTATGTTTTGTCTATTCTCTCTGTGTTTTGTCTTTTCTCTGTGTCTTGTCTGTTCTCTGTGTCTTGTCTGTTTCTCTCTTTGTTTTGCCTGTTTTCTCTCTGTGTTTTGTCTTTTATCTCTGTGTCTTGTCTTTACTCTCTGTGTCTTGTCTTTTCTCTCTATGTCTTGTCTGTTCTCTCTATGTCTTGTCTTTTCTCTCTGTGTCTTGTCTTTTCTCTCTATGTCTTGTCTGTTCTCTCTGTGTCTTGTCTTTTCTCTCTGTGTTTTGTCTTTTCTCTCTGTGTCTTGTCTTTTCTCTATGTCTTGTCTTTTCTCTCTGTGTCTTGTCTGTTCTCTGTGTCTTGTCTTTTCTCTCTGTGTCTTGTCTTTTCTCTCTATGTCTTGTCTTTTCTCTCTGTATCTTGTCTTTTCTCTCTGTGTCTTGTCTGTTCTCTGTGTCTTGTCTTTTCTCTTTGTCTTGTCTGTTCTCTCTGTGTCTTGTCTGTTCTCTGTGTCTTGTCTTTTCTCTGTGTCTTGTCTTTTCTCTCTATGTCTTGTCTGTTCTCTGTGTCTTGTCTTTTCTCTGTGTGTCTTGTCTGTTCTCTGTGTCTTGTCTTTTCTCTTTGTCTTGTCTGTTCTCTCTGTGTCTTGTCTTTTCTCTCTATGTCTTGTCAGTTCTCTGTGTCTTGTCTGTTCTCTGTGTCTTGTCTTTTCTCTGTGTCTTGTCTTTTCTCTTTGTCTTGTCTGTTCTCTCTGTGTCTTGTCTTTTCTCTCTATGTCTTGTCTGTTCTCTGTGTCTTGTCTTTTCTCTCTATGTCTTGTCTTTTCTCTCTGTGTTTTGTCTTTTCTCTCTGTGTCTCGTCTTTTCTCAGGAGGAGGAGGAGGAGGATGTTAGTAGTGGTGGTGATGATAATGATGATGGTTGATGGGGGATAATGATGACAATAAATCAATTGATGTTGACGATGATGAACACGACAACTACAAACGACGATAGTGGTGATGATGCATGATGCATGATGCATGATGCATGATGATGATGATGATGATGATGATGATGATGATGATGATGATGATGATGATGATGATGATGATGATGATGATGGTGATGATGATGATGACGACGACGACGACGATGACGACGACGACGACTATGCTGATAATGATGACGATGATAACGACGATGTGATGATGGTAATGACAACGACGACATCAACAACAACAATGATAATGACGACGACGACTATGGTTGGTGATGATGATCATGATGACGATGATCATGACGACGACGATAGTGATGATGATGGTAGTGGTGATGACGATAATGAAAACGACGACATTGATGATTGGCGGCAGGGATCCACAGTTCCTGTCTCCATCTCGCCGCAACCCACCACCCCTCCCGCCACCACCACCATCCCCACCACCACCATCCCCACCACCACCATCCCCACCACCACCATCCCCCCCACCACCACCATCCCACCACCACCATCCCCACCACCACCATCCCCCCCACCACCACCGCCCCCACCCACTCGCCCACCACCACCATCGCCACGGCCCCCCCTGTGCCAGCCTCCACCTCCGCCCCATGACCCTGGAGGGATACCC
>CM060344.1:21046766-21059590 GCA_030674155.1 Stramonita haemastoma | reverse complement strand
TGCGGGATGCCTTAGTAGGTGTGGTATATGAATGAATGCATGCATGAGTGATATATGAAAACAGAAAGAAAAGTGGCAAAAATGAAAGGTGGTTTTAATATATATATATATATATATATATATATATATATTATATATTATATATATATATATATATTATATGTGTGTGTGTGTGTGTGTGTGTGTGTGTGTGTGTGTGTGTGTGTGTGTGTGTGCTGACTGACATGGCTGGTGTTTGTAACATTCTGTTATCTGTTATCTTCTTCTCAAAAGAGTTGTCAAAGAATGGTAACTCTGTCTAAAGCCCCATAAAATGGGGGAAGTTTTAATGAAGTTGATTAGTTGTGCGATTCTATGTTCTCTCTCTCTCTCTCTCTCTCTCTCTCTCTCTCTCTCTCTCTCTCTCTCTCTCTCTCTCTCTCTCTCTCTCTCTCTCTCTCTCTCTCTCTCTCTCTCTCACGCGCTCGCACACACACGCACACACACACACATACACACAAACCTATAACAACATGAAGGAATGGATACAACAGCCAGAGGTACAGAATGATAAAATCAACACACACACACACACACACACACACACACACACACACACACACACACACACACACACACACACACTCACACACACACACCACACACTCACACACACACACACACACACACACACACACACACACACACACACACACACACACACACACACACACACAACACACAGAAGGTGAGAGAGAGAGAGAGAGAGAGAGAGAGAGAGAGAGAGAGAGAGAGAGAGAGAGAGAGAGAGAGAGAGAGAGACAGACAGACAGACAGACAGACAGACAGACAGACAGACAGACAGACAGACAGACAGACAGACAGATTGACACACACAGACAGACAGACAGAGACAGATAAACACAGACAGATAAACACAGACAGACAAAAAGAGAGACAGACAGACAGAGACACAGACAGACTTACTGTAGCCAATCTGAAAGAGATCAGAGGCAGGGTGAGTGTTGAGGAAGTAGAAGACAGCATCCCCCTCTTTATCCTGGGGGACAATTTTATCGTAGACCACGTCCCCCGCTCCTTTGTTCTGCGTAGCGTACAGGGTAAAGGTGGCTGCAACGAAACAAGACAAAGACGGCTGCAATAAAACAAAACAAAGGTGGATGAAACAAAACAAAGGTGGCTGCATTGAAACTAAACAAAGGTGACTGCATTGAAACAAAGGTGGCTGCATTGAAACTAAAGAAAGGTGACTGCATTGAAACTAAACAAAGGTGACTGCATTGAAACTAAACAAAGGTGACTGCATTGAAACAAAGGTGGCTGCATTGAAACTAAACAAAGGTGACTGCATTGAAACAAAGGTGACTGCATTGAAACAAAGGTGACTGCATTGAAACAAAGGTGACTGCATTGAAACTAAACAAAGGTGACTGCATTGAAACTAAACAAAGGTGGCTGCAACGAAACAAAGGTGACTGCATTGAAACAAAGGTGACTGCATTGAAACTAAACAAAGGTGACTGCATTGAAACAAAGGTGACTGCATTGAAACAAAGGTGACTGCATTGAAACAAAGGTGACTGCATTGAAACAAAGGTGACTGCATTGAAACTAAACAAAGGTGACTGCATTGAAACAAAGGTGACTGCATTGAAACAAAGGTGACTGCATTGAAACTAAACAAAGGTGACTGCATTGAAACAAAGGTGGCTGCATTGAAACAAAGGTGACTGCATTGAAACTAAACAAAGGTGACTGCATTGAAACAAAGGTGGCTGCATTGAAACTAAACAAAGGTGGCTGCATTGAAACTAAACAAAGGTGACTGCATTGAAACAAAGGTGACTGCATTGAAACAAAGGTGACTGCATTGAAACTAAACAAAGGTGACTGCATTGAAACTAAACAAAGGTGGCTGCATTGAAACTAAACAAAGGTGACTGCATTGAAACTAAACAAAGGTGACTGCATTGAAACAAAGGTGACTGCATTGAAACAAAGGTGACTGCATTGAAACTAAACAAAGGTGGCTGCATTGAATCAAAACAAAGGTGAATGCATTGAAACTAAACAAAGGTGAATGCATTGAATCAAAACAAAGGTGGCTGCAATAAAACAAAACAAAGGTGGCTGCAACAAAACCAAACCAAGGTGACTGCAACAAAACCAAACCAAGGTGACTGCGATGGAACAAAACCAATGTGGCTGCAACGAAACAAAGTGCAAACACAGGAGGCAAGGAGAAATCCCAAAGTGTGGATAACCACCAATTCTGTTTTTCATGGTTACCCTTGAGTCTTTAGTTTGGTATTGTAGTCTCATTTCATTTTTTTTTTTTTCTTTTTCTTTTTTTTTTTTTTTTTTTTTTTTTTTTGGGGGGGGGGCATCAGTCAACCATCAATGCCAACCAGATCAGAGTCGTAGAATGCCTCTATGACTAGGCAACCAGCGCAGTCTACTATGACAGCAACATAGGATATTGGTTCCGAACCACAATTGGAGTACGCCAAGAATGTCTGCTCTTTCCCACCCTCTTCAACATCTTCTCAGAGAGAATAATGGCTGACGCACATGGAAAGTTTAAAGATTGCCCCTCTTGGTTTTCAAGTGCGTCAACCGTTACTCCCTCTAAGGACTTTTGGGTGATGTTAACTCCAGGGAAATAAAATTTCCTAGAACACACATAGACACAGACACAGACAGACTAACAGACAGACAGACAGACAGACAGACACACACACACACACACCACACGCACACACTTACACACACACACACACCACACGCACACACATACACAAACACACACACACATATACATACACACACTTACACACACACATACACAAGCACGCGCGCGCGCGCCACACACACAACTTGCCACACACCACACCACACCACCACCCACCACCACCCCACACACACACACACCACACACACCACCACACCCCAACAACAACAACAACAACACACAACAAAAACAACAACAACACACACACACCACCACACACAACACACACACACACACACACACACACAACACCACCCCACACCACCACCTCCCAACCCACCTACCTTTACACACCCACACCAAAAGGCCACCCCCCAAACCCCCCCACACAACAGCCCCCCCCCTACCCCCCCCCCCATACACACAACATCGACCCCTACCCCACCCCCCCCCACTCCTACCCCAAAATCACCAACCACAACCCTGAAAGCTTGATGGTTTTTTCAAAAGTCGGGCGGCGTTCACCCGGGTTTGATACTTCCGTTTCCCAGGACAGGGTGGTGGTGTCTGTACATCTGACCTCACCAATAGGCCGAGGCCTGGGCAGGGGGACAGTCTGCCGCCACCAGGCGGGGAATACACCAACACGTAGGCTGCAGGCGGGGATACGAGAGAGAGAGGGGCGGGTCAGAATGTGTGGTGGTTGGTGGGGTTGGTGGTGGTGGTGGTGGGTGTGGTGGTGATGATGAGGGTGGTGTGGTGGTGGTGTGGTTGGTGGTGGTGGTGGTGGTGATAGTGGTGGTGGTGTGGTGGTGGTGGGTGGGGTGTGGTGGTGGTGGTGGTGGTGGTGGTGGTGGTGGTGGTGTGTGTGGTGGGATTGTGGGATGGTGATTTTTGGTGATGATGGGGTGGTGATGGTGGTTTTGATGGTGGTAGTGGCGGTGGCCAGTGGTGGTATTTGATGATGATGGTGATGTGTGGTGGTGGGGGGGGGGTGATGATTATGATGAGGGATGATTCTCTCTCTTCTCTCTCTCTTTTTTTCTCTCTCTCTCTCTCTCCTCTCTCTCTCTTCTCTCTCTCTCTCTCTCTTCTCTCTCTCTTCTCTCCTCTCTCTTTTGGGAACCCTAGTGGTAAACATTGCGCTCGCATTTGACCGCCCGGTTCGATTCCGTTCGAGGGGATTTGTCCCATGGGTTACATCGTGTTGACTCCTCTCCTTTAAAAAGTCCTTCGGATGATACTATAAACCGAAGCCCGTTTTCAAAGCACGCAGACATCTCACGCGCCGTTAAATCCTGTTCCGCTTTCGTAAGAGTAAGCCATTGTGGCCTGTGGGAAAAGATGACAAGATTTACAAAACAGGCATCACTGGGGCGGGATGTTATAAAAAAAAAGAAAAAAAAGGCTTATTCTATTATCCTCGATATAAGAAATAAAATAAATTAAATTGAACAATCAATCAATCAATCATAAATAAATCAATACATAAATAAAACCTTGGGGACTGGAAAGCTCAGGGTGGTAGAGCGCTCGCTTTCCCCAGTCAAGTTAAGAGGTCGAGCGTGGTCACCCAAATTTGGGTGGGTGACTGTTTGGCCCCCTTTTGGGTACAGTCAGTACCCTCCGGGTTTACCCAGTGTCAATGGGTACCTGCCCTCTTTAGGGTAGGGAAGGTAAAGCAGCGAAGGAGGAGTGAGAGAGAGGAGAGAGGAGAGAAGAGAGAGAGAGAGAGAGGGAAGAGAGGGGAGGGGAGAGAGAGAGAGAGAGGAGAGAGAGAGAGAGAGGGAGGAGAGAAAGAAAGAGAGAGAGGAGAAGAGGGGAGAGATGAGAGAGAGAGGAGGAGAGAGAGAGAAGAGGGAGAGGAGAGAAGAGATAGAAGAGAGAGAGAGAGAAAAGAGAGAGCTTTTTTAACGCTTTAACGCTTTAACAGTTTATTGTCATTGCTCATCTTGGCCTTATGACAAGGGAGGTAAACAGTATCTGTTGTGTAAATTTTACATAAAAAAAAAGACACTCAGTTTTGTGAAAAAAAATCTTCATCAATAATAAATTAATAAAAACATTGGCATTAATCCCAATGCAAATCAAATACAAAGAAAGGAAACAACAACAACAACGCGACAACAAAATACATACTAATTCGGAATCGCCTCCTTTTAATTTCATGTTACAAATCTATCAACGACCCAAAATATCTGGCTCAGAACTACATTGTTTTGATATTAATTAATTTTTGTCCTGGCTATTAATCAATTGGTATCGACTTTCTTCGTCTTATTTTTGTGCCTCTGCAATTTTACTTGCTGAGATTTGACAACTATTCATTATCTGACGACAGGATAGAAACTATATTGGACTGCTGCTGCTTGTACAGACAAGAAATCATGCTTGTTACGAGAGTTTCGAATGCTTTACAGTGAAATAAAAAGTGGGAATTTCTTTATCAACACCGTGACCACTAGTGGGCACGGTAATTGGTGGGGTGTCTCAGGGGAACCTCTCTTGTTTGCATTAAACCGCATTTAGTTGAATCTGCATAATTAAGCCTGTCCATTGTCGGTAATTATTTTCAAATATTTTTCTGTCTGGAAAAACATTTTAAAAGAAAAAAACCAACTATATTTTTTTATTCTCCATGTCCGAGTTTCCAGTTTTGTTTAAAGGAAAAAAATGGCCTGTCTTTGAATTCGAGAGGGAAAAATGACGCTCATTACCACTTCCTGAGACGCCATTCAATCCCAAAACTGTTCTGACAAACTTTTTTAATTTGATATACCCAGTTGTCTTTACCTAAGTCCATCTGATAATCATCATATAATGCTTTGTCTACAAAACGGTCTGGGAAGTTTCAACAACTTTAGCCAAACTTAATACACTTTACAAAAGTTCTTATATAGAGAGGTATCTTCCATCTCTCCATATAGTACCGTTTAGAGGAGTGAATTGGTACATTCAAAAAACGTTTTATGCAAATGTATGGATTTTCCATTTTTTGGTTTACATATAATCCCCCTATTTCTGGGATAAGTTAACAAAGGTTTTATTTGAGTGTCAAATAACTTCCAGAAAAAGAACAGTCTATCGAGTTAAGCTTTCGTTGCGTTTTAAGTATTTCTATCACACCTTTTTTCCCTTTCTTACAAGATTCCTGCCATGCAAAATTGAGACTAAGCCTTGTTGAAAATACCATTCCTAAATATTTTATAAGCATTAACTATTTTGACTTCATCGTTTCCATAGAACCATTTTTCATGTACTGATAAATGCCCACCCATTCTGAAAACAATAATGTTTGTTTTATCCATATTTACATTTAGATCAAACCGATCTGCTTCCTCTTTTAAGACATTTAACTGATTTTGTAAACCTATGACTGTCCCAGACAAAAGAATGATATCGTCAGCAAAAAGTAACAAAAACACTTCTACTGCTCCAGGTATAAACTGAATACCGTGTTTACTTTTCCTTGACAGTTCGACAGCTAATTCATTTATAAAAAATGAGAACATTTGCGGGCTTAAAATACACCACTGCTTCACTCCCTTGGGGCATTCGAAAAAATCAGAATATTCATTTCCAGCACGCACACAGGCTAATACTGAATTATAAACAGCTCTAAGGGCCATATATAATTTACCATTTACTCCATTTTTGCGTAATATACTCCAAAGTATATTTCTATTTACAGAATCGAAGGCCTTCCTAAAGTCTACAAAGGCAACAAATAGTTTTTTATTAGAAAGCAAATGCTTTTGCACAAGAGAACACAGAGTAAATATATGATCAACAGTGCTGTACTTAGCTCTAAAACCTGCTTGTTCTTCAATTATTTTTTCTTCATTATCTGCCCATTTAGTTAGTCTTTTATTCAAAATGTAAGTATAGAGTTTGCTCAAAACACTAGTGAGAGCTACACCTCGATAGTTATCAGCATTATTGATATCTCCTTTTTTATGAATTGGTATAATTATAGATTTGGCCCACTCTAAAGGGAAAGCACCCTTTTCGAACAGGTGATTAAATAACTGTACAAGAAAAGTAATTACATGTCTGTTTGCATATATAAGCATTTCTCCAATTATTTGATCAGGACCAGCACTTTTTCCCGTTTTTAGATGTCTTATGCCAGCAATAATTTCACTCTCTAATATAGGATTATTGAACAATGGCTCTAACTCCTCATCATCTGCTTGTAGCCTATCAATGTGCTCTTGTGCTCCTGCACTACTAAAGTCATTGAAAACCTTAAAGAAATGGTCATGCCACTGTTCAATAGTTATATCATTATGTATTATAGACTTACGATTAACTGATCTCACAACAGACCAGAACGTTTTGGAGTCATTAAAAGAGTCTCTAAGTCTTGCTAGTCTCTTTTCATCAAACGAGAGAGAGAGAGAGAGAGAGAGAGAGAGAGAGAGAGAGAGAGAGAGAGAGAGAGAGAGAGAGAGAGAGAGAGAGAGAGAGAGAGAGAGAGAGAGAGAGAGAGAGAGAGAGAGAGAGAGAGGAGATGGGCGCCGCCCTCAATATTGCTGGCGCCTAGAGAAAGAAGCTGAGGTCTCTGACACCTCGCTACCCCCTACGACCACACAGGTTACAGGACACCTTTGCCTTTTACCTTTGAATAAAACCTTACCTGTGCCTTTTGGCCACACAGCGAAGCAGGCGCCACAGGGGTTGCTAGGAGTGACAGTGTCCACGTAGGCTCTATAGGTGCTGTTGTTCTCCCCGCCAGTGCAGGCGATCTTGTCCAGCAGTTCTTTCTGACCAATGGTCGTCTCGGTCAGACCCACCACCGCTTTGGGGAGGGTCAGGGTCAGATTCTGGGGATGCACAGAGACAGGGGACGAGAAGGGTTGGGGGTGAGAGGAGGGGGGGGGGGGTTAATTGGTGATGGATAATGGTGGTGGTGTTGTGATGATGATGGTGGTGGTGGTGGTAGTGTTGTGATGATGATGGTGGTGGTGGTGGTGGTGGTAGTGTTGTGATGATGATGGTGGTGGTGGTGGTGGTGGTGGTGTTGTGATGATGATGGTGGTGGTGGTGGTGTGATGATGATGGTGGTGGTGGAGGTGGTGGTGTTGTGATGATGATGGTGGTGGTGGTGGTGGTGTTGTGATGATGATTGTGGTGGTGACGGTGGTGTTGTGATGATGATGATGGTGGTGGTGGTAGTGTTGTGATGATGGTGGTGGTGGTAGTGGTGGTGGTGGTGGTGTGATGATGATGGTGGTGGTGGTGGTGGTGGTGTTGTGATGATGATGGTGGTGGTGATGGTGGTGTTGTGATGATGATGATGGTGGTGGTGGTGGTGGTGTGATGATGATGATGGTGGTGGTGGTGGTGTGATGATGATGATGGTGGTGGTGGTGGTGGTGTTGTGATGATGATGATGGTGGTGGTGGTGGTGGTGGTGTGATGATGATGGTGGTGGTGGTGGTAGTGGTGTGATGATGATGGTGGTGGTGGTGGTGGTGGTGGTGGTGAGAGTGGTGGAGGTTCGGTGGTCGAGAAGTCACGCACCTGGGTGGCCTAGAAAGCGAAGAGTCTGGGTCGGGAGTGTGCAGTGGTTTGATCCCCGTTTAAGCCCGAATTTTTTACCTCCATCCTTTAGACCATGAGTGGGTGGTCTAGGTGCTAGTCTTTTGGATGAGACGATAGACCGAGGTGCTCTGTGTTACATATAATTATTTAGCGCATATAAAGAATCCACGGCAACAAGAGAGTTGTCAATGGCAGAATTCTGTAGAAAAAAAGCCACTCAGGGAAACGACTATATATTTAAGCAGACAGGAAAAGAAAACAATGGGTGGCGCTACACTTGTGGCGACGCGCTCTCCCCAGAGAGAGCAACCCCGAATGCCATGCAGAAAAATCTGCCGTGACTTTAAGTGGTGCGAAATGAAATGAAACGAAATGGTGGTGGTGGTGGTGGTGGTGGTGGTGGTGGTGGTGGTGGTGGTGGTGGTGGTGGTGGTGGTGGTGGGTGACGACGATGATGTTGATGTTGATGATGGTGGTGGTGGTGATGATAGTGTTGGTGGTGATTGTGGTGATGATGATGGTGATGATACCACTACTACTACTACTACTACTACTACTACTACTACTACTACTACTACTACTAACACCACCACTACTACCACTACTGCTACTATACTACTTTATGTTTAACGTGTACACGTATTCTTCTGAATGTATATAAACACGAAAGGAATTAAGGCACTGGCAGGTCTGCACTTGAAATTGACCTGAGAGATCGTAAAATTAATATCCCCACCCCTTAATTCACCAGACGCCGCCGGAATTCAAACCCACGACTTCATGGACCCATGGGATTGAAGTCGAACGGTCTTGACCACTCGGCTGTAGCGTCCGTCAACTTAATATTTGAAAATAAGATATACAGGACAGTTTGGTTTTTGTTTCGTGTTGTTTGGGGTTTTTGTTTGTTTCTTTGTTTCTTTCTTTGTTTTTAGGGGGGGGGGGGCGTCTGGAAGGGATAGGGGGGGGGGGGTGAATAAATATAATTGTGTATTTCTGGACAAAGATAATCTTCATTTTCATCAGCGTTGTCATCAGGAAAGACATCGTCAGTGTTATTGTTGGGAGTTCCCCAGCTTAACATTCACGAGTACATTCTGTTTCAACTCATCTCACCTGGGCATCACTGTGAGGCCATACATCACACGAATGGATGAGAAGTTTGCCTGCATGCCTACCTCATCCTGAGCTCGCAATCTGACGACCCGGGTTCGATTCCCGTTCGAGGAAATTTTTTCCCGTGGAGTTAAAAACATCAGTGCAGACTCCACTCTTCCCAAAAGTCCTTCGGATGAGACTATAAACCGAGGCCCCATGTGCAAACGCATGCAGAACATCTTGCGCACACGTGAAATCCTGTTCCGCTTTTCATAAGAGTAGGCCATTGTGTGCCGGTAGGAACAGATGACAAAATTTACAAAACTGCATATACACGGGGACTGGATGTAAAAAAAGAAAAAGCACATGAGTGCTTATTCCATTATCCTCGAAAAAAAAGAATAAGTATATAAATAAACAAATTAATTAATAAATTAACAGAAAAATAAATGAATAATTAAAATAAATAAAGAAATGTAGAAGCCACCACACTCCCACATCGGAGGACATCGCCATAGTGGTATTTTGGTATGAACTCCTCTTACTCCCGTGTGCGAACGCACGCAGAAAATCTTTGCGCACACGTTAAATCCTGTTCCGCTTTTCGTAAGAGTAGGCCATTGTGTGCCAGTGGCGGGAACAGAAGACAAAATTTACAAAACTGCATATACACGGGGACTGGATGTTAAAAAAAAAGCATATGATTGCTTATTCCATTATCCTCGATGTAAAAAAAAGAATAGATTGATAAATAAACAAATTAAAAAAATAATTAACAGATAAATGAATAAATAAATAAACAAATAAATAAATAAAGGTAGAAGCCAACACACTCCGACATCGGAGGACATCGTCATAGTGGTATTTATGTATAATAAACTCCTTTTACTTACCGTATGGGAAGAGGCGTAGACAAAGTGAAGCAGCAGCAGCAGCAGCAGCAGCAGAAGGCCATAGGGGATCCATCCAGGCTGCTGCTCCATCTTCTTGTTTTATTCCTGGCTAAAGGCTTTTGGACCTGCTGTCTGTTCCGCTGGCTGCTACTTGTATCTGTACATACTGTAGGCTGCAACTGGCAATCTCTCTCTCTCTCTCTCTCTCTCTCTCTCTCTCTCTCTCTCTCTCTCTCTCTCTCTCTCTCTCTCTCTCCTCTCTCTCTCTCCTCTCTCTCTCTCTCTCTCTCTCTCTCTCTCTCTCTCTCTCTCTCTTCTCTCTCTCTCTCTCTCTCTCTCTCACCTGTTCTGACGACTGAAGAAGGCTATAAAAAAACAAACCCAATAAACACACACATACACACAAAACCCTAGCAATCTCAATCTCTTGCTTTGTACATCAGTAATCACCGCGCCTGTCCACTGTACAGAGTACTGTCGAAGTTCTGAGTCTGACAGCACGGCCAGTGAATAAGGAAGCACTGCTCATTGTTGCTGGCACCAAACAGTGTATAGTTCGTTTCCCCGAAAGCTGCTGGCCAAATTGGTTAAATTGGTAGATCTCAAGGACTGGTAATGCACTATGCTCTGACCATCCCACTGTTATGACTGGCTCTGGCGTTGATACTATCAGAGAAAGACAAGGAGCTGGCTTTCATCTTGGGTTTTTTATATTTTATTTTCTCTTTATTTCCAGGATAATGGAATAAGCACTCATGTGCTTGTGATGGGGTGGTAAGTAGATTGTCTCCCATGTAAATGAAGTGCTGACAATCGCAGCAGCGTCGTGTTTCTATTTAGAGACACACCTGTGAATTGTCGATGCTCTGTTTCATTGGGTAGTGGTTGAAAACACTCCGTTGCATACACTTCGCCTTCATGGTGTAATGTGATCTATGCAACCTCGTTATAGAGGACATATTTTAAACTCCCTGGCTGTGCCATGGTCCTGAGGGTTAGTGCAGAGATGAGACATCAAATAATATCCACTCTGTTATATGCTCTTTTTTAAATCTAGTACTCGTTTGTAAGCAGTTTTAATATAACTGTGTAGTTTGAATCTGAAAGAGGACGGGGAGTTTTGCTTTGCTTTGGTCAGATTTTCTTCTTCTTTTTTTTTTTTTTTTGCTGGGGGAGGGGGGGGGGGGGGGTGCTTTTGGTTCCTTGGCTACAGCTCCGTGAAAGTAACCACATTCCGACTTCCGGGATCGATGCTGAGTAATGTTCCTGTTTCTGTTACCGCCAAAGGCTGGCATGAATTTAGGGATCTTTAACCTGCATATTTGATCTTCTGCATGCGTATACAATAGAATTGAGGCGTTGTTGTGTCTGCACTTGAAGTTGACCTGGGAGATGGTAAAAATCCTTACCCGTCATTCACCAGACACCACCGATGTTCGAACTCACGACTTCATAGACTAATGGGATGGAAGTCGAACGGTCTTTTTCGAGAGTTGTTTTTTTTTTAATTCTAGTTCTTGTTCTGTGTGTCTTTACTGGGAGGGGATGTGTGTGTAATGCCTGGTCTTCTCCAGTGCTGGTAACTCTGCAAGAGGTCTGCCTGCTGGGTTCAGCAAACACATTATTTATTATTTATTTATTTATTTATTTATCTATTCATCTATTTACTCATCTGTTTATTTATTTATTCTTTAATATCGAGGATAAAAGAATAAGTACTCATGTGCTTTTTTTTTTTTTTACATCCAGTCTCCTACGTGTGTATGCAGTTTTGTAAATTTTGTCATCTGTTCCCACCGGCACACAATGGCATACTCTTATAGGAAAAGGGGAACAGGATTTAAAGTGTGCCCAAGATGTTCTGTGTGCGTTCGCACGAGGGGCCTTGGTTTACAGTCTCATCTGGACTTGTGGGGAGAGTGGAGTCAGCACTGATGTTAACTCCAGGGGGGAAAATCTCCTCGAACGGGAATCGAATCAGGTCGTCAAATTTCGACTTCAGAGCAGCTCATCAGTGTTGTATAAGCTGGAGATTTCGGGACATAGGACGTTTACAAGATGCACGCTGGGTATGTCTGTGTTTCAGAAACTCACCAAACGCTGACAGGATTTGGGGGGGGATCTTTAACATGCATATTTAAATATGTATATAATTTACACACGAATGGAATTGAGGCACAGGAAGATCTGCACTTCCCTGGAGGGATTGTAAAAATCCCCCACCCCCCTTTATTCACCTGATGCTGCTGCTGCCGATGATGGAATCCCCTTCATGGCCTCAGGGGATTGATGTCAAAAGGTCTCCACACACTGGCTCTAGTGTCTTCTTTTTTGTTGTAGTTCTTCTTTTCAGTCATCAGGTTGCCAGAGAGAGACTATACATTTTACAGCTGCTGTTTTCATGGTGTGACAGGTGTTTTGAAAATACATTCCACACCTGCTGTTTTCATGGTGTGACAGGTGTTTTTAGGACACATTCTACACCTGCTGTTTTAATGGTGTGACGGGTGCTGACTATACACTCTACACCTGCTGTTTTAATGGTGTGACAGGTG
>CM060344.1:21039266-21041766 GCA_030674155.1 Stramonita haemastoma | reverse complement strand
CACACACACACACACACACACACACACACACACACACACACACACACACACACACACACACACACACACATATCGGGGACGAGATAGCCTAGTGGTCAGAACATTGCGCTTACAATTTGACGACCCGGATTCGATTCCCGTTCGAGGAGATTTTTCTCCTGGGGTTAACATCAGTGCTGACTCCACTCTCCCCCAAAGTCCTTCGGATGAGACTATAAACCGAGGCCCCGTGTGCAAACGCACGCAGAACACCTTGCGCACACGTTAAATCCTGTTCCGCTTTTCGTAAGAGTAGGCCATTGTGTGCTGGTGGAAACAGATGACATTTACAAAACTGCACACTCACGGAGGAGACTGGATGTAAAAAAAAGCACAAGAGTGCTTATTCCATCATCCTCGATATGAAAAAAAAGATAAACACACACACACACAGAGTCAATGGTTTATTTATTCCAATGAATTCTTTTGAGCTATAGAAAGACAACGAGTACACACACACACACACACACACACACACACACACACACACACACACACACACACCACACACACACACACACACACACACACACACAACTTAGGAGTCTGAAAAAAAAAGAAAAAAAATTAGGAGTCTTGATTGTAAAGCCTTTCGCCTTGCTTTGGGTGTACCATCACATGCCTCATCCTTAGGTACCTACAAAGAAATAGGAGTTCTGCCTCTGGATGAATATCGCGAATTGATGCTGGCAAAGTACATAATAAGAAGCTCAGCTACTGAAAACAATGTTGATCATGAAATCTACCTGAGATCGGATGAGCATTTTCCGAACAGAGCCAAAAATATTTGTTCTCTTACTACAATTGGCACTTTCACAGCAGATCTTTTCGAAAAGTCAAAAGTTAATCCCAGAGTAATGAAACAGTCTTCGCCTCATTTATCTCCTAGTCCTTCATTGGAACTTCAAAAAGCTTCGTTTGACATTGACCATTCTACCTGTAAAAAAGAAAAAGGGAGTCACATTCTCAGTATTCAGGTAAAAGAGCACATAACAGTTAATTACCCTTCACATCTTAAAATCTATACCGATGGTTCTCTTCTAAATAGTACTGATGGAGGTGCAGCCTTCATAATTCCCTCCTTAAAGGTTGAAAAACTATACCATATTGGAAAGAATCACTCTATTTTTACAGCAAAGCTAACTGCCATTCTGATGGCCTTAAATTACTTAATTGACTTTCCTCGGCCTATTTTACAGGTTTTGTTATGTGTTGATTCAAAATCTGTGTTACAATCTCTTAAAAACTCGGGGTCTAATATTAAACACGATCTTATAACTGAAATAAATCATCTTATACATTTTCTCATTTTAAGAGGCACTAGTGTCACCTTTTGCTGGGTACCATCTCATTGCAATATTTTTTATAATGAAAAGGTTGACAGAGCAGCTAAAAGTGCAGCAGCTCATTCAGACTCTGCTGCTATCTTGAATGTACCAATGTCAGTTCATGAGAATTATAACCTGTTGGAAAGTGCTTGCTGGAAACATGTGAGGAAAAAACAAGAAGATGCGGGGTATTCCTATGGTACCTCTTCTATTTTTGAATTAAATTTCTTTCTCTCTTCTCGTTACGGGTTAGATATATCCCGCCAAAGGCCAGTCATAAGTCTTATTAATAGATTGAAGTTAAATGCGTTCCATACAAAATTTTCCAGAAATGTGCATTGTGTGTGTGGTGGGGCAATCTCAAACTTTCATATTCTTTTGGAATGTCAAGTGTTAAAAAAGTACCTTCCCACCATACCTGAGAGATCTTTGCAGAAAGTGTTGAATAATTGTAAATTGCTCTGTGAAATTGTTATGCTGTTGAAAGAGAGTTGTGTTAGTAATTTATTATAATGCAAGTAAATATGTCATTTTATTGATTTTAAGCAAAGGCATTCTGCCCACCATGGCATAGTTCTCGACATTGTTTTTCTCCACTTTTCTTTTCACATGGAATGTATTATGGATTTTTATTATATATATATATATATATATATATATATATATATATATATATATATATATATATATATATATATATATATATAAACTACAACAGAAAAAAGCGCATATATATATATATATATGCGCTTTTTTCTGTTGTAGTTACATTAGTTATACAGTTACTTAATGTGTCAATTCAATTACTTCATTGTATTATGGTTATAGTTGTTAGACAGTTCCTTTTCTCTGAATTGTTTGTCTTTTTTGTGTCTAATGTCACTTATTGTGAATAGACGTTAAATTGAAGAACAACACACACACACACACACACACACACACACACACACACACACACACACACACACACACACACACACACACACACACACACACACACACATAAAGAAATTAATGATGGGTATAAAGAGGAAGGAGCAAAATATATAACTACACAAAAGACAATAGTAATGACAATGAATTAGGCATGGTTATAATACACAGAGTTGATGGATGGCAAATTACTCATGTGC
>CM060344.1:21034266-21036766 GCA_030674155.1 Stramonita haemastoma | reverse complement strand
AGATAGATGTGCTTCTGTGTAGTAGTAGAAATAGTAGAGGATATTGTGAGGGTGATTTTTAAAAAAATTATTATCTTCATCACACTGAGGAAATAGTTTCATCTCATCGATGCTATTGTGTGCAGCAGTGAGACCTCATGATTATTATTCCTCTCCAGTTTTACTGAACACGTGTGATTGAAATGGTGGGATTCTGCGTCATGTAGGTTGGATTGTTTCGCCAAAAAAAAATTAACCCCTGTTTCATGTTTAGTTTGTACGGGCACAACTGAAGACAAATAAAAAGACCTACACATGCTGTGTCCTCGTGTGGAGCAAAAAAAAAGCCAGTGACGATCACTATGGAGGCATAGTTTTGTAGGAGTTTTGAGGCGAAAAAAACATTAAAGATTTTGTCTTTGTAGTTTTGAAAGTCGCATAAAAGAGCAAAAACCACTTTTGCTGAGAAGGAGCTACCAGAAAATGAAGCGGTCAATGTCTTGTCCAGGACCCATGAGAACAAAAGCTTGACTTCGCACCAGGTGTAGGAAACAACAAAACAGGGTTTTGCATGTGCCTTCTCCATCATAGTGATCGTGAAAATGGACACAATCATTGCCTGATATATGATGTGATGTATGATGTGATGTATATTTAGTAAATGAATCTTCAACGTAAATGTTTAAAGCAACTCCCATAAATAAAACACGATATTTGGTGTCTGAGGGCTTGACAAAGAAGAAGAAGAAGAAGAAGAAGGTCAGTGACTCAACATGGACAGGGACTCCAACGGTCAAGATAATGTTGAAGATAATGTTCTGTGTGTCAAAAGCGTGACAGGCCAGCACCACCCAAAGCTATCTCAGGCCACAGAAGGCAGCCATGCCACACTCTCTCTTATCTGTGTGCCGGTCAGGGGTCAGCAGCAGGCAGGAGATGTGTTTCTGCAGTTAGAGAGCTTATTGCTTGGACCATTGTGTACTAGCATGAGGTTTGTTCTTGTTTTGGTCTGAGCCTGTAGCCAGCTTTTGCTCGTCGCTACACTTGCAAACAAGTTGCTCACCTTTAGGGGCTTGAGGATGCTTTTGTGGATTGGCAAATACTGGTATCTAAAGAAAAGAATACCTCATAAGAAGCAGGCGTTTTAAAGAGCAAACATTGTAAACCAACCATTGCTTCTGGCTGATGCTGAAGTGGATGTACAAACAGTGATGTTAACTATGTATGGAGCACAGTCCAAATGAAGCAGTGCGTGTCACGTTTGATGTTTTAGTCTGATTTGAAAAAAACAAAACAAGCAGTAGGACAACAGACAGTGGCGGTTTTTGTGAAGATGATGTTGACTGCTGTGGACAGTATCTAAACATTGCTGAAGAGGTCGCCGTGCTCACGTTACAGGAATAGGGTCACATCAGCAGTGTCCATGTGATTCTGTTTGAAACGCGTAACTACAGGGCTATCTTTGAGTCGGTGTGCATAATAAACATGTGATACTATTGAAAACACGTAACTACAGGGCTATCATTGAGTCAGCTGTGCGTAACAAACATGTGATGCTATTGAAACGCGTAACTACAAGGGCTATCATTGAGTCAGCTGTGTGTTTTACAAACATGTGGTACTAATGAAACACTTAACTACAGGGCTATCATTGAGTCAGCTGTGTGTAAGAAACATGTGATACTACTGAAATGCTTAACTACAGGGCTATCATTGATTCAGCTGTGTGTTTTACAGACTAAAAATGTGGTACTAATGAAACACTTAACTACAGGGCTATCATTGAGTCAGCTGTTTTACAGACCCATCGAACAACCTGTTGTGTTTTGTGTAATAGCAGGAGAGTTTTTATAGAACTGCTCAGCATTTATAAAGCAGAAATTGGGAAACGAGACTTGGGGCAGTTTATGTGACACGTGTGAGTACAAATTTATCCCAGTCCCCCAAGTCAAGGAAGAAAAACACTTAACACCATCCCTAAACCCTTTAAAAGAAAAGAACCCCTCTTTCCCCAGTACAAAGTGCACTGTGCATTTTTGTATGCTACCCTAACCCATAGTGGGTGATATGGAGGGAAAGCTAGCAGATGGTTGGTTGCCCTGTAGTGTGTTACCCACAGGGGAAAAAGGGTTTAAATTCTGACTCATTCCTTACTTGGGGGCAAGAAGGTGGCAGAAACAGAGGCACACTGAAAGGTGTATTCAAATTGCAAACTCTGAATTTTTTTTTTAAAAACCACCAAACAACCAACAAAAGAAACCATTGTCTCACACAATTTCCTGACTTTTGGAGAAGAATCATAGAAATGGCCATGGTCAATTTTTCTCTCAAGGACAAGCTGTGCTAAACCAGACCTACTGACGTGCTTTTTAGGAGAGGGGTAATTGAAAACCTTTGCATTTGTTTGGGCCCTATCCTTTGTGTTAGAACAGGACTGTTGGAATTGAGGACAATTATTGTGCACTAGGTGCGGAGGAGTACAACTTAGGTACAAAGTAATGCTCCACCTAAGGTAAATGCC
>CM060344.1:21024724-21034166 GCA_030674155.1 Stramonita haemastoma | reverse complement strand
AGATGATGAAAGGGTGGTGGTGATGGATGGTGGGGTGGTGTGGTGGTGGTGGTGGTGGTGGTGGGGCGGTGGTGATGATGATGATGGTGGGTGGTGGTGGTGGTGGGGGGTGGTGGGGGTGGTGGGTTTGATATGTGATGTGGTAGGGGTGGTGGGGGGTAGGGGTGGTGGTGGTGGGGTGTGGTGGTGGTGGTGGTGGTGAGGGTTTGATGGTGATGGTGGTGGTGGTGGTGATGATGATGATGAGATGATGATGTGATATGATGATGTGAGGGTTTGTGATGGTGGGGTGGTGGTGGGGGTGGTGGTGGTGATGATGATTTTTGTGATGATGAGATGATGATGATGATGGGGAGGGGTGGTGGTGGTGGGGTGGTGGTGATGGGGGTGTGGTTGTGGGGGGGTGGTGGTGAGGGTGGGGATGTGATGATGTGATGATGATGATGAGATGTGGGGGATGATGATGTGAAGAGAGGATGATGATGTAGTTGGGGGTGTACTGGTGGTGGTGATGGTGAGATGTGATGATGATGTGATGGGTGGGGGGTGGTGGTGGTGGTGGTGGTGATGGGGGGTGGTGAGAGGATGATGTGATGATGGGTGATGGTGAGGTGATGTGAGATGATATGTTATTATCTGGTATTTTTCTGTTCTGTGTGTGAGTAGTGTAGTTTTTAGTTAGTTTTTGGTATTTTGTAGTATAGTGTAGTAGTGTTTTATATATTGTGTCTAGTAGTGCCCTAGTATGTTTTGTAGTAGTAGTTATAGTAGTGTGAAAGTAGTATACTACTCTTTATACTACTAAATATATTTTAAATTTACGTATTTATTCCTCTTTGTTTATCTATTTTTGTTTCTTCATTTTTTGCAGACCTCCCACAATGATCCAGTTCTTTTCGGCTTTTGGAAAAAAGTAGGTTTTTTTTCTGTGTGTGTGTGTGTGGGTGTGTTGTTTGTGTGTGGGGTTGTGTGTGTGGGTTGTGTGTGTGTGTGTGTGTGTGTTGTGTTGTTTTGTATTGCGCGGTGTGGTTTGTCATGGTGGTGTATTTTTGTGTGTGTGTGTGTGTGTGTGTGTGTGTGTGGGTTGTGTGTGTGTGTGTGTGTGTGTGTGTGTGTGTGTTGTGGGGAGGAGGAGAGAGACAGAGGAGAGAAGAGGAGGAGGAGAGGAGGGAGAGAGAGAAGAGAAGAGACAGACGGGAAGACAGACAGAAGAAGAAGACAGACAGCAGACAGAAGCGACAGACAGACAGAAAAGGGGGTTAAAGTTGAAAATCCAGTCGAGTCCGATCTTGTTGTTGTTCCCTGACTTTTTGGGGACCCATGCTTTTTTTTGTTGCTTTTTGTTGATGTTGTTGCACATTACCTTTAGCTTGTGAAAAAAAACACCCCAAACAACAAAACAACAAAAAGGGGGTGAGGATGGATGGGGGTAGGAGATGTTAGGCACTTAAACATAAGCAATAATGAGACACGATTATTTTCAAGAACAATAGTAGGCCTACTCTTGTTTATTGTTCCTCAGTTAGAGAGCTCTAGGTTCTCCAGTAGTGAGACTGTACGTAGGCGACTGGGTTTTTTTCACCATTAATTTTAAGGTAGCCGCATTCCGACTTCAGGGATGCAATAGTATTATTCTGATAGCCCTGACATCGTTTTTGGATAATCAGTTTGTGACTTGACTTTGATTTTGACTTTGACTTTGACTTTGACTTAACTCCTGGTGTGACTTCCTGAAGAATTCTTGAAGCAGCCTTCTACTGGGATCAACTCATGCCGCAAGTTTGACTGACAATGACGTATTTGTGTGTGTGTGTGTGTGTGTGTGTGTGTGTGTGTGTGTGTGTGTGTGTGTGTGTGTGTGTGGTGTGTGTGTGTGTGTGTGTGTGTGTGTGTGTGGTGTGTGTGTGTGTGTGTGTGTGTGTGTGTGTGTGTTGTGTAGCTTACGTAGATCGGGATCAACGTCATATGCCTCAGCGTGACGTCATTCCCGCCACGGTAGCAGAGGACAGAGTGTTGGCGGAACGAGAGAAGGAAGAAGAGGAGAGAGAGAAGGAGCAGAGGAGGAAGGAGAGACGGAAAGTGGAGGAGAAATATCGGCAGGAGATGGCGAAATATCAGGAGCAAGTCAACACTCTTCGCTCCCCGCAACCCCCTACCCTTCCCCCTCCTCCTCCTCCTTCTCTTCCTCCAAAGAAAAACTGGTGTCATATTCTCTAAGCAGATATCAAATAATGCTGTAGATTTGTTTTCTGTGATTGGGGGGGGGGGGGGGGGGGGGGGGGGGGGAGAGAAAACTTAAAAGAAAACAAACCAACAAATGATGTGGTTTTTTAGCATAATTATTCCAAATAAGTTATGGGTTTAAACCCATTTGTGGACCACGCTACAAACAAAAAAAAAAAATTAAAGAGGCTTGAGACTCCTGGAGTTTGCCAGTAACAACTATCTCCAGCTAGTGAATATACTTGGCCCACATGAAAAAAAAATTAGTGCTGTTATTGTATGTGCAATCCTGCATACTACCACTGGCTTGGACTCCTTGTTACCTTGTTATCAAGCCAGATATAGTATGCAGGATTGCACGGACAATAAACAGCACTGTCAAAACTGAACACTATCTGGAAAGATAAAAAATATTTCACTCAACTTCCAAGATCAGACTAATGCGCTCCCTTGTCATATCCATATTCCTGTTTGCCTGTGAATCGTGGACCCTGACTGCTGATTTGGAAAGAAGAGTACAGGGGGTAGAGATGAGATGTTTTCGGAGAACTCCTTGGCATCTCCCACAGAGACCACATAAGCAACAAAGACGTGCATAACAGAATCCAGCAAACCATTGGTCCCTACAAAAACCTGCTATCAAAGAAGCGAAAACTTAAATGGTAGGGGCATGTCACAAGACCAAAAGGACTTGCAAAAATAATACTGCAAGGCACTGGAAGGGATGGGAGGACAACATCAGCGAATGGACAAGCCTAGAACTCAACAGAATTTTGAGAAAGGCAGAACAGAGAGAGGAATGGAGGGAACTGGTTGTCAAGTCTTCAGGGGTGCCTCCACGGTCGCCAGACTGAGGGACAGATAGATATATAAATCCATGGGTTTAAATGCGTTTTTCTATGAGAAGCACTTAACATAAGCATACAACATCTTGATGTATTTGATACTGATGTTACCTCTACGTTAAGAGTAACAGAACTGTTTTACTCCTGATTTATTTGTTCGTTTATTCGTGTGTTGTCTTTTTTTTATTTTTTACTTTTTTGCCCACAATATAAACAATAATTATATGCTGCTCACATTGCCTTTCACATACCCCCCCCCCCCCCAAAAAAAAAACCGTTTGTATATAAATGTAGCTGCTTCTTGTTTAGACATAATTATGGGTTGAACATTGGCGCCAGAACTACTTATACAAGGTGTTCTCCATTGATATAATGTTTAATGTCGAGTCTTTATTTATTGCAAAACTTACTCGAGAAAACTGCACTGATGCTCAATTTGACCAAAACCGTTTGCATATTGTGCTCTTTTACTCTTGTATAACACAATATGTTTTGTTGTTCAGCTCATTGTTCTATAGATGACAATATTTACAAAACTGCATACACACGGGGACCGGATGAAAAAAAGCACATGATTGCTTATTCTGTTATCCTCGATATAAAAGAATAAATAAATAAATAATAAATAAATATACTGCTGAGATCTTGTTGATATTGTGCTTATCGTAATCCACATCACGAAAGAAACTGTCTAATCATACAAAAAAAAAGCTCAACTATTTGTTGTATAGCGAAGATTCGTCATTCATCATGTTTGTTGTTCATTGAATGGGAGATTCGAATCAAAACAAACTCTCTCTCTCTCTCTCTCTCTCTCTCTCTCTCTCTCTCTCTCTCTCTCTCTCTCTCTCTCTCTCTCTCTCTCTCTCTCTCTCTCTCTCTCTCTCTCTCTCTCTCTTTTGAAAGAACATCTTGCGCACACGTTAAATCCTGTTCCGCTTTTCGTAAGAGTAGGCCATCGTGTGCCGGTGGGAACAGATGACATTTACTAAACTGCATACACACGGGGACTGCATGTAAAAAAGCACAAGAGTGCTTATCCCATTATCCTCGATATAAAAGAATAGATCAGATCAAATAGATCTCTCTCTCTCTCTCTCTCTCTTCTCTCCTCTCTCTCTCTCTCTCTCTCTCTCTCTCTCTCTCTCTCTCTCTCTTCTCTCTCTCTCTCTCTCTCTCTCTCTCTCTTCTCTCTCAGGGCAAGGGCCGGATGAAAAAAAGTATGTAATGCTTACTCTGTAACCCTTGAAAAATAAAGATTATTCATTTATTCATTCATTCATTCATTCATTCATTCATTCTCTCTCTCTCTCTCTCTCTCTCTCTCTCTCTCTCTCTCTCTCTTCTCTCTCTTCTCTCTCTCTCTCTCTCTCTCTCTCTCTCTCTCTCTCTCTCTCTCCTCTCTCTCTCTCTTTTTTTTCTACACCATGAAAAACGACGCAAATCGATACACACACACACGTACATACACGAGCCTTTTAAACCACAACCTTCATAAAGAAAATAAAAGGGAGAGAGGAGGAAAGGAAAGGCTACATACATACAGTGCTATTATTGCCAATTCCTCATAACCACCACCTGCAATGTGATCGTGCTGTCTTTTGGATCATTTCTTGTTGACAAAACGGCTGACAACTATATCAATACAACAGTTTAACCCCTTGCCTATTTCACACGTCAGCTGCTTGGAGGGGGGGATGGGGGGGGGGGGGGGGGGGGGGGGGGGGAGTGAGGGGGAGGGGGGGAGTTTATTCTGAATTGATTGATTGACAGGAGACTCACATGATGTCTGCGGCGTAATTGTTAGTAAGCTTAGCAGAGAAAGAAAGAGAGAGTTTAAGATCAAGTGTGTGTGTGTATGTATGTGTGTGTGTGTGTGTGTGTGTGTGTGTGTGTGTGTGTGTGTGTGTGTGTGTGTGTGTGTGTGTGTGTGTGTGTGAAGTCAAGCCAAGTCAAGTCAAGTCAAGTCAAGTCAAAATGATCTTTATTGAGGGTAAAAGATTAAGTTTACACAACTTTTTTTCATCCTGCCCTCACGAAAAAAAAATCGAGAAAATTGACTTCTAAAACAATCAAAGACAAATATCAACCTTGGTTGAAAACTAAAATAAATGAGAATTTTCATCCAAACAGAATCTCACAAGATAACAAACTCAAGACAGTAAAATAAACTCAAGTCATACAGACAAAATAATAAAAATACAAAATAACATGGGTATGAATAACAACAAAGCAGCCAAATGTCGAACATAAGGGCGGACTTATCATTAATTTTGTCCATCAGTGTGTGTGTGTGTGTGTGTGTGTGTGTGTGTGGTGTGTGCGTGCGTGCGTGCGTGCGTGCGTGCGTGCGTGCGTGCGTGCGTGCGTGTGTGTGTTCGTGCTGAATAATCATTTCTGTGAAGATAAGTGTATCATTATCAACGCTTGGAACAACATTGTTTTATATGTATCTTTGTTTACTTATCACATCTGCGGATTTTATGTAAATGAAAGAAGGCTACAAAGCTATAAGTTTACGCAATAAAATGATGTGTAAAATCTCGATGTAAGCGTTTGCATTTTGTTGCTCTGTCTCAGTTTCTTTCGGTTTATTTGTCGGTTTGACACTGTCTCTGTCTAGTCTGTCTCTTTGTCTGTCTCTGTCAGTCTCTCTGTCTGTCTGTCTCTCTGTCTCCACTCTCAGTTTCTCTCTGCCTCTTTGTCACTCTCTCTGTATCTTTCTCTCTCCGCCCCTTTCTCTCTGTCTTTCTCTTCCTGTTTCTTTATATCTCTGTCTCACTCACTCTCTCTCTGTCTCTTTATCTATTTTTCTGTTTCTCTGTCTGTCCATCTCTCTGTCTCTGTATCTTTCTGTATGTCACACACACACACAAACACACACATACGCAAACACACACACACACACACACACACACACACCACACACACACACACACACACACGCACACACACACACACACACACACACACACACACACACACACACACACACACAGAACAGATAACAAGATTTACAAAACTGCATACACACTGGGACTGGGACTGGATGTAAAAAAAAAGGCAGTGAGTGCTCATTCCGTTATCCTCAAAATAAAAGAACAAAGAAATAGAATAAAAGAAAGTACACACACACACACACACACACACACACACACACACACACACACACACACACACACACACACACACACACACACACACACACACACACACACACTCCAAACAAACAAACCAAACACTTTAAAGAACAACTGTACCCAGTTTTTTTTTCTTTCTTTCTTTCTTTCTTCTCTGCACAGCACGTCACTCTTTCCAAAAGAGATAAAAATTCAGAATCAAATCCAAAGACTCTCTCTCCCCATCCCCCCCCCCCCCCACCCCCGTCTCTCCTCTAACCCCCTCTCTCTCTCTTTTTTTTGTGTCTCCTTTTCTCCTCCTCATTTCACTCCCCCCCCTCCCTCGCTCCTCTCTCCCTCCCTCCCCCCTCCCCACCTGTCTTTTTTTCTTTTTTTAAAAATTTTATTCTTCTCCTTTCTTTTCTTCTTCAGGCATTCCAACTCCGTAGTGACAGATCTTTATAGGCAGTTAGCCCCACAAATCCAATCCAATCCAATCATGTTGTTTATAGCCCCGCCGACCACACAGGCCATATCAGGGCTGTCACCTAGTTCGCCCAACTATTATTTTCCTGTTTTCGATCCACAGATTTCAGAACTGTATTGCGTGAAATCGAGGTAAGTGGGTTTTTTTTTGTAGATGGTACGTACATGAAAAAAGAGTGCGTATATATATATATATATACAGTGAGAGAGAGGGAGTGGGAGACAGAGGGAGAAAAATACGAGGTTGGTAGTTATGATTATGATAAACTTCTTTGTTAGTTTGTTTGTTTAGTTGTTTGTGTATTTTTTTGGTTATAATAAGGACAACGGGGAAGTCCTAGTGAGGTGAGGTGTTAGTTAAGTGGTTGGTGAGTCAGTCAGCCAGTGAGCTCGTTAATTACTTACTTACCTGCCTAGGTAGTTAGCTGGTGAGCTAATTACTATTTTCTTCCATTTCCTATATCATTCGTTTGTTTGTTTCTTTTCTTTTTGTTCGATTGTTAGTCAGTCAATTTAACAGTAAATCAGTCAGTTTGTCAGTTAATCAGTCGGTCAGGTGATGGTGAGTGAGTGAGTGAGTGAGTGTGTGTGTGAGTGAGTGAGTGAGTGTGAGTGATGGAATTAGTCAGTCAGTCAGTCAGTCAGTCAGTCAGTCAGTCAGTTAGCTAGTTAGTTCGTCTGTGTGCCAGTGAGTGAGTGGATGAGTGAGTGAGTGAGTGTGTGAGTGAGTGAGTGAGTGTGTGAGTGAGTGAGTGAGTGAGTGAGTGAATGAATGAGTTAGTGAATTGATTGATTGATTGATTGATTGATTGATTCTTTTATATCGAGGATAATGAAATAAGCATTCTTGTGCTTTTTTTTTACATCCAGTCCCCGTGTGTATGCAGTTTTGTAAATGTCATCTGTTCCCAATGAATGAGTTAGTTAGTCAGTTAGTTAGTCAGTTAGTCAGTCAGTTAGTTTGCTAGTTTGTGAATAAGTTTGTGAGTTAGTTGGTTAGTTAGTTGGTTCGTTCGTTAGTTGTTAGTCCGTCTGTACGTCCGTCCGTCTGTCCGTCTGTGTGCCAGTGAGTGAGTGGATGAGTGGAGTGAGTGAGTGAGTGGATGAGTAAGTGAGTGAGTGAGTGAGTCAGTCAGTCAGTCAGTCAGTCAGTTAGTTAGCTAGTTAGCGTGCTCATTTGTTTCTTTGGTCGTTTATCCTTTCGTTTGTTTGTTTCGTTGTTCTTTAATGTAGCGTCTATTCACATTATGTGATATTAGATAACATTTGTTTGTTTCACAATTCGTTCCTGGTCTGTGGGTCAGTTGGTTGGTTTGTTTGGAACGATTAAAAACCTACCCACACACCTAAAGAAGATAAATAACTCTTACCATGCCGATTAGGGCGAGGACAGGGGGGGGGGGGGGGGGGGGACTTGGGTGGAGTAAGGGGGGTGTTAATCTTTGTCTTCATTTTTTTTTAATGGAGCGTTTAAAACCAACTTGAAGTCAACTGACCGGGTCTTTTTGATTTTTGATTTCTTTTTAATTTAATTCTTTTTTTTTTTTTGGCAGGGAAAGAAGAAAGACGCTGACTTGAAAAGCAAAACCAAAAAAACCCAACCCAACCAAACCCTGTTGACAGGAGAGAACGCGACATACGCACGTTATAGAAACTGGTTTCAGTTTTCGCGAGGCTAAGTGCCTCTGGTGGACAGACAAGTGACTTGTAGGACTTGTTGTTGACCTCATCTACAATGTGGCGGGGAGCGAGTGGGGCTCATTGGTGTGTAGGATGGGGGATCATCGTCACTGTCATCTTCCGCCTTGTTCTGGTAAGTCTCTTTGTTCTCCTTGATTTTTTTTGTTGTTGTTGTTTTTCCTTTAGGTCTTTTTTTTTTTTGGTCTGTTCTCTCTCTGTGTGTCTTGTCTTTTCTCTCTGTGTTTTGTCTGTTCTCTCTGTGTCTTGTCTTTTCTCTCTGTGTTTTGTCTGTTCTCTCTGTGTGTCTTGTCTATTCTCTCTGTGTTTTGTCTTTTCTCTGTGTCTTGTCTGTTCTTCTCTGTGTCTTGTCTTTTCTCTCTGTGTTTGTTGTTTCTTGTTTGTCTTTTCTCTTGTGTTTTGTCTTTTCTCTCTGTGTTTTGTCTGTTCTCTTGTCTTGTTTTCCTTGTCTTTTTCTCTGTGTCTTGTTTTTTTATGTCTGTCTGTCTTCTGTGTCTTGTCTTTTCTCTCTATGTCTTGTCTGTTTCTCTGTGTCTTGTCTTTTCTCTCTTATGTCTTGTCTGTTCTCTGTGTCTTGTCTTTTCTCTCTATGTCTTGTTCTGTTGTCTCTCTGTGTCTTGTTCTTTTCTTCTCTCTATGTCTTTGTCTTGTTCTCTCTGTGTCTTGTCTTTTCTCTTTTGTCTTGTTGTTCTCTCTTGTTTTGTCTTTTCTCTGTCTTTTCTGTCTTTTGTCTTTTCTCTCTTGTCTTGTCTTTTCTCTGTGTTTTCTTTTGTCTTTTCTCTCTTATGTCTTGTCTGTTCTCTCTGTGTCTTGTCTTTTCTCTCTATGTCTTGTCTGTTCTCTCTGTGTCTTGTCTTTTCTCTCTATGTCTTGTCTTTCTCTCTGTGTCTTTTCTCTTTATGTCTTTTCTCTCTGTGTCTTGTCTTTTTCTCTGTGTCTTGTCTGTTCTCTGTGTCTTGTCTTTTCTCTCTATGTCTTGTCTTTACTCTCTGTGTCTTGTCTTTTCTCTCTGTGTCTTTTCTCTCTATGTCTTGTCTTTTCTCTCTGTGTCTTTCTCTCTATGTTTTGTCT
>CM060344.1:21017224-21019724 GCA_030674155.1 Stramonita haemastoma | reverse complement strand
ACATATTACTATCAACGTATATGTATATGAAATAATATATGAGTACTTATAAAGCAAGAAATTTATATAAGCCATATCTTAACCGTTAATCACGGAACAATTCACACGTATCATAAACGACATTGCTTTAGATGTATTATTCATCAATACAAATATCAATTTCTAGAAAGTTATCCTATTTCTTCTATTGGTTGCATGAAAGATAAAACGTGATAAATTGTATCAGTAGGTACAGTGGCTTTGAGAAGTACATAGAAAGGAAGTCTTTTAGAATCTTTAAGAAACTTAGTTCTCAAGTCTTCGTAGATAGGGCAATTCAGTATAAAGTGTTCTTCATTTTCTCTTTGATCTTTACAAACAGGGCATTGCTTAACTTCGTTCAAACTATTATACCGCTGTGTATTATTGTTCAATGGTAGAACATTGAATCGAACTTGCGTAACTGCAACTCGAAAACAATATGTATCCATTTCAGTGATATATTTTTCTTTTTCAAAAATAGTTTTAAAGTTTCTATAACCATCATATCGCTCACGGTCTTTAATGGTGCCAGTCCATTCCTGGGCAAACCAATCTACAAGTCTTTGTTTAAAGGCACGCAAGAACATTTTTATGTCTCCTACACCTTGGTTCAACCAAACGATATCATACCCAGTAATACATAATATTTCCCTGATTTTAGAGACCCAGCATTGTTTACCTTTAAAAAAAAAACTAATTCTAACAACACATAATAAGCTTTATATGGTAATCTTTCAGAATTCATGTGTAGTAGTTTAAACCAGAATCTTATGCATGCAACATAATGTATTTACATACAGTGGGTACCTGCCAAGATCCCCGTAAACCATCTTATTTGGTGTCCTGGCAGGCACACCTAAAAACCTTTTACAAGCAATTAAATGTACTTTTTCTAGATGTTCTAATCTATGCAACCCCCAAATTTCAGCTGAATATAACAATATTGGTTGGATTTTGGTATCAAAAATTTTAAAGAATGTCTTTACTGTCATTTCCTTGCACCTCTGGAAAACTTCGTTAAGCTGTATAACTGCTTTTTTGCCTTTAGTAACTAAATGCGATGTACCTCTCTTTGTGCTAATCATAGATGTAAAGTTAAATCCCAAATAAGAGAGAGAGAGAGAGAGAGGAGAGAGAGAGAGAGAGGAGAGAGAGAGAGAGAGAGAGAGAGAGAGAGAGAGAGAGGAGAGAGAGAGAGAGAGAGAGAGAGAGAGAATAAAATCAAATTAAAGCAAAGCAAATTCTTTGATTTCGAGGATAATGAATAAGCACTCATGTGCTCTTTACATCCACTGCTTGCCCTTAGAGATACATGATAATATGATAATAAATTAACCAAAACAGACACACCATAATAATAGAATAGGCCAATACTCACATGTCCCTACAGAGGGAAAGAGACGACAGGAGAGAGAGAGAGAGGAGAGAGAGAGAGAGAGAGAGAGAGAGAGAGAGAGAGAGAGAGAGAGAGAGAGAGAGAGAGAGAGAGAGGAGAGAGAGAGAGAGAGAGAGAGAGAGAGAAGAGAGAGAGAGAGAGAGAGAGAGAGAGAGAGAGAGAGAGAGAGAGAGAGAGAAAGAGAGAGAGAGAGAGACAGACACAGACACAGACACAGACACAGACAGACAGACAGACAGACAGACAGACAGACAGACTGGCTGACTGACTGATAGACAGACAGACAGACTGACAAACAGACAGACAGACAAAGAGACAGACAGACAGACAGATAGACAGACAGACAGGTAGATGGACAGACAAACAAAGTGACTGACAGACAGATAGACAGAGGACGATACATGCATTCGTTCTAACAAAAACCGTGTTTTATAATACAAGCGGTCTGCAAAGCAAGGTTAGTCTTTGACACAAAAGCGATATGATTGAAGAGGTTTCCATTGCCAGCTTTCCCACATAACGACTCCAAGCTTTGCGATCGAACACGCTGCCAAGAACCTTTTTTTTTTTTTTTTTTTAAAGTTCTTTCCAAACTAGCAAAAAAAGAGTTTTTGAATGGTGCAGTTTAACACCTGAACGTTCAGTACCGCACCCTGACACTTATCAAGGAGTTATGAGAGAGAGAGAGAGAGAGAGAGAGAGAGAGAGAGAGAGAGAGAGAGAGAGAGAGAGAGAGAGAGAGAGAGAGAGAGAGAGAGAGAGAGAGAGAGAGAGAGAGAGAGAAGAGAGAGAGAGATTTATTCTTTTTTGATTTGATTTGATTTCTTCTTTTATATCGAGGATAATGGGATAAGCACTTGTGCTTTTTTTTTACATCCAATCCCCGTGTGAATGCAGTTTTGTAAATGTCATCTGTTCCCACCGGCACACAATGGCCTACTCTTACGAAAAGCGGAACAGGATTTAACGAGTGCGCAAGTGTTCTGCGCGCGTTCGCACACGGGGCCTCGGTTTAAAGTCCCATCCGAAGGACTTTTGGGGAGAGCGGAGAGAGAGAGGGGAGAGAGAGAGAGAGAGAGAGAG
>CM060344.1:21002224-21007224 GCA_030674155.1 Stramonita haemastoma | reverse complement strand
ACCACTCTTTTGTATTGTGGCCTAAGGCCGATGTACATTAAACAATTTCAGTGTTCAGTGTTCAGTGTTCAGTGTTCTCTCGGCCTCTCTGTCTCTCTCTCTGTCTCTCTCTCTCTCTCTCTCTCTCTCTCTCTCTCTCTCTCTCTCTCTCTCTCTCTCTCTCTCTCTCTCTCTCTCTCTCTTCTCTCTCTCTCGCTCTGTCTCTCTCAGTCTCTCTTTCCCCCTCTCTCCCTCCATTCTCCATCATTCCCCTGATCCTTTTCGTGTGTGTTTGTGCATGCGTGCGCGCGCGTGCGGCGCGCGCGCGCGCGCGTGTGTGTGTGTGTGTGTGTGTGTGTGTGTGAGCGCGCGCGCGCGCGCGCGCGCGTGTGTGTGTGTGTGTGTGTGTGTATGTATGTATGTGTGCGTGCGTGCGTGCGTGTATCTGAACTCTCTCTCTCTCTCTCTCTCTCTCTCTCTCTCTCTCTCTCTCTCTCTCTCTCTCTCTCTCTCTCTCTCTCTCTCTCTCCCCTCTCTCTCTTCTCTCTCTCTCTCTCTCTCTCTCTCTCTCTCTCTCTCTCTTTCTCTCCTCCATCATTCCCCTGATCCATCTCATGTGTGTGTGTGTGTATGTGCGTGTGCGTGCGCCTGTGTGTACACACACGTGTGTGTGTGTATGTGCGTGTGCGTGTGCCAAAAAGATTCAAGATTCAAGATTCAAAATATTTTATTGCCATTTAAGTCATGCAGACCTATTTGACACAACAAAACAAACATCAGTTTTAATTATCTTTCTGCCCAAAATGATGTCCACTAAAAACATGTTGCATTCTTCTTCTTCTCTTTTTCTCTTTTCTCAAAACATTCATTCACATATCTAATGATATCTGCTTGATATATATCAACTGCGATTATGTCGCTTACCTTATCTATATATTTTTTACGTTCTTTGTCTTTGGTTTTAACTTTAAATAACAAATTGTTTCTGAGTTCATCATATAACACACATTCATCCAGTACATGAAATTCATCTTCTATTTTGTTACAGTATTTACATTTTCTATCCTCTCTGGGCATATTTTGGTGTCTCCCTTTCTCTATCATTAAATCGTGACAGCTTAAGCGAAATTTACAAAAAGTATTTTTATGAGTTTTGTTTTCATAGTTAATAAGATATGGTTCCAGTCTGTATTCCTTGGTTACAAAATCATAAAATTTTAGTTTTGCAAACTGTTTTTTCTGGTAGTTCCAGAATGTTTTATACATGTTCTGAAGCTTTCTTTGAAGGGCATAACTTAACCGATGAACATCAAAAGTACTCTGGTTTTTCCACACATGTTGAAATCCAATTGTGTAAAGGATATTTTTGACTGTATTGATCCATTTATCACATGTATTCGTCTGATACAAATAATCGTATACTATTCTAATATAAGAGTTTGGTTTTGATTCTGTTAAATGAATCCAAAAGGATATTATCTGGCATATGATTTTAAGGGTCAGTGGAAATCTTCCTAATTCACCCAGAGTGGGTAGTACCAATGCTTTTTTATGAACTCCCAGTATTTGTTTACAAAATGTTATATGAAAAGTTTCATATAGAAACTGATTTGATAAGCATGTCTTGAACAATTCATCAATATGAAATTCTGTCTCCCCATGAAAACAAAAAGGAAACCAAACTTCTGCTCCATAAGTTAAAACAGGAGTTATTAATGAGTCAAATAAACGCATTATTATAGTAGTCTTTAAATTTTGTCCATGAACTGCTCTTTTAAAGGCGTACAATGCTTTATTACTTTGTTTTACTAAATGTTCTTGTGTTGCTTGAAACTTACCATTCTGATGAAAGATGACACCTAGATATTTGTAAGTTTCTACTGTTTCAATTACATGCTCTCCACACTTAAAATGTATGGGAATTTTAGGTGGTGATCTCGTAAAGACTATTACCTTTGTTTTGGTTTTGTTTATCTTTAAGCCCCAGTTTGAACTGTATTCTTGAAGTTTATTCAATTTAGTTTGAAGACCTACTTTGGTTGTTGATAGTAATGCTAGGTCATCAGCATATAGTAAACAAGGAATTCTGTCTCTCAAAGACAGAATGTACGTGTGTACACCCACGTGTATGCGTATGTGTATGTGTGCGTGCGTGCGCCTGTACTGTGTGTACACACACACATGTGTGTGCGTATATGTGCGTTGTGTGTTCCTGGATTCAGCGGTTGGTGAGGGTGGGGGCCTCTGAATGCACTAAAGTGGGGGCCGAGCTCCACAAAGTGAACGCTAAGGATACCGACAGCCTCCGGGATGGTAACAACGATTTCGTCTTCAGTGGAGATGGTCTGTAGTTTTTTAACATTTATTTTATTTTATTTTTAAATAGTTAAAGTCTGTCCCGAGCCTAAAGGCTCATCAGGCCGGTGCTTATCCCGGTTTCTGTGGCGTTAAGCGACTGAGAGTCATAGACTCCCCCCTGGATAGGATGCCAGTCTATCGCAGGGTTAACCCCCAACACAAGGTTGGTACCCCTTTTACACCTGGGTGGGGTGAGAAAATAGCCGTAAAATGCCTTTTCCAAGGGCACAACGCCATAGCCGAAAGCTGGGATCGAACCCGCAACCTTTAGATTACGAGTCCAACGCCCTAACCACTAGACTACAGCGGCGGCTTTATTTTATTTTATTTTATTTTATTTTTTTATTTTATTTTATTTTATTTATTTTATTTTATTTTATTCTTTTATATCGACGAAAATGGAATAAGCTCTCATGTGCTTTTTTTTTTTTTTTTTACATCCAGTTCCTGTGTGTAAGCAGTTTTGTAAATGTCGTCTCCACACGATGGCCTACTCTTACGAAAAGTGGAACAGGATTTAACGTGTGCGCAAGATGATCTGCGTGCGTTCACACACGGGGCCTCGGTTTACAGTCTCGTCTGAAGATTTTGGGGGGGAGAGAGGAGTCAGCATTTCATTTAACTCCAGGAGAAAAATCTCCTCGAACGGGAATCGAACCCGGGTCGTCAAATTGCTAGCACAATGTTCTGACCGCTAGGCTATCCCGTAGTGGGGTGGGCAGTAGTGAGGGGTGGTGATGGTGGTGATAATGGTGATGATGATGATGATATGATGATGTGATGATGATGATGATGATGATGATGATGATGATGATGATGATGGTGGATGATGATGATGAGATGATGATGATGATGATGATGATGATGATGATGATGGTGATGATGGTGATGATGTGATGATGATGATGATGATGATGATGATGATGATGATGATGATGATGATGATGATGGTGGTGGTGGTGTGGTGGTGGTGGTGGTGTGTGGTGGTGGTGGTGGTGGTGATGGCGGTGGTGGTGATGATGATGATGATGACGACGACGACGCGATGATGATGATGATGACGATGGTGATGACGATGACGATGACGATGATGATGACGATGACGACGACGACGACGACGATGATGATGATGATGATTGTAGTAGGCATCCATCAGTCTCGAAAGACTATGGAGTTAAGCTCTAGGCTCTAGAGCGCAAAGCCTGGGTAAGTAAGTATGGAGGGCAAGCTGTTACCCATACAGCAGACCCCCACCCCCCTTTCCATGTCGGTGGAATGGTCCATTGTAAAGGCAATCGCCGATAGGAATGGTTCAAATGTCGAGCAGGAGCCGCCAGAACTTTGCCATATACAGCCCCGAACCGCCCTAGGGACTCCAACTCCCCGATTTTTCCTCAGGGATGGTGTCTAAACACGACACCTGTGTGCATGCTGTTTTTTTATATTTTGTTGTCATCTGCTCCTACTGGCACACAATGGCCTGCTCTTCCAAAAGGCGGAACGGGTTTGGCGTGTGCGCAAGATGTTCTGCGTGCGTTCACACACGGGGCCTCGGTTTAGTCTTATCCGAATGACTTTGACCTTCTGTTCGATTTTTTCGTCAACCTGGGAAGAAAGGGTGAGACTGGGGAATCGAACCCAGAGCCTCACGGTTTACTTGCTGGCAGGCAAACGTCTTAACCATCCCACCACCTTCCTCCAGAAAGAAGAAGAAGAAGAAGAAGAAGAGAAAGAAGAAGAAGAAGAAGAAGAAGAAGAAGAAGAAGAAGATGATGATGATGATGATGATGAGATGATGATGATGATGATGATGATGATGATGATGATGATGGTGGTGGTGGTGGTGGTGGTGGGTGTGGTGGTGGTGTGTGATGATGATGATGATGATGATGATGATGATGATATGATGATGATGATGATATGATGATGGTGGTGGTGGTGGTGGTGGTGGTGATGATGGTGATGGTGATGGTGATGGTAATGGTAATGATGAGGATGATGAGGTGGAGGAGGAGGACGACGACGACGACGACAACGACGATGATGACTATGACTATGATGACGACGACAATACATTACAACAAAATACAATACAATGCCTTGTAAATTGCATTTAGTCATGTTCCAGGGACATAATATAGGCCAGACGTTTCCTTTTAGCCATATCTAGGGTGACAGGAATCTTACATTTCTCTTTATCCACGTTAAGGACTAACAACTACAACTGCGTCTATATATGTTCAGGAGGCATAGGCGTTTCTCTTTATCCATGTTCATGGCCGTAATTATAACACCTACAACTACCTCTATGCATGTTTAGCGCCACATGGTGCAGGCGTATCTCTTTAATCATGTTCAGGGCCATGATTATTACACCTACAACCGCCTCTGTGCATATTTAGGGCCACATGGTGCAAACATTTCTCTTTATTCATGTTCAGGGCCATGATTATAACACCTACAACTGCCTCTCACCTCTATGCATGTTCAAGGCCACATGGTGCAAACATTTCTCTTTATCCATATTCAGGGCCACACATTGCAAACATTTCTCTTTATCCATATTCAGGGCCACACATTGCAAACATTTCTCGTTATCCATATTCAGGGCCACACATTGCAAACATTTCTCTTTATCCATATTCAGGGCCACACTGCAGACA
>CM060344.1:20994724-20997224 GCA_030674155.1 Stramonita haemastoma | reverse complement strand
TTGGTTGGTTGGTTGATTGATTAGCTGGTTGATAGTTGTTGTGGTTTTTTTTTTTTGGGGGGGGGTTGTTGGTTGGTAGGGTGGTTGGTCAGGTGGTTGGTTGGATAGGTAGGTGGTGGGTCTTGGGTGGTTGGTTGTTTGGTCGGTTGGCTGGTCGGTTGATTGGTTGGTTGGATGGGTGGCCTCAAAAACAGCGCCCGCGCCACCCATTATCTTTTTCTTTTCCTGTCTGCAACTGTATTTGTTTCCCTATTAGTGTGGCTTTTTTTCTACAGAATTTTGACAGGGACAACTCTCTTGTTGCCGCCGGTTCTTTAACGTGCACTAAATAATGATGTGTAACACACGGGACCTCGGTTTATCGTCTCACTCGAAAGACGAGCACCCAGACCATCAATGGTCAAACGAATGGGGAAAAAGTTTTGGGCCCAAATGGGGATCAAACCACAGCACACTTTCGACCCGGAAGTTTTGTTTTCTAGGCAGGCGCTTACCTCTAGACCACCATCCACTTATACCTGCTTTTTGCTGACCAGTTCTTTGGTTGCTTGACTGACTGATTGACTGGTTAACTGATTGACTGATTGATTATTGATCGATCGATTTGTTACACGGTCGGTAAGCTTTTAGTGTGAAGGTGTGTCTGAGTCTATTTATTCGTGAAAGAGAAGAGAGAGAGAGAGAGAGAGAGAGAGAGAGAGAGAGAGAGAGAGAGAGAGAGAGAGAGAGAGCAGAGCAGAGAGAGAGAGAGAGAGACAGAGACAGAGACAGAGACAGAGAGAAGACAGACAGACAGACAGACAGACAACAGACAGACACACAGACAGAGACAGACAGACAGAGAGACAGAGAGAAGACAGAGCAGAGAGAGAGACAGAGAGAGACAGAGAGAGATAGAGAGAGAGACAGAGACAGAGACAGACGGACAGACAAACAGACAAAGTGAGAGACAGAGAGGCAGACATAGAGAGAGACAGAGACAGAGAGAGAGAGAGAGGCTCACTCTCACCAATAACAATATGCTTATTATCATTTTTTTTTTTTTTTTTAATTATTATTATCATTATTATCTTATTATTCCAGACCACCGGAACCAGATCCTTGTTTCTTTGGCTTCTGGAAGGAAAGTAAGTGACTCCTGGCTGTTGTCTGTCCAACTCTGATTTCTGAGGTAGCCCCAAAGCCGGAATGTTAGTTAAGTTAAAGTCTGTCCCGAGCCTAAGGCTCATCAGGCGGTGCTTATCCCGGTTTCTGTGGCGTTAAGCGACTGAGAGTCATAGACTCCCCCCCTGGACGGACGCCAGTCTATCGCAGGGTGAACCCCCAACACAAGGTTGGTACCCCTTTTACATCTGGGTGGGGTGAGAAAATAGCCGTAAAGTGCCTTTTCCAAGGGCACAACGCCATAACCGAAAGCTGGGATCGAACCCGCAAACCGCTGTAGTCTAGTGGTTAGGGCGTTGGACTCGCAAAAGCCGGAATGCGGCTACCCTAATGGTCAGCAAAAACTGTTGCATACGCAAACTGTCATCATTGGTGACCTGGAATTTCATTTGTGAAGTGTCCATTGAAGTCGGAATGCGGCTACCCTACTGGTGGGTTAAACCAATCGGGTACGCAAAAATCTTATTATTGGTGTACTTCGGAGCTTCAGCCGAGGAACGAAAACAAAATCCTGAGGTTTTGAGTGGCATGTTTATCCTTACTCAGTCTATATCACTGATGTACGTTTGGTTGTCTTCCTGTGTCTGTTTGTCCCTGATTATGTTGCCCTTTTTTTTTTGAGGATGTGATTATGTTGAATCCTGCTGATGTCAAGTCAGCTGACGTCACCTAGCTACAAGAAGCACTTTCCCCATCCACAAATAAATCTTGACCTCTGATTCAGATAAAAATGTAGGGCTCATGTTTATGTAAGTTTTATGAGGAGAACGAGAGGGATGCTGTATATATATATACACAATACAATTTCCCTTTTAAAAAAAAAAATGGTAGGGCGTTGCAGTTGACGTCATATTAACCCTACTCTAGAATGATTGGACATGTACCGGTGATGTTTATGTAGATGTTAGAAGATGGCAATGAAGATGATGATAACGAGAAGATATTGAGTATGATTCTGTTTACTTGCAGAGTTGGATATTGCGAAAATAATGGCTAAAAAAGGTTCTCTGCTATGATGTGTACTTTCCCCCTGCTCCAAACAGGTTTTGTATAGTGGCCCAAGGCCGAAGTACAATAAAACTTTCAGTGTTCAGTGTTCAGTGTTCAGTGTTCAGTGTTCTCTCTCTCTCTCTCTCTCTCTCTCTCTCTCCTCTCTCTTCTCTCTCTCTCTCTCTCTCTCTCTCTCTCTCTCTCTCTCCATTCATTTTGTCCAGGATCAGAAGAAAATGAACCACATATGTGTTTTCAGTGTGCTGTCTATGTTGCGTTAAGACCGGACATCCTGAAACAGATTCCTACTCACTCTCAGAAAGCAAAATATTTTTAGCTTTTTGGC
>CM060344.1:20987224-20992224 GCA_030674155.1 Stramonita haemastoma | reverse complement strand
AAAAAACAACCCCTTGTTCCGTTTTGTAAACGTCAAACAGCCAACAACGAAAAAAAAACCCACAACCCCTTGTTCCGTTTTGTAAACGTCAAACAAACAACAACGAAATTAAAAAAAACCCAGTCCCATGTTCCGTTTTGTAAACGTCAAACAAACAACAACGTAAAAAAACAACACAACCCCTTGTTCCGTTTTGTAAACGTCAAACAAACAACAATGAAAAAAAACAAAAAAACAATCCCTTGTTCAGTTTTGTAAACGTCAAACAACCAACAACGAAATAAAAAAACAACACAACCCCTTGTTCCGTTTTGTAAACGTCAAACAACCAACAACGAAATATAAAAAAACCAACCCCTTGTTCCGTTTTGTAAACGTTAAACAAACAACAACGAAATAAAAAAACACACAACCCCTTGTTCCGTTTTGTAAACGTTAAACAAACAACAACGAAATAAAAAAAAAACACAACCCCTTGTTCCGTTTTGTAAACGTTAAACAAACAACAACGTAAAAAAAACAACACAACCCCTTGTTCCGTTTTGTAAACGTCAAACAACCAACAACGTAAAAAAACAAAAAACCAACCCCTTGTTCCGTTTTGTAAACATCAAACAAACAACAACGAAAAAAACAACAACCCAAAACTGGAAGAAGCAACTGTGATGCTGAAAACGTTTTTTTGTTGTTGTCTGTTTTTGGTCATGGCCTCTGTTGGATTTGTTTATATTCAGCTTTCTGGGTTGGGGTAGGGGAGCTTGGGGGTTGGGGGGATGGGGGGTGGTCGTACTGTGCCATGTTGCGTTTTGCTGCATTGGGTTGTGCTGTATAGCGTCGTATGCTGTCGTATTGGATTTGGCAGGGGTTAGTTTGAGTTGCTGGGGGGCGGGGAGGGGGGGGGTCGATTGGGTTGATTTAGGTTGCGTTAGATCGTATTGTATCGTTTCCTATCGGGTTGGATTTAGTTGGGAAGGAAAGGGGTGGACTTAATCCTTGTAGATGTGTTTCATTATAGGTAAGTTTTTTTATGGAAGCTTCTGTGTGTGTATATTGTATGAGAATCTATCCCAATTTGTATATTATTGTGGCATTTCCTTGAAGAAGAAAAAAACAGGCAGGAGAATGGACCAAGAAGGCAGGACACAGACGAGAAGAAGGTAACAGAAAGAACAGCAACAAGGCTGAAACAAAGAGAGGAATAGAAAAGAGGGAATTCTTTGCACAGAATTTGCAGAAGGTGGAGGGGCTATTGATACTAACGGGACCCTGTGATCCCTACTGGGAAAAAAACATAATTTCCTTAGGATGTTTTTTATATGATTTACCTGGGACGTTTATAAGGTGATTTATTGACATAATTAGTTTAACGTCATTTACTTCGGAAACTCTAACGTGGTTTATTGGAAAATTCTAATATATTTTATGAGTTTTTGCTGCGATTTACCGGGGACATGTAATGGGATTTACTGAGACATTATAACGTAATTTTCTTCGGATATTCTAATATAATTTACTGGGACTTTCTAATGTATTTTTGGGTTGATTTTTTTAAAAATATGATTTAACTGGGACATGTGATGTGATTTACTGAGATATTTTAAGGGATTTTACTTCGGATATTCTAATGTATTTTACAGGGACATTCTAATGTATTTTATAGGTTTTTTTTATTTCATTTACCTAGGACACATTTAATCTGATTGACTGAGATACTTTAAAGTAATTTACTTCGCACATTTTAATGTAGTTTACTGAGACATTCTAATGTACTTTATGGGACATTTTAATGCAATTTACTAGGGACATTTCATGTAATTTACTTTTGACATTCATTTTACTGTAACATGATTTACCTAGGACATGTCAATGTAATAAACTTATAAAATGTTTTGTCAACATGACTCATTTAGGGCGTTTTTAAGTAGTTTACTGAATATATTCCAGTGTATTTACTAGAGACATTCTGAACACCTGCATGTGCCTATATCCAGGTAAAGGTAAAGGTGTCCCATAACCTAGGCGGTCATAGGGGAGTGAGGTGTTAGATACCTCAGCTTCTCTAGGGGCCAGCATGTTGAGGGCGGCGCCCATCTCCTCTCCCTCGCTGCTTTACCTTTCCTGACCCGACCCTAAAGAGGGCATGTACCCATTCACAGCTGCGTGAACTGGGGGACTGTACTGAAGCCAAGGCGCACGAACGGTCACCCATCAACCAAGTAATCACGCTCGATGCTGCATAACATTGGCTTGGGGAAAACCTTTGCTCTGACCACTGAGCTGCCCCGTTCTCTAACATGTCTGAACAACGCCCTGCCCCCCCCCCCCCCCTCCCATTTTTTTAAGTCTTCACGAACAGATTCACGATAAAAACTCCTAGTGTGTATGCAATAAGTTGTAGCGCAGAATCCATATGTAAGAACAGAAAATGTTATCTTGTAGTTTTGAATCACAATCTTTTTAGTTTGTTTGTTTGATTTTTAGTCTTATAAAGGACACCAAGGACATTATCTCATTTTAAGGAGGCAGATGAATACACAGATGTTTGTAATGTAATGTGTCAGAGATTAGGTTATGCGTTTTATCCCTTAACTTCTTCTGTGATATATTTTCAATCTTGCTCAGTTTGTGCTTGGGGAAAAAGGGAAAATATTATGGATGTATTTTCAGTTGGTTATGCATGTCTACATTGTCCAAGTATGTGTATATAAGAAGAGTCCAGTTCATCTATCTGTTGTTTATAACACATGAGGGATTTATCTGTCAAAGTTTTGAACGTCTAGACAAATCTAAACTGTTGATAAAATTCACGTTTTGTCTCGGTTTTTTTTTTTTTTTGATGTTTCGCCAAAAAAAAGATGGGGGGGGGGGGGGGGATTGTTTTGAAGTGACAAAAATAATCTTTTGTGTCATGTATCTCTCTCTCTCTCTCTCTCCTCTCTCTCTCTCTCTCTCTCCTCTCTCTCTCTCTCTCTCTCTGTTCCAATTTTATAAAATAAAAAGTAGCCATTTTATTTGTTGGATTTCTTCGTTTTGTTAAACCATTTGAGTATTTTTCGGAGCACACATTTAAAAAAATATATATATACTTTTTCATTTTTTTTAAAACCCTATTCTATTGGACGGGTTTTTGCTACAGCAAGTAAAGTTTTACCTCGACCACTTTGTGCCCTCCCTTTGATTTGTCGGGTAGAGAGTGACAAAGATACCTCTCTCTCTCTCTTCCCTCCCTCTGTCTCTCCATCCCTATGCCTCTCTCTCTCCCTCACTCACCCACTCTGTCCATCTGTCTGTCTGTCTCTCAGTCCCTTTTGTGTGTGTGTGTGTGTGTGTGTGTTGTGTGGTTGTTTGTGTGTGTTGTTTTGTGTGTGTGTGTGTGTGTGTGTGTGTGTGTGTGTGTGTGTGTGTGTGTGTGTGTGTGTGTGTTGTGTATGTGTGTGTGTGTGTGTCTGTGTTCATTCGTGTTAACGTCTTTTCACAAGTTTTGATATTGCGGTGTGTGTGTGTGTTGACTGTGTGTGTGTTGTGTGGTGTGTGTGTGTGTGTGTGTGTGTGTGTGTGTGTGTGTGTGTGTGTGTGTGTGTGTTGTGTGTGTGTGTGTGTGTGTGTGTGTGTGTGATATGACTCTGTGTGTGTTGTGTGTGTGTGTGTGTGTGTGTGTGTGTGTGTGTGTGTGTACGTGTGTGTGTGTGTGTACGTGTGTGTGTGTGTGTGTGTGTGTGTGTGTGTGTGTGTGTGTGTGTGTGTGTGTGTGTGTGTGTGTGTGTGTACACGCCCGCGCACGTCTGTGTGTATGTATAGTTGTGTGAGCGTGTGTATACGTACGTGTGTGTATATATACGTGCGAACGTGCACGTGTAAACGCGTACGCGTGTATTTGCGCGCGCATGCACGGGGTGGGTGGGTGGTGGGTGGGGGCATATAGGATGAGTGTTTTCATTGGTAAGGTGGGGTGAGGGGGAAAGGGGGTTGGTAAAGATATAAAAACAATCTCAGACCAAGCTGTTAAGTTGCATTTCATATTTGTTCATGGGTCATGTTCTTTGTCAAGTGTTGCTTTTTTTTTTTACTAGCAGAAACGGTTACATTCTTCTTGTTCAGGCTTTTTGTACTGTAAAGTTCAACAAAAGCATTGGCAAAAAACAAAAGAGAAAGGAAGGAGGACTATTCACAGCACAGATATCAGTATAACCTGCAACGATAGTAATGGCTATGTTCTCACTACCCACCCACGAAAAAAATACCCATTGCATTTACAGCTAAAATACGAACTATACATTAAAAAGTACAAAACAATACATATATCACTACAAACTACATTAATTTTGTACAAAGTTATTCAGTAGTGTCATCTAAGGAAGGTGGCAGGATGGTTAAGACGTTCGCCTGCCAATATATAAACCGTACGTTTCTGGGTTCGTACCCAGCCTCGACCATTCTTCCCAGTTTGACGAAAAAATCGAACTGAATGTCAAAGTCATTGGGATGAGACTAGAAACCGAGGCCCCGTGTGCGAACGCACGCAGAACATCTTGTGCACACGTTAAGACCCCGTTCCGCCTTTCGGAAGAGCAGGCCATCGTGTGCCGGTAGGAGCGGATGACAAAATTATAAAACCAGCAGGCACACAGGTGTCGTGTTTAGACACCATCCCTGAGGAAAAATCGGAGAGTTGGAGTCCCAGGGCGGCTCGGGGCTGTAGGTATATGGCAACGTTCTGGTGGCTCCTGCGACGGTACTGGAACCATTCGTATCGGTCATTGCCTTTCCAATGGATCATTCCAGTGACGTGGAGAGGGGGGGTCTGCTGCATGGGTAACAGCTTGCCCTCCATGCTTGCTTGCCCAGGCTTTGCGCTCTAAAGACTGGAACGCAGCACCACAGTCTTCCGAGACTGATGGGTGCCTACTACTACTAAATCTATGGAGAAAAAAAAGCAGGTCTCTTTTTGAAGCCCTCTAACTTTGTCTTTTAAACAACTCAAGCAAGCACTATATTATTAT
>CM060344.1:20977224-20979724 GCA_030674155.1 Stramonita haemastoma | reverse complement strand
TCGATTTGATTTATTCTTTTACATCGAGGATAATGGGATAAGCACTCTTGTACATTTTTTCATCCAGTCCCCGTGTGTATGCAGTTTTGTAAACGTCATCTGTTCCCACCGGCACACGATGGCCTACTCTTACGAAAAGCGGAACAGGATTTAACGTGTGCGCAAGATGTTCTGCGTGCGTTCGCACACGGGGCCTCCCTTAGTTTTAAAATCTCATCCAAAGGACTTTTGGGGAGAGTGGAGTCAGCACTGATGTTAACTCCAGGAGAACAATCTCCTCGAACAGCAGGTGCAGTGTACTCACCTGAGCCACTGTAGACGAGGTGGTGGTTGCCCTGCAGGTGACTGTCCTTGTCTCTGGCGTGGATGACCCCCAGAGAGGCGCCCACCTTGGTGCAGGGGGTCACGCTGTATTCGTACAACTGCCCACCCCACCCAACCCACACCGTCACATCAAATCAAATCAAATCGAATCAAATTAAAACAAACCAAATCAAAACAAATCGAATCATGTCAAAACAAAACAAATTAAATCAAAACAAATCAAAACTAATCAAATCGAAACAAATCAAATCGAATCAAAACAAATCAAAACAAATCAAATCAAATCAAATCAAATCAAAACAAAACAAATCAAATCAAAACAAATCAAATCAAATCAAAACAAATCAAAACAAATCAAAACATATCAAAACAAATCAAATCAAATCAAAACAAATCAAAACGAATCAAAACAAATCAAATCAAATCAAATCGAATCAAAACAAATCAAAACAAATTAAATCAAAACAAATCAAATCAAATCGAAACAAATCAAATCAAAAACAAAACAAATCAAATCAAAACTCTTTTTATTTCGAAGATAATGAACAAGTACTCATGTGCTTTTCTTTTAACATCCAGTCCCCACCTTTATCTGGTATAGCATCGTATAGAAAGAGAAAAAAAAAACACCAACCACCAACCTTACTAAAAACAACAACAATGACAACCACAACAATAAAGAAGAACACGAAACAAAACGGAAAAACATTAGCAAATTAACAACCCAAATGCACACACTATCACAGAAAAGACGCATGATGACAATGATAAAAAAACCCAGGCAAATAAGCAAGCAGCAAAGAAGGTAAAGGTGTCCCATAACCTATGTCCTTGTAGGGGTGCGAGGCATCAGAGACCTCAGCTTCTCCAGGGGCCAGCATATTGAGGGCGGCGCCCATCTCCTCTTCCTCGCTGCTTTATCTTCCCTGACCCTAAAGAGGGCAGGTACCCATTTACAGCTGGGTGAACTGGGGGGGGGGGGGGGGGACTGTACTGAAGCCAAACCGTGCAAACGGTCACCCATCCAACTAGTAACCACAATTGATGCTACTTAACATTGGCTTGGGGGGAAAGCGAGTGCTCTGACCACTGAGCTATCCCGTCTCCTTCTCGTGTTGTCTATCATGGTAAAATCTTTCCGAGATAATTTTGTTTTCGGAGAATTGGCAATGATGCTGGGTTGACATGACATTCCTTCTGCAGTGTATGGCAAAGCCTTATTGAGAAAATTTTTTGTTCTGTATCATATTATATATATATGATTATTGAACATCCTAGTCAAGATTTTTTTGAATTCCTGTTTGGGAATATCGCAATGATGGATCAGTGGTGCATAGGTAAAGCACCTGCCTAGAAAGCGAAAAGGCAAGGTTTCAAGTGTGTGGTGGTTTAACCTCCGTATGAGCCAGAAAGTTTTCCCCCATCCACTAGACCGTGAGTGGTGGTCTGGGTGCTAGTCTTTTGGATGAGACGATAAATCGAGGTCCCGAGTGTACTGCTCATTATTTTACTGTACGTAAAAGAACCCACAGCAACAAGCGAATTATCCATGGCAAAACTCTGTTATAGAAAAAGCCACTCTGATAGGAAACCAAATACACATGCAGACTGGAAAAGACAAAAAAATGGGTGGCGCTACTCTTGTGGCGACACGCTGTCCCTGGGGAGAGCAACCCGAATTTCACGCAGAGAAATCTGCTGACTTAAAATGGTATACAATACAATGATGCTAAATGGGAACATGTCTTGTAAGGTCTATACTGAACAGATTGGTGAGCCTTCATTGAGATTATTTTGTCTTAGGAGAATTAGTGATGGTGTCAATTTAAAAGTGTGTGTGTGTGTGTGTGTGTGTGTGTGTGTGTGTGTGTGTGTGTGTGTGTGTGTGTGTGTGTGTGTGCGTGGTGCGTGCATACGTGTGTGTGGGTGTGCGTGCGTGTGTGTGCGTGTGTGTGTGTGTGTAAGTGTGTGTGTAAGTGTGTGAGTAAGTGTGTGTGTTCTTTTTCTTTTTTGTTTTATTCTTTATAAAAGAAATAAATGTATGTGTGCGTGCGTACGTCAGTGCGTGCGTGCGTGCGCGCGTGCGTGTGTGTGTGTGTACGTGCGTGCGTGCATGCGTGCGTGCGTGCGTGCGGGCATACATGCGTGTGTGTGTGTGCGTGTGTGTGTGTGTGCA
>CM060344.1:20959724-20962224 GCA_030674155.1 Stramonita haemastoma | reverse complement strand
TTGTACAAACACACATGCAAGTAAACTGAGACGTATGCACGGAACATTATATTTCAAAAACTTACCGCCAGCAAAACGACGTGAGCGGACGAAAACATCACACACATCAGCAGTTCTGTGGCTGGAGACATCTTTGAACTATTGTGTTAGGGATGGAGGATGAGCTATCTGAAGTAGACATACGAACTAGTCTTCTATCCGTTGTCCATTCTCCCACAACTGACCCCGTTCATGTGTGTGTGATCTACCTGCTTGTCTTTGTGACTCCGGTAGATCTCTTTTTTTTCTTTCTTTTTTTTTGTTAAGGGTTTTCTTTTTGTTTTCTTTTTTTTTCCCAGGTTTTTTTTTCTCTCTCTCTTTTCAATTTGTTCTCCCTCCTAGACCTATCTTCTCTGTTTCTTTCTTCCTCTTTGTTTGTATTTTTCTGTCTCGCTTTTGATCTGTTATTCAATTTTGCTTGTTTGTGGTCATTCTTAACCTTTATTTTTAAAAAAAGGAGAAAAAAAAAGGAAATAACTTTTTAAATTGTTTTCTAGAAAGATATGTTTGTCGAACAATGACGACTAGATCTTAAAAGAGCAACAAAGACGTCTGTTGTTGACGCGCAACCTGACTGACGCGATGTAAAACAGGACCGATCACCCCTGGAGAGTAAGAGCATGGTTATCGTTCCTTGGGCAAACATCAGTAAAACGGTATAATCAATTCATTGTCATGGTCTCGGCTTTAAGACGCCCCAAATTTATTCCCGTGTGTGACTTTTTTCCCCCTGTGAAGATCCATGCCTTGCTCTTTTAGTACCTGACAATACCGGTCATTTTTAACAATGTAGCCAGGTGTTGTGCAAAAATGTGTGACCCCTGTTTGGTTTAACCCCTGGTCAAAAATGCTCACTATTTTTTACATTGAGTGTTTTGGTGGTGTTGTCCAATCTGAGGAACTGTTTTTTTGTTGTTTTTTTAAATGGTGTTTGAAATTTCTGTATTTTTTTTTTTTTTTTTTTACCTCATCTAGTATGATTAAATCGCTTTTTGTGTTTCAGACATCAGTTAAATCACTTTTTCCATTTCATTTATGATTAAATAACCTTTTCTGTTTCAGTTATCTGTTTCATTTATCGATTAAATAACCTTTTTTCTGTTTCAGTTATCAATTAAATAACTTTTTCCGTTTCAGTTATCAATTAAGTAACCTTTTTTCTGTTTCAGTTATCGATTAAATCACTTATCTGTGTTTCAGTTATCAATTAAATAACTTTTTCTGTTTCAGTTATCAATTAAATAACCTTTTCTGTTTCAGTTATCAATTAAATAACTTTTTCCGTTTCAGTTATCTGTTTCAGTTATCAATTAAATAACTTTTTCCGTTTCAGTTATCAATTAAATAACTTTTTCCGTTTCAGTTATCTGTTTCAGTTATCAATTAAATAACTTTTTCCGTTTCAGTTATCAATTAAATAACCTTTTCTGTTTCAGTTATCGATTAAATAACTTTTTCTGTTTCAGTTATCAATTAAATAACCTTTTCTGTTTCAGTTATCGATTAAATAACTTTTTCCGTTTCAGTTATCAATTAAATAACTTTTTCCGTTTCAGTTATCAATTAAATAACTTTTTTCTGTTTCAGTTATCGATTGAATAACCTTTTCTGTTTCAGTTATCGATTAAATCACTTATCTGTGTTTCAGGTATTGAGAGAAACACTTATCTGTGTTTCAGTATTGATTAAATCACTTATCTGTGTTTCAGGTATTGAGTTAAAACACTCATCTGTGTTTCAGGTATTAATTAAATCACTTTTCTGTGTTTCAGATATCGATTAAATCACTTATCTGTGTTTCAGATATCGATGAAATAAATTTATGTTTCAGTTATCGATTAAACCACTTTTTTTTCTGTTTCAGTTCCTCGTTAAAGCTCCGAGATTTATTGATCGTGAGTTTTTTTTGCGTATGCCATCGTTTTGGCCCAGCATTAAGGTAGCTGCATGTTGTCTTCGGGGATAGTCAAATAACTGAAATTGGTCTCATTTGGACTCGCGCAAAGAATATGGACAAGCGATGTTTATATACAAATCATCCTGTCGCTGTTGTTGTTGCTGTTGCTAGTGAATGTTGTTGTGGATGCATGTCTGTTTGAATCTTTATTTGTATATTTTGTGTTTGTAAACCACTTGAAGTCACGGCAGATTTCTGTGCGTAGAAATTCGGGCTATTCTCCTCGGGGACAGTGCGTCGCCTCAAGAGCAGCGCCACCCAATATTTTTTTAAAATTATTATTCTGTTCCTGTCTGCAGCTGTATGACTTTGTGTTTCTCTACAGAGTGATCTTTTTCTACAGATTTTTTGTCAAGGAACAACAACTCTTAATGCTGTGAGTTCTTTTACGTGCATTAAATGCGCGTTGCACACCTGGTTTATCGTCCCATCCGAAAGACTGGTACCCAGACCACTGCTCGCGATCTAGTGGATGAGGGAGAAATGTTAAAGATACAAACGGGG
>CM060344.1:20944724-20954724 GCA_030674155.1 Stramonita haemastoma | reverse complement strand
CACACACACACACACACACACACACACAGCCTAAATGTTAGAACATTGCGCTCGCAATCTTTCAACCCGGGTTCGAATCCCGTTCGAGGGGATTTTCCCCCTGGAGTTAACATCAGTGCTGACTCCACTCTCTCCAAAAATCCTTCGGATGAGACTAGAAACCAAGGCCCCGTGTGCGAGCGCACACAGAGCATCTTGCGCACACTTTAAATCCTGTTCCGCTTTTCGAAAAAGTAGGTCTTTGCGTGGGGGGGTGGGGGGACAGATGAGAAAATTGAAAAAAACTGCATACACACGACAGAGACGGAATGTAAAAAAGAAAAGCACACGAGTTTATTCCATTATCCTCGATATAAAAGAATAAATAAATGAATTAATAAACACGCTTCCTTCGGATGAGACTAGATCTATAAACTGAAGTCCTGTGTGCGAACGCACGTAGAAGGTTGTTGCTCACTTGTTGAAACCCGTTCCTCTTTCGGAAGAGTAGGCCACTGTGTGCCCATGGGAACGGATGACATTTACAAAACTGCATACACATGAGAACTGGATGTAAAAAATGCCCAGAGTGTTTATTTCTTTAACCTTGAAATAAAAGAATTTTTGAAAATTCGCACGCTATCTTTATGCTTTAGGGGAAAACCCAACCAACCAACCAAACAAAAGTAAAAAAACATAATAATAAAAATAATAGAAAAAAACAACAAAAAACCCAGCCCTCATGTTGAAAGGTAATACCGTTATTATTATATAAGTGCAACTAAAAATAAGCCATACCATATTTTCATTCTACTGAGATCAATCATGATCACATAATAAAATTAATCTAGATAGAGGGAAACAAAATTGTAGGTAGCATTGGGGCCAGATTACTTCTTAAGATACTTTGCAAGATTTTTTTTAAAAATTCACAAGGGAAGAAAAACCTAATTCACAAAAAACCCAATAAAACAAAAAATAAAAAATATTAAATGACAAAGTAATTTTCTGTCAACATTACTGGCCATCACATCAATACCAAAATAGTTTCTCCATAGATCACTTAAATAATCCAGTTTTCAAAAAGAATGATAATATACACATACATATGTGACGCTCCACCACATAATGAGACGGAGTGCACATGAGGTCAATTTTAAGTTATTGACATGTTATTAATGTGCAATAAAGTGGCTATCAAATACAAAAAACAGATAGAAAATCGGACAATTCTGTGCAACATTATTACAAATTGAAATGATAGACTGCAGGATGTGACAAAATGAGAAACGGGCAAGTTTATTTTAGTAACAGGTTGTCAGAATGAGTGCTTTGGTATTTTCAAAACACATTTAAAAGCAAAAGGAATAGAAACTATACCTTGACATTTCATTATAAGATAGATAAACAGAACTAGTTTAATAATCAATCAAAATCACAAAATTGACAACTTGACCCCCACCTGCCTTTAATGGCTCCTAGCGCAAAATTAGGTAATGTGCTAAGCGACTCATTTCGTGGTGGAGCGTCACATATATATATATATAGCCGCTGTAGTCTAGTGGTTAGGGCGTTGGACTCGTAATCTAAGGGTTGCGGGTTCGATCCCAGCTTTCGGCTTTGGCGTTGTGCCCTTGAAAAAGGCACTTTACGGCTATTTTCTCACCCCACCCAGGTGTAAAAGGGGTACCAACCTTGTGTTGGGGGTTAACCCTGCGATAGACTGGCGTCCTATCCAGGGGGGAGTCTATGACTCTCAGTCGCTTAACGCCACAGAAACCGGGATAAGCACCGGCTTGATGAGCCTTAGGCTCGGGACAGACTTTAACTATATATATATATACATATATATATATATATATATATATATATATATATGTATATATATATATTTTTTAAAGGCCTCAGTTGCATGCAGATCGTGGAGCACCATCTTATCTTATCTTTTTTTATTTCTTTGGTCTCTTGTATGTGGGTGCTCTACACGTCTTTCTTCATTGGCAAAAAACAAAAACAAAAACAAAAAAACACCCTAAATAATTTTCAATCTTTGTAACATTACACACTGTCATAGCAAGACAAAATTGTTTCTTGAGCACATCAGTCAATCCAGCTTTACACAAAAAATAAAACAAAGCACACACAAATATTACATATGAAACCCCAACAAATAAATCGCAAAATAACATAATTATTTTAGTTTTAACATTACTGGCCATCACAGCAAGACCAAAATTTTCTTTAATAAATCAATGAATTCACCTTTAAGAAAATAAACACACACACACACACACACACACACACACACACACACACACACACACACACACACACACACACACACACACACACCCCTTCGGATGAGACTATAAACCGAGGTCACATATGTGAACGCACGCAGAACATCTTCCGCACACATTTAAACCCGTTCTGCTTTTCGGAAGAATAGGCCATTGTGTGTCAGTGGGAGCAGATGACAAAAATTTTCGAAACTGCATAAACACGGGGGCTGGATGCAAAAAAGCACACGAGTGCTTATTTTATTATCTTCGAAATAAAACCACACACACCGCGCGCGCGCGCGCGCGCGCACGCGCACACACGCACACACACATATTTTTATTATTATTATTTATTTTTATTTTTCAGGCCTCAGTTGCATGCAGATCATGGAGCACCATCTTTTTCATTTCTTTTTGGTGGGCGCTTCACACGTCTCTCTTCATTGGCAAAAAAAAAAACACTCAAAAAAGCAACAACAAAAAAGGAAAAGTGTGCCCCTTTCCCTTCCCTTCTTTTCCCCGTCATCCATTAACCTGAGTCAGCATTTCTCTTACCTACCTACGTCCAGAGCACTATCTGCCCCAGTGTGAATTGCTGCCTGTGTCTATTCATGTTCAGCGGCAGTGAACAGTCGGCTGGGTTTATTGTTGCTCTAGTGTGTGCTGCTGCTGCATGCGTTTCTACAGTGTAAATGAGTGATAAACATTTGTCTGGGTTTATGTTTGCTCTAGTGTGTTTGTGGTAGTGTTATGTTTTTATCCTTTAAATCTTTTTTTCTGGCTTTTGCTGCATGCTTTCCTGACAATTTTGTGCCTTTGTTTTTCCTGGGCCTAGTTGTTTTTTTTCGGGGGGAGGGGGGGGGGGAGGCAATCACACTTGTATTCATTTCACAACCTTCTGCTCTCGAAATTCAACCTTCTGCTCTCGAAATTCATTCAGCCGGTATTGCAGCGTGGTCACTACAAATAAAGGTGACTATTTCCTGACCTAACACCAGTTGTGACAGGACTATACCAGACTTCATTTTTAAACAGATCATCTGAATGCATTCAGGGAAAATAGAGCTAGAGATGACCTGATATCAGGGACTGTATATAACAAGGTTCACAATGGGACTATGAATTAAATGCATATGGACAAATACTTCATTTGAATTCACAAAAACAGCGCCAAAAAAACCCTCTGGAGTTTTGCAAACACTAAAAAAATCATTTCAAAGCCATTATCCAATCAGAAAATTGGGGAAACAAACCCTCAAATAATCTCTAGCCCAGCTTATATCAAACCATCTAAGGATTTAAAAAAATATACAGCTTTATAATCATACCACCAGAATAAAACGAGAGGAAACTCGTAATTTATAACTGATAAGCCTAACAAAACTATCAGGGCACCCAAGCACTTTTCAACGGATTGATGAAATAGAAAAAAGGAAAACTTTTTATTTATTTTTTTTTTTTTAGCAATGATCATTTATAGGATTATGAAAACTTTTGGAATTGAAAAAAGAAATCTGTTTATATAAATAATTATTATGAGTATCTTTAATCGTTTTTTCAACACCTTTATAAGAAAAAAATCTTGAAAGAAACCTATGTATAAACAAAGTCAATACAAAATTTTGGAACATTACATGGTGATCAACTCTTCAGTATAAAGGGAGGAACCTTATTTCATGACACCAACTCAATAGGAATGAAAGTTAATACTTCATACCAACTAGTTCAATAGGAAGGGAAAAGCTTCATACGACACCAACTTACTACACAGGGAAGAACTGTAAACCTTGAAAAGAACTAGATTAATCTGAATCAAAATCTACACGTGGAAAGTGACACAGATGAAACAGGGCATGGACTCCATACACTACAGCAGGCCCTTTTCCCCAGTACTACAACTGTCATGAGTTAGCTTTAGCTTTAAACTAACATTTGTCTTAAAAAAATAATAACAAAAATAATATATAATAAATTAAAAACAAAACAAAAAACATTCGTCTGCATGTCTTTTCTCTTGCACAAATAGAAACACTACTAATGATGATGATATATGGGATTTATATAGCGCTTATACCGTTTTCTGAGGAATGAAGTATTTTCCGCTAGCCAGTAAGTCAAACCCCTCTTTCCCTTTAGTGTTGTTCTCTCGTGCAACTGTTGTTCCAAGCAATGCAATCAATGTGAAGGTAACTAGGTTGGCAACAACTCAATATGAAGGGAAGAGTTTTATACCTAATAACACCTGGCTCAATAACAGCTACCTAATAACAACTAGAATAAAGGAAATAACTTCTTTGATATCAACCAACTCATTCCAAGGAACAATTTTACTTTTTTTGGGACACCAACCCATATTAAGAAAATAACCTTTTACACGTGTACCAGCGAACTCAACCTGAAGGAAAGAACTTTTTGCTTTGTTAGAACTAACTCAATATAAAGGGAAGAGCCTGCTAACACCAACTAAATGAATATGGAGGGGAAAACTTTATACTCTGATACAAAAAACAAAGAAATATGAAAGGGGGAGCTCTATACTTTTGTAATAACTGAATCTGAAGAAAAAAGTTTAGTTTGATAACTATCTTGATACCAAGTTCGGAACTTTATTCTTTGAGCCAACTTGTCCAATAGCAAGGGGATAATTCTATTCTATGACACCAACTTATTTCATGGAATGAAAAAAACAACAACCCAAACTTTGGGACAACTCAAGAGGAAGGAAAGAGATCTACACTAACCAACCAAGTGACTTAATGTAAAAAAAACAAAAACACCTTATACTTGATAACCAGTAGAATTTGAAGTCAAAACTACGTGTCAAGCTATTGAGGTAAAACCTTGTAACTCTCATACATTAAGCACTTTTTCAGTATTGCCGTTATTTTCAAAGGTTATCAGAACTTTGTTTTTTCTGTTGTTATATAGCTCCAGCGAAGATATCCGATTTATGGACTGTGGTCGCAAGCCATCCTACTTTGGTCCTGCAGAAAACTAAAAATAGAACAATTCTTGAAGCATCAGTGCTATGCAAGCATTAGGATGCTATAATCATGATTTATTTTTCTGCATATCATCTCTTTTGCAAATCATGTCTCTATCACGGTATTCTCCGGAATAAAATATTTCCAAGCAGTCAGTACCCCCAAACCCCTCTTTCCCTGTGCTGCTGTTCCCTTATACAGCTGTTTCCCCATACCGCAGAACTGAGTCAGAGTTAAGGAATCCGTGTCAAAGAGTTAATAGTTAGGATCAAACTGGTGAAGTGTTAGGGTTTGCGGCATGGGGCAAGAACTAGGGTTAGAGTGGAGTGTTGACAGCTCCAGGGAACAGCACTACAGGGAAAAGAGTATCGGGAAAAGTACTGCTCTTTCTTCAAACATCCTGCACTCAGCTGGTGCATAGTTTTCTCTCTTAAGCTGACCCGCAAAGTCGAGGTAAAATGATTTGTTTCTGTGAAATAGGCGATGCTATACCAGTAATGACTATGGCAAAGATTTGCATCACAACAAACGTCTGAAGCCGAGTGTACATTTCCTGGAGTTTTCATTTCGTCTCTGTTTTGTACAAGTACTTCTGATCCGAAATCATTTAGAATTTTGAGCATTTTTGGCGCCAAAACAAAACGACATTGTAAGCCAGTAAAAGCTTTACAATGTTCTTTCAAAAGCAATCAAAATAGAAAATTGAGCGCGCGCCTGTGAGTGTGTGTGTGTGTGTGTGTGTGTGTGTGTGTGTGTGTGTGTTGTGTGTGTGTGTGTGTGTGTGTGTGTGTGTTGTGGTGTGTGTTGTGTGTGTGTGTGTGTGTGTGTGTGTGTGTGGTGTGTGTGTGTGTGTGTGTGTGTGTGTGTGGTGTGTGTGGTGTGGTGTGTGTGTGTGTGTGTGTGTGTGTGTGGTGTGTGTGTGTGGTGTGGGTGTGGTGTGGTGTGTGTGGGTGTGTGGTGTGTGTGTGTGTGTGTGTGTGTGTGTTGTGTGTGTGTGTGTGTGTGTGTGTGTGTTGTGTGTGTGTGTGGTTGTGTGGTGTGTTGTGTGTGTGGTGTGTGAGTGCCTATTGTGTTTGGGATCTAATCCTCGCCCTATCTCAGTATAAGAAAAACGTCCTCATATTACCACAAGCTGGGATATGAAGAAAATGACCTTTTACTTTGGAACCGAAAAATTAAATAGAAAGAAAAATATTATAATACATGTAGTAGCAAAATATTCAAGAAAGAAAATACTTAGGAACTATTTCAACATGGAGGAAGATCTTTATTCTTCGACACCTTTGGTACCAACTAAAAAGGTAAAGAAAAAAACTTTATACTTTGATAGCAATAACTCAATACAAAAGTTTTTTTCCCTAATTTTGACACGAACTAATTCAATATACAAGAAAGAATGTTATAAATTGATACCAGCTAACTTATTATGAACGAAAGAAACTTTATGCTTGGACACCAAATAACTCCTCCAAAAAACTTACTTTATGATTTGATGCTAATAATCACTATGAAGGGGAGACTCATACCTTTACACAAACTGAATAGGAAGGGGAAAAACACAAAATTTAAAACTACCTCAATATAAAAGAAAAGGCTTTGGACTTTGATGCCAACTTAATAATACAAATGAAGGAATTTTATACTCCCATACCAAATAACTCAACATGTAAAAAAAAAAATTCAATGAAATGAAAACTTGGATACAAAATAAATGTGAAAGACAGATGTTTATACTTTGATACCAACTACTCAAATGTAAGCTAAATAAAAGTTTTATGAAAAATGATGGAACAAAAATAAAAGACCTTCATGCATATGGTAAGCAGCTAACTGGATATTGGGGAAAGAGCTTTACACCTTGATATCACCTAACTAGACAAGGAGTAAGGAACTCTACACTCTGACAGTAATAAAACAATGTGAAATAACTGTATACTTCGTAATATGCTTATTTGACATGGAGGAAACAGCTTTTACTATAATTCTAACAAACCTGATAAAAAATTTACTGTAATATTAAGAGAAAAAAAAACTTGTACTTTGATACCAGTTAACTGAAGGAATGGCCTCTTCCTTGAATAAAAACTCACTCACCATATAGGAAAGTATTTATACTTACATACAATCTAGCCCGATGGGAGGAAGAAAACTTTACACTGATGCCAACTCACTCGTATGAAGAAAGATTTTTATGCCTTTAAGCCATCTAACCAAAAATGAAGGAAAGATTTCTATACTTCCATACCCCCTGGTTCAATATGAAGGGAAGAGGGTATAGTTTTAATACAAACTCAGTATGAAGGAAATAACATTGATACTAGATCATGTATTAGGGACAATTTTTTTTTACCTCGATTCCAGCGAGCTAAATACCATAAAACACTTTATTCTTTGATTCCAACTGACCCAACATGAAGGAAAGGAACGAGACTTCATCCTTTGTTTACTACTAGCTCAATATGAAGAAAAAAAAATATGCGGACACCAGCTATGAGGTCTGACATTAAGTAATTACAGCAGAAACAAAGACTACAAAATTTTGGCGAATTTTGATATGGAAGGGAAAATACATTTTGATTAATAGTATGCATCACAAACTAACACATTTCTAAAATGTCACGAACTTGAATTATTTTTTTCATTTACTTGTCCTTGCAACTAACTAGCGTGTGATAAAATGTAGGGAAGAAAACTGACAGAGCTGAGTGATTTGAGGGCTATGTTTCTCCTCACAGTTTAAAACAAAACACACACACACACACACACACACACACACACACACACACACACACACACCCTCCACACACACACCACACACACACACACACACACTCCACACATACACACACACACACACACTTCCACACACACACCACACACACACACTTTCACACACCACACACATCCACACCACACAACACACACACACACACACACACACACACACACACACACACACACACACACACACACACACACACACTTTCACACGTACACACGGATCAGTGGTCTAAAGGTAACACATCTTCCCAGAAAACGAGGTGCAGCTTTGATCTGTGTTCAACTGTTCTGCAGTGGTGTTTTCGTGGTGTAATATCTGTGTGTTCCGGTGGTGTAGTGTAGTCTTCTTGTGTAGCGTAGTCTTCGTGGTGTAGCGTAGTCTTCGTGGTGTAGCGTAGTCTTCCGTGGTGTAGCGTAGTCTTCGTGGTGTAGCGTAGTCTTCCGTGGTGTAGCGTAGTCTTCCGTGGTGTAGCGTAGTCTTCCGTGGTGTAGCGTAGTCTTCCGTGGTGTAGCGTAGTCTTCCGTGTGTGCGTGTCTCCGTGGTGTGCGTAGTCTTCCGTGGTGTAGCGTAGTAGTAGTCTCAGAAGTGCGCACACCATGCAATCAGTGATAATAAGTATGGAGGTCAGCTTGAATTTCGCACAGAGAAATTTACCATAACAAACTACACTATGCGATGTGATGTGATGCGATGCGGAACGGCACGGCACGCATGCACCCGACCCGGACTGTCTCGACCCGACCCGACCCGACACGACGCGACGCGACGCGACCAGACATGGCAAGCGACCTGACCCGACCGGACACGACGCGACGCTACACGACGTGACCCAACCCGACACGGCACGGCACAACATGACACACCACAACGGGTAAGACGGAAAAAAACAATAGGCCTACTTACTGGAGTTGTGTAGTTCCATTCCTGACATGCAAGAATGTGGCAGAAATCCCACAGCGAGTCACTGGGCAGTGCAGTGTTCCACGGTGAAGTGTTCCGCGGTGATGTGTTCCGTGGTGAAGTGTTCCGTGGTGAAGTGTTTCCGTGGTGAAGTGTTCCGTGGTGCAGCGTTGTATGGTGTAGTCCACTGCGGTGTAGTTTTCCATGTAGATTAGCAGGCCTGAAAAGGAAGAGCAGTGTGTAAGAACACATATAAAACAATTGATTTTAATTTAACAAGATCATCATGCTGTGGACAACATTCCAACACTTCTCTTGGCACCACTGAAATGTCTATTTGTAGGGCTCCCCTGCTAAAGTGAACATCGTGCCCTCGCATTACCAACTATCCCTTTGTGCTAGAATGCAGGCCTGCTACAGCCAACCAGGTCAGCAGTATACCCGATCAAACCTAACCAGCCTGCACCCTGCTACCTGGAAAGCAGAGCGCCAGGTACACATTATCCCCGGAAACACTGAAAAACAAACTCCAGTGCCTCACCGACTCCTGGAGGAGTTAAGAGAGAAGTCCCTCCACAGCACTGGAGAGCTGATCACAGTGGACAATGCAGAACTTTGAGAGGTACACTGGGAACTGGAGCCTGTCTCAGTGAAATAAAATACCACAGAAATCGGAAATGATGTTTTCCCTGGAGAGCGCATCTTTGATCATTTTTTAGTTCACTAGCCCTAAAACAAACACCCTGTTGTTGCACACAATATTGTGCAGTGTTTATACACTTGAGATTTTTGGGGCCTAAAAAATAAACTTTGACTCCGGGCTATTTCACGATAGATTACACTTACTCCGAATTTTGTACAAAGAATATTATCACTGTTTTTATCATCTTTAGTAGTATTTTCGTTATCATCATCATCATCATCATTTTTTATTATTATTTTTTTTTATTATCATCATCATCATTCTTATTCTTATCATTATTATCCTGAGTCTCTAAAGACTAGAGTGCAACTCCATAGTCTTTCGAGACTGATGGGTGCCTATTATTATTATTTTATTATTATTATTATTA
>CM060344.1:20931478-20933978 GCA_030674155.1 Stramonita haemastoma | reverse complement strand
AGTTTGATAAAAGGGGGAAAGAACAACAACAACAAACCCAACTCACACACACACACACTCACACACACATACACACACACACACACACACACACACACACACACACACACACACACACACACACACACACACACACACAACACACACAAAAGGGCGCAATAATTAAAGAGCAAACAGAGAATATGATGAGGCTAATGACTGAAAACATCAATCCACCACCATCTAGCATCAAAATAGTCTCATAAAACATAAGTTTTGATTAAAGGGGAGAAGACAACAACAACAAAAAACCCAACTCACACACACACACACACACACACACACACACACACACACACACACACACACTCTCACACACACACACACACACACTCTCTCTCTCTCTCTCTCTCTCTCTCTCTCTCTCTCTCTCTCTCTCTCTCTCTCTCACACACACACACACACACACACACACACACACACACACACACACACACACACATACACACACACGCATACAGAGGGAGGGAGGAGGAGAAGGGGGAGAAGGAGAAGGGGATATAATTGGTTTATTATTTTTGGTGCATCAAGTGGATTAGAAGGTGAATTTTGAAGGTTGTCAATGATTGATGCTCTTTAATTGAATCGGGAAGGGAGTTCCACAGCACAGGGCCTGAGTATAGTAAACTAGATTTAAACAAGTCTATTCTTGGGATTGGGACACTTGGCTTTTCAGTATTTCTGGAATGATTCATTGGGAACTTATCTCTTAAGGATGTGGGGACAGCTCCTGCCATTATCTTAAACATAAAAATGTCTTTGTTATATTTTAGTCTTTGTTGTAGGGGGAGAATATTTAACTGGGTATAATCCACTTCAAATAAAGTTGTTTTCTTCAGGAGGATAAGTTTGAGAGCACGTTTATACAGACTTAGTAACGGTTTCATAGTGTTTGCACTGGCAGAATCCCATAGGGTTGAGGCATAGTCTATTGAGGATTGTATGTAAGCTTGGAAGAATAATTTCCTTGAATTGTGGTCAAGGAAATGTTTAATTTTAGTCAACTGGTATACTCTTTGGGACAAATATTTGCATAGATGAGATATGTGGTAGAACCAGCTGAGATTTTCATCGATTGTTACTCCTAGAACTTTGTGATGAGAGGTTTGTTCAATTGCTTCCTTTCTTATATGGATTGGAAACTGTTTATGAGGTAAATTTTGTCGCTTTTGTCTGGTGGTGATAAGCATGCATTTTGTTTTTTGGGGGTGAATAGACATATGGTTCAGTTCTGTCCATTTGACAAGATCATTGCAGCTTTGTTGTAATATGGTTGCAAGAGAGTCAATGTCGTTATGGCTTGTATGTATGGTTGTATCATCAGCAAATAGTTCACATTTAGATTTGATAAGTAGAGGAAGGTCATTTATGTATAAGGAAAAGAGAATAGGTCCTAGTATAGATCCCTGTGGTACTCCAAAATGAATGGGTTTTAGATTGGATGTGGATGTAGTTGTTGAGACACACTGTTGTCTGTTTTTAAGATAAGAAGCAAGTAGTTCTAGACTATCTGATGATAGATTGTACAGTTCTAGCTTTCTGATGAGGAGTGTGTGGTCAATTGTATCAAATGCTTTTTTGAAATCTACAAATAATACTCCACAAAATTTGTTTTCATTAATGTTTGATAGCCAATTGTCTATGAGACTAGTCAGTGCAGTATGACATGAGTGATTTTGTCTGAATCCTGATTGATTAGGGTGAAGAAGGTCGTTAGTGTCTATATGACGGACTAAGTGTTTATTTATATGTTTTTCCAGGGTTTTGAAAGGAGGGATATAATAGAGATTGGCCTATAATTTGAGGGATCTGAAGTGTCACCAGATTTGTGGATGGGGATTACTTTAGCAGTTTTGAAGGCATTGGGGAAATAGTTCTTTTCAAGACATTGGTTATATACATATGTTAGGGTGTCTGTGATAACTGGAGCTGACAGTTTCAGAATTCTGCTGTCTATTCCATCAAGACCTCGTGTCCTTGATTGTTTGAGGTGAATTAAATAATTATAGACCTCAAAAACTGAAATGAATGGTATGTGAAGTTTTGACGGAATATGCTTGTCTTGGCAGTATTGTCTTAATGTGTTGAGGTTATTGGATTTTGAATCATCATTGTTAACAACGTTAGTAGAGACGTTTTATGAAATGATTGTTGAGTTGTTCAGCAGTAACATCTTTGATTACATTTGATTTGGAAGATGATTGTTTATTTGTTATTTGATTTATGGCCCTCCAAATAATTTTTGAGTTTTGTTTGGAAGACAGTAAATCTTGGAAATATTTCTTTTTTTCTTGACGTTTCTGTGAGTTTATGGCGTTTCGTAATCTATTTGACTCTTCATGATATTTATGTTTTTTTAATAAATCTCTAAGATAACATGCTTCTTCTAGTTCTTTTGTAATCCAAGGCGGTTTGGGGACATGTTTGACCCTTATGGTTTTAAGTGGAGCATGTTTGTTGT
>CM060344.1:20923978-20926478 GCA_030674155.1 Stramonita haemastoma | reverse complement strand
CAGAGACAGACAGACTGAGAGACAGAGAGTCTGAGCGTGACTTTCTCTCTATCTGTGTGCGCGTGTTTCCAAGTATGCCTACTTACAGGTAGGCACGCGCGTTAATTAACACACTTACCATAGCCTATCTCGAAGAGATCGGAGCCAGGCTCGGTGAACATGGTGTAGAAAATGGTGTCACCGTCCACGTCATTCACATCTACGTCATACACTACGTCACCCATCTGCATGTCGATTGTTGGCCTGATTTCCACAGAGTCTGGAGGAGAAAAAAAAAGTGTAGCTTTCTTCAATTTAACGTCTCTTCACTCATAGTGATATTAGACGAGAAAGAAAAGTAGAATGAAATTAATTGTGTAACTTGTGTGCGTGAGTGTGTATGTGCGAGTGTGTGAGTATGTTATGTCAGTGTACGTGCCTACATGTGGATATGAGCAAGTATGTGTGAGCGTGCGTGTGCGAACTCATTTGTGTGTGTGTGTGTGTGTGGTGAGTGTGTGTGTGTGTGTGTGTGTGTGTGTGTGTTCGTTTTAACGTCTATCCACTAACAAGTGATTTTAGACACAAATGAGTGTGTGTGTGTGTGTGTGTGTGTGTGTGTGTGTGTGTGCGTGTGCGGTGTGTGTGTGTGTGTGTGTGTGTCAATGCGTGCAACTATGCATGTAGGTTTGGGTTTGGTAACTAAGGTGGGTGTGTATGTATTTATCCCTTTGAGTAACTGAGAGATTTAAAAGTAAAATGAATAGAATAACCTCACCTACATGTGTCTATCCCTTATTTAAAAAAAAAGTGTGTGTGCGTGTGCGTGTGCGTGTGTGTGTGTGTGTGTACACATTCGTTTAATATCAACTTTTTAATTTTTTTACACTAAACAGTGATGTTCAACAGGAGAGGGGATGGGAGTGGGTGCGGGGTCTCGGGTGAGGATTAAAATAAAAAGTCGGTTTCTGTGGATATTTATTATGTATTTATTCATTTATTATTTCATATCGAGGATAATAAAATAAGCACTCATGTGCCTTTTGTACATCCAGTCCCTGTGTGTATGCAGTTTTGTAAATCTTGTCGTCTGTTTCTACCGGCACGCAATGGCCTACTCTTTCGAAAAGGGGAACAGGTTTTAACTTGTACGCAAGATGTCCTGCGTGCGTTCGCACATGGGGCCTTGGTTTATAGTCTCATCCGAAGGACTTTTGGGGAGAGTGGAGTCAGTACTGATGTTAACTCAAAGAGAAAATGTCCCCTTGAACGGGAATCGAACCCAGGTCGTCAAACTGCGAGCGCAATGTTTTGACCACGAGGCTATACCGATATGTATGTGGAGTTGAATGGTGGGAGGTAGGGAGGGTGCACACACATCAGAGAATCACCTGGTTGTGGTTGCATTTCATGTCAATTCATGTCATGGTGCTTATAAATATCCCCATCCGCCATAAAAGCCATCCATACCAGGAACATCAGCTTATTCAGTTTCAGAAACTCCAGTCACAGTCACCTAGCGCTCCAAGATCAGTGTAAAAAAGAAAAGGTAAAATATAAAGGTGTCCCATAACTTGTGCGGTCCTTGGTGAGCGATATATCAGAGACCTCAGCTTCTCTAGGGACCAGCAGATTCAGGGCAGTGGCGCCCATCTCCTCTCCCTGGCTGCTTTACCCTTCCCTGACCCTAAAGAGGGCAGGTACCCATTTACAGCTGGGTGAATGGGGGGAACTGTTTTGAAGCCCGAGGCGCGCAAAATTAATGGTCACCCATCCACATGGTAACCACAGTTCAATGCTGCTTAATTAACCTTAAATTGGGGGGGAAAAACGAGTGCTCTGACCACTGAGCTTTCCCATCCCAAACATCAACATCAACATCAACAAAAAGGGGGGGGGTTGTTTGTGGATGAGGGGGGGGGGGGGGGGGGGGGGGGGGGGGTGGGGGGGGGGGTGGGGGGGGGGGGGGGGGGAGGCTGTGAGTATAAACAGCATTTCCCCACCTTCTGGGAAATGTTACAATTCCCAATCTCATCAGTTGCTTCAAAATTGTGATTTTTTTTTTTTAGGATGCCCGAGTTTCTGAAGTGGGGAACTTTTCGAAAACGTGGGACCTCTGACTTTCTGGCTTTGACTACAGTCTGATATCAGAGAATCTGGAAGGACTTATATAATCCGACTAAAACAAGGGGAACAAACAAACAAAAAGGAAATGTATGATAGAAATTCCCTCTTCTTTCCTCCCCCCCCCCTCTCTTTGTTTTTCTTTATTCTTTTTCTTCCTGTCACCTCTTTCTTCCCATTTTTTTTTCCTCTTTGGGCAAAATTTTTTCCCGTCTTTTTTTTTTTAGAAAGTTTAAAAGATAACAATTTTCGCCAACGCAGAAATGGGATGCCCGGGCTTTGTTTGTCAGGTACTTTTTGGCAGCGCAACGCATTTGGCTCTCGATGAGAATAAAAATTGCTGTCGAGTTTTTATGAAAAGAAGAAGATACATTTTTTCTTACCCATTTTTTGTGAA
>CM060344.1:20922649-20923878 GCA_030674155.1 Stramonita haemastoma | reverse complement strand
CCATTCCACCACCACCACACCAACAACAACAACAACAATAACAACAACAACAATTTTCCTATCAATTCTGATTGTACACTATTCAAAAAGTTCGTCTTTCCCCTCCACAAACCTTTCCTTTTTTTTTTACCGTCTGTTTACCCCAAACTGTCTTTTTGCCACAGCTTACCGCGACAACGACTACGAACGGACACCCAACCGAAAAATGCTTCCGGAGCCTAGCAAAGGGCCAGAACCCTTGGAAACCAACACCTACGACGTCCTGGAAAAGGAACCCCCACCTGTTATGGCTGCACCCCCCTCCCCCACCCCTCCCCGTCAGTCCACTTGTCAGATTCTGTAACTGACAGAAGGACAGAGAAAAGAGGAGAGAGAGAGAAACGGTGGAGGAGATGCAGAGAGAGAGAGAGGAGGGGAGAGAGGAGAATGGAGGAGCAGAGGATGAGGAGAAGATGGAGGAGAAAGATTACAGGCTTCTTTTGATTTTAGATTTGTTTGTTTTTGTTTTCTGAATTTTCCCCTTTTTTTTTATTTCCTTATAAATTGATCTGTTACCCAACTAGGTATGATCACTCCTACTGCTCACATAGTGTGATTTTTTTTGGGTATAATTATTCTCCAAACTCAAGTTACAAAATGGATGATTTGTCATGTTTTCATCGTATTTTGTAAAAAAAAGAAGAAAATCTTTGATCATAGTTTACTTCATTGTGCAGTATTTCCTGATAGCTTTAGGCATCTTCTGGTTGAGATTACCCCTCCCCCCCCCCCTTTTGCTTATTGTTGATCTGTCTACATTCTTCTTCTTCTTCTTCTTCTTCTTCTTCTTCTTCTTCTTCTTCTTCTTCTTCTTCTTCTTCTTCTTCTTCTTCGCAATTCTTCTTCTTCTTCTTCTTCTTCTTCTTCTTCTTCTTCTTCTTCTTCTTCTTCTTCTTCTTCTTCTTCTTCTTCTTCTTCTTCTTCTTCTTCGCAATTCCTCTTCCTCGCAATTCTTCTTCTTCTTCGCAATTCTTCTTCTTCTTCTTCTTCTTCTTCTTCTTCTTCTTCTTCTTCTTCTTCTTCTTCTTCTTCTTCTCTCTTCTTCTTCTTCTTCTTCTTCTTCAACGAACGTTCAGACAGTATCTACCGATGTCTGTTACATGAGAGAAAACCGTTGCTCTGCCCTTAAGTGCCTTACAAGTCAGGCCCTGAACATCTTCAACTGTACATATATTTATTACTGAATCATA
>CM060344.1:20915149-20917649 GCA_030674155.1 Stramonita haemastoma | reverse complement strand
CTACTCTTCCGAAAAGCGGAATGGGGTTTAACGTGTGCGCAAGAAGTTCTGCGTGCGTTCGCACACGAGAACTCAGTTTATAGTCTCATCCGAAAGACTTTTGGGGGGACTGGTATCGGCACTGATGTTAACTCCAGAGGAAAAATCCTCTTCAACCAGATTCGAACCCGGGTCAGCAGATCACAAACGTATCCCTCTAACCACCAGGTTATCCCGTCCCCCTTTTTCTTGAGGGGGGGGGGGGGGGCGGGGAAATCTGGAGAGAATCTGTCACAGCTCTCTGTTTTTTTCTCATATCTTAACCGTTTCTTCTTCTTCTTCTTCTCTTCTTCTTCTTCTTTCTTCTTCTTCTTCTTCTTCTTCTTCTTCTTCTTCTTCTTCTTCTTCTTCTTCGCAATTCTCTTGTTCTTGTTCTCGTTCTTGTTCTTGTTCTTGTTCTGTTCTTCTTGTTCTTGTTTTGTTTTGTTTTGTTGTTTGTTGTTGTTGTTGTTTTCTTCTTCTTCTTCTTCTTCTTCTTCTTTCTTCTTCTTCTTCTTCTTCTTCTTCTTCTTCTTCTTCTTCTTCTTCGTCGTCGTCGTCGTCGTCGTCGTCGTCGTCGTCGTCGTCGTCGAACGCTCCCAGACAGTAACTAATTATTGTCTGTCATATGAGCGAAAGTGCGTTGCACTGCCTTAAGGCAGGAAAATAGTCTAAGAAGGCAGAAAGAAGACAATAAGGTGCTGACAGGAAGAAAAGGAGCGAGGCAGAAATGAAGAGAGGGATAGAAAAGAGGGAGTTCCCTGCACAGAATTTCCAGAGGGTCAAGATGCTGTTTGTATTGACAGGCCCCCGGCATCCCCACGGGTTTTTTTGAATATTTGAAACTAAGCCTATGAGCAAGCACGCACGTGTATGTGGTGTGTTATGTTGTAGGTGTGTGTTTTTTTTTTTAATGTTTTGTTGTTGTTGTTGTTGTGGTGGTGGTGGTGGTGGTGGTATGTGTGTGTGTGTTTACCTTATGTTTGTCTGTCTGTCTGTCTGTCTGCATGTATGTATGTATGTATGTATGTATGTATGTATGTATGTATGTATGTATGTATGTATGTATGTATGTATGTATGTATGTATGTATGTATGTATGTATGTATGTACATAAATATCTATGCATCTATGCATCTATGTATCTATGTATCTATGTATGCAGACACATGTATGGCTGTAATCCTTTATTCCGGTATACTCGCTTTCCCTAAGCTAAAGTTAAGCAGCATCCAGCGTGGTTACCAATTGGATGGGTGATCGTTTACCCGCCTAATCTTCAGTACAGTTCCCCCAGTTCACCCAGCTGTAAATGGGCACCTGCCCTCTTTAAGATCAAGGAAGGTAAAGCAGCGAGGGAGAGGAGATGGGCGCCACCCTCAACATGCTGGCCCCCTAAATCAGCTGAGGTCTCTGGATGCCTTGCTCCCCTACGACCACACAGGTTATGGGACACCTTGACCTTTTAACCTTTACACATCAGTGGATCGATGGTCTAGGTGGTAACGCGCCTTGCCTAGAAAGCAACAAGTCCGGGTCTGAGTGTGCGGTGGTTCATACCCCGTTTGGACCCAAGACTTTTCCACCATCCCCTGAGTGGTGGTCTGGGCGCTAGTCTTTCGGATGAGACGATAAACCGAGGTCCTGTGTGTTACACATTACTATTAGCGCACGTAAAAGAGCCCCGGCAACAAGGGGGTTGACCCTGGCAAAATTCTGTAGAAAAAAGCCACTCTGATAGGGAAACAAATACACTTGCATGCAAGAAAAAGAGGGGGAAAAATGGGTAGGCGCTGCACTTGTGGCGACACACTCTCCCCGGGGAGAGCAGCCGGAATTTCACGCAGAGAAATCTGCTGTGACATAAAGTGGTACAAATACAAATACAAATATCTCCTCCATCCATCCATCTCTCCGCTGCTTTAACCCTTTCTCCCCGGGCAGGTGGAGCTGGTTCTGCCCACCAAAGCGGTGACGGTGGAGGAGAGAAGCCGCAGACGCCTGAACCTGATCGATGCTGCCAATGCCATCAAGTGTCGCGACAGCACGGACGGAGACAAGACACGAGCCTGGATGGACTCCATCACCCCCACCACCCCCTGCTATGGCTGCTTCACTTTGGAGCCCTGTGATGATACCCGACAATGTCAGTTATACAATTTAAATTTCAAATTCAAAATTTTATTTCAAGAAACCCCCCCAAGGGGTACATGAAATTCGAAAAAAAAAACCCAATGCAGTGAAACTACTGTTTAAAAAAAAAAATCTAAATAATCCGTTGCAGAAAGTATTTTCCAGTCACCAGTAGGACAGTTTACTGTGAATACATGAACTTTTATAAACTTAATCCCATCCATTATCATTCTTCATCCTTTCACCTTTCCCCTCATCCACTTTTTGAGTATATTCTTAAGTGAATGTACCATTGTTTAAATCACCTTGTAGGGAATGGAAATTAAACCAATGAGAAGAAGAACTTAAA
>CM060344.1:20891902-20910049 GCA_030674155.1 Stramonita haemastoma | reverse complement strand
ATTTAAAAATTTCATACACAAAAAACGGGTTTAAAAAAAATCCCCAAGTGTTTATTTTTTTACCTTAAATAAAAAAAATTTTTTAAAATCGCACGCTATCTTTATTTTTTAGGGGAAACCCCAACCCCAACCACCAAAAAAAAGTAAAAAAAAAAATAAAAAAATAATAGAAAAAACAAAAAAAAAACCCAACCCCATGTTGAAAGGTAAAACCGTTAATAATAGAAAGTGCAACAAAAAAAAGCCATCCCCATATTTTATTCTACTGAGATCAATCATATCACATAATAAAATTTAATCAGATAAGGAAAAAAAATTGTGGGGACATTGGGCCAGATTTACTTCTTAGGAAATTTTTTGAAATTTTTTTTTAAAATACAGGGGAAAAAAAACCTAATCACAAAAAAACCAATAAAACAAAAATAAAAAAATTTAAATGACAAAGTAATTTTCTGTCAACTACGGGCCCATCACATAAATCCCAAAATTTTTTCCCCTAGACACTTAAATAACCAGTTTTAAAAAAAAGAATAAATGATAATATACACACACAATATTTTAAATTTAAATTATAAATAAATATATATTATAAAGATAAGGTTTTGATAGAAGATAATAGATAGATAAGATAAAATAGATAATAGTTTAAAATAGATAGAAAAAGATAGATAGATAAGATAGATAGATAGATATAGATAAATATATTCCCGCCGCTGAGTCTAGTGGTTGGGGCGTTGGACTCGTAACAAAGGTTGCGGTTTCGATCCCAGCTTTCGGCTTTGGCGTTTCCCCTTGGAAAAGGCACTTTCGGCTATTTCTCACCCCACCCGGGGTTAAAAGGGGTACCAAAACCTTTTGTTGGGGTTAAACCCCTGCGATAGACTGGCGCCCTATCCAGGGGGAGTCAGACTCTCAGTCGTTAACGCCACAAAACCGGAAAACACCGGCTTGAGAGCCTTGGCCCGGGACAGACTTTAAAAAACTATATTTTTAAATTTTTTTTAAAAAGGCCCCCGTTGCATCAGATCGTGGAGCACCATCTTTTCTTTTCTTTTTTAATTTTGTTCTATGTATTGGGTGCTCTACACTTTTTCTTCATTGGAAAAAAAACCAAAAAAAAACCAAAAAAAACCCTAAAAAAAATTTTCAATTTTTGTAAAAATTACACACTGCATGCAAGAAAAAATTGTTTTTTTGAGCACATCAGTCAATCCATTTTACACAAAAAAATAAAAAAAAAACACACACAAATTTACATATGAAACCCCAACAAAAAAATGGCAAAAATAAATTTTATTTAACATTACGCCATCACAGAGCCAAAATTTCTTTAATAAATAAAAGAATCCCCTTTTAAAAAAAAAAAAAAACACCACCACCCACACCACACACACACACACACACACACACACACACCCCAAACACACACACACACACACACACCCCCCACCAGAAAAATATGTTTTTTTTAAATTTTATTTATTTTTAAAAAAAAATTTTTTTAAGGCCCCCCCCCCAAAGTTGCATGCAGATCATGGACACCTCTTTTTCATTCTTTTTGGGCGTTTTCACACGTCCCCCCCATTGGCAAAAAAAGCAACAACAAAAAAGGAAAATTTGCCCCTTTCCCTTCCCTTCTTTCCCGTCATCCATAACCTGAGTCAGCATTCTCTTCCCTCCAAACCCCAAGAGCACTACTGCCCCAGTGTGAATGCTGCCTGTGCTATTCATGTTCAGCGGCAGTAAAACACCTGGTTTTATTGGCCTAGTGTGTCTGCGCGCAGCTTTCACAGTGTAAAAAGGGGTAAACATTTTCTGGGTTTATTTTGCTCTATGGTTTGTGCATGTTAAGTTTTTATCCTTTAAAAATTTCTTTTTTTTTTCTGGCTTTGTGCAATTTGTTCCCTGACAATTTGTGCCTTTTTTTTTCCCTGGGCCTGTTTTTTTTTTTCGGGGGGGGGGGGGGGCAATCACACTTGTATTATTTTTTACAACCCCCCTGCCTCAAAATTCATTCAGCGGTATTGCGCGTGGTCACTACAAATAAAAGTGACTTTTCCTGACCTAACACAGTTTGACAGGACAAACCAACTTCATTTTAAAACAGATCATCTGAATGCATTCAGGGAAAAATAGGCTAGAGATGACCTATACGGACTGTATATAACAAGGTTCAAAATGGGACTATGAATTTAAATGCAAAAGGACAAAAAACTTTCATTTGAATTCACAAAAACCCGCGCCAAAAAAAACCCTCGGGAGTTTTGCAAACACAAAAAAAATCATTTCAAACCCATATCCAATCAAAAAATTTGGGGAAACAACCCCAAATAACCTACCCAGCTTAATAAAAACCCCAAAGGTTTTTTAAAAAAATATACATTTTATAACATACCCCCAAAATAAAACGAGAGGAAACTCTTTAATTTATAACTAAAAAACCTAAACAAAACTATCAGGGCACCCAACATTTTTCAACGGATTGATGAAAAAAAAAAGGAAAACTTTTATTTTTTTTTTTTTTTTAGCAATATCATTTATAATTATGAAAACTTTGGAATTAAAAAAAGAAATCTTTTATATAATATTTTTATAAAGTATCTTTAAAATTTTTTTTAAACCCCTTTATAAGAAAAATCTTGAAAAAAACCTTGTATAAACAAAGTCAATAAAAATTTTGGGGAAACATTACTGGTGATAAACCTTCAGAAAAAGGGAGAACCTTTTTTTCATGACACCAATTTAAATAGAATGAAAGTTAAACTTCTCCCAAACATTCAAAGGAAGGGGAAAGCTTCATACAACCCCCAACTTACTACACAGGAAAACTGAAAACCCTTGAAAAGAACAAATTTAATCTGAATAAAAATCTACCTGGAAAGGACACAATAAAACAAGGGCATGACTCCAACACTACAGCGGGCCCTTTTCCCCCCAGTACTACAATGAAAGAGTAAGCTTAGCTTTAAACAACATTTTCTAAAAAAAAAAATAACAAAAAAAAATAAAAAAAAAAAAAAAAAAAACAAAAAACATTCGTCCCGCAAGTCTTTTTTTCTTTCACAAATAGAAAACCAATAGAGATGAAATATGGGATTTTAAGGCTTATACCGTTTCTGAGGAATGAAGTATTTTTCCGCTAGCCGTAATCAAAAACCCCCCTTTCCCTTTTTGTTGTTCTCTCTGGGAACCCCCTTTTTCCAAGCAAAGCAATCAAAGTGAAGGTAACTAGGTTGGCAACAACTCAATATGAAGGGAAGAGTTTTATACCTAATAACACCTTGCTCAATAACAAAAAACCAAAAAACAACTAAATAAAGGAAATAACTTCTTTGATTTTCAACCCCCAAATCATTCCAAGGGAAAAATTTTACTTTTTTTTTACACCAACCCATATAAGAAAATAACCTTTTACACGTGTAAACCCGCGAACTCAACCTGAAGGAAAGAACTTTTTGCTTTTTTAGAACTAACTCAATATAAAGGGAAGAGCCGCTAACACCAACTAAGAAAGGAGGGGAAAACTTTATAAATCTGATAAAAAAAAAAAATGAAAGGGGGGCCTATACTTTTTTAAAAAACGAAACTGAAGAAAAAAGTTTAAAATTTGATAAATTTCTTGATACCCCGTTGGAACTTTTTTCTTTGAGCCCAAATTTCAATAGCAAGGGGAAAAACTATTCATACACCACTTATTTCATGGAAAAAAAAAACAACAACCCAACTTGGACAACCAAAAAGGGAAAGGAAAGAGATCTACACAACCAACAAGTACTTAATGTAAAAAAAAACAAAACAAATTATACTTTATAACCAGTAAAAATTTTAAGTCAAAACTACGTTCAAACTATTTAGGTAAAACCCGGTAACTCTAAACATTAAGCACTTTTTCAGTATTGTCGTTTTTTCAAAGGTTTCAGAAACTTTTTTTTTTTGTTGTTATAAGCCCAGCGAAGTATCCGATTTATGGACTGTTGGTCGAAGCCATCCTACTTTGGTCCTGCAAAAACTAAAAAAAAACAATTTTTTGAAGCATCATGCTATCAAGCTTAAAGGGTGCTAAACATTATTTTTTTTCTGCATATCACTCTTTTCAAAACATGTCCTCTATCACGTATTCCCGGAATTTAAAAAATTCCAAGCGGGCAGTACCCCCAAACCCCTCTTTCCCTGGCGCTGTTTCCCTAACACTGTTTCCCCCAAAAGCAAACGAGTCAGAGTTTTAAGGAAACCTTTTTCAAAGAGTTAATAGTTAGGATCAAACTGGTGAAGTTTAGGGTTTTCGGGATGGGGGAAAAAACTAGGGGTTAGAGTGGGGGTTTTACAGCTCCAGGGAAAAGCAAAGGGAAAAGGGGTATCGGAAAAAACTCTCTTTCTTAAAAAATCCTGCCTCAGCTGTGCCAGATTTCTCCTTAAGCTACCCGCAAAAATCGAGGGAAAATGATTTGTTTCTGTGAAAAAAGGCGATCATACCAGTAAAGACTATGGCAAAGATTTGCCACAACAAACGTCTAAAACCGAGTGTACATTTCCGGGGTTTTTCCCTTTCGTCCTGTTTTGTACAATACTTCTGATCCGAAACATTTAAAATTTGAGCATTTTTGGGGCCCAAAACAAAACGACTTGTAACCATAAAAGCTTACAATTTTCTTTCAAAAGCAATCAAAATAAAAATTGGGCGCGCCGGGGGGGGGGGGGGGGGTGGTGGTGGGGTTGGGAGGGGGGGGGGGGGGGGGGGGGGGTGGGTGGTGGAGGTGTTGTTTGGGGGGGGGGGGGGGAAATGCCTATTGTGTTTTGGGGCTAATCCCGCCCCCTTTTTTAGTATAAAAAAAACGTCCTCATATTACCCAAGCTGGGGGTATGAAGAAAAAACCTTTTTTTTTGGAACCGAAAAATTAAATAAAAGAAAAATATTTTAATACATAGTAGAAAATATTCAAGAAAAAAATACTTGGAACTATTTCAACATGGGGAAGATCTTTTTTCTTTCACCCCTTTGTCCCAAATAAAAAGGTAAAGAAAAAAAATTTTTTACTTTGATAGCAATAACCAATACAAAAAGTTTTTTCCCTAATTTTGACACGAACAATTCAATATACAAGAAAGAATGTTATAAATTGATCCACTAACTTAAAATGAACGAAAAAACTTTTATGCTTTGGACACCAATAACTCCTCCAAAAAACTTTCTTTTTTTGATTTGATGCTAAAATCACTAGAAGGGGGGCTTTATACCTTACACAAACTGAATAGAAGGGGAAAAACACAAAATTAAACTACCTCAATATAAAAAAAAAGGCTTTGGACTTTGATCCCAAATTAAAAAAACAAATGAAGGAATTTTATACTCCCTAAACCCAAAAACTCAACATGTAAAAAAAAAATTCAAAAAAAGAAAACTTTGGGTACAAAAAAAATTGAAAGAAAGATTTTATACTTTGATCCATACTAAATGAAGCTAAAAAAAAAGTTTTAGAAAAATGGGGAAACAAAATAAAAGACCTTTACTAGGTAAGCAGCTACTGGATATTGGGGAAAGAGCTTTTCCACCTTGAATCACCTAACTAGCAAGGATAAGGGGAAATCTACCCTCGACAGTAAAAAAACAATTGAAAAACTGTAAAACTTCGTAAATGCATTTGACATGGAGGAAACAGTTTTGGCTTTAATTCAACAACTGATAAAAAATTTCTTTTAAATAGAAAAAAAAACTTTCTTAAAACCGTTAACTGAAGAAAGGGCCCTTCCTGAAAAAAACTCCACCACCTATAAAGAAAATTTTTTCTTACATCAACTAGCCCCATGGGGGAAGAAAACTTACACTGTGCCAACTCACTCTAAAGAAGGGAAAAAATTTTTTATCCTAAGCCATCTAACCAAAAATGAAGGAAAGATTTCTATACTTTTATCCCCCCCCGGTTCAATAGAAGGGAAGAGGAAATGTTTAAACAAACTCATAAAAGGAAAAACCCCTTTATCTAGATTAGAAGGGGCAATTTTTTTCCCCTTATTCCCCGAGCAAAATCCCAAAAAAAACTTTTTTAAACTTTGTTTCCCAACGACCCCATAAAGGAAAGGAACGGACTCATCCTTTGTTTTACTACTAGCTCAAATGAAAAAAAAAAAAATAGCGGCCCACCATTTGGGGTCTGACATTAAGTAATTACACGAAACAAAGACTAAAAAAAATTTGGCAAATTTTTTGATAGGGAAAGGAAAAAATACATTTGATAATAGTATGCTCAAAAAAAACACATTTCTAAAATGTAAAGAACTTAAATTATTTTTTTCTTTTACTTTCCGCAACAACTGCGGTGGATAAAAGGGGGAAAAAACTGACAGAGCTGAGTGATTTGAGGGCTAGTTTCCCCCTCACATTTTTAAAAAAAACAAACCCCACAAAAAAACACACCAAAAAAAAACCAAAACCCCTCAAACCACCCTTTCCAACCAAAAAACCCCCCCAACATAAAACCCACAACCCCCCCCCCCCCCCCCCCGCATTACCAACATCCCTTTGTGCTAGAAGCAGGGGCCCCCCCACACCCCCAAACCCGGTCGCATAACCCGATCAAACCTAACCCAGCCTGGGGCCCCTTTAAACCGGAAAAAAAAAGGCCCCCAGTACACATTTAAAAACCCCGGGGAAAAAACCCGAAAAACAAACCCAAATGCCCCCCCGACTCCTGGAGGTTTTAAAAGAGAATCCCCTCCACACACGGAGAGCGATCACGTGGACAAAGAGAACTTTAGAGGTACACTGGGAACTGGGGGCCCGTCTCGGTAAAAAAAATACCACAAAAATCGGGGAAAAAAAAGTTTTCCCCCGGAGGGCCCCTTGATCATTTTTTGTTCACAAAAACCCCCAAAAAAACACCCCGTGTTGCACACAAAAAATTTTGCAGTTTTTATACACTTGAGATTTTTGGGGCCTAAAAAAAAAAATTTGACTCCGGGCTATTTCAACCGAAAGATTACACTTACTCCGAATTTTGTCAAAGAAATTATCACTGTTTTTAAAAACTTTAGTAGTATTTTCGTTATCATCAAACATCATCATCATTTTTTATTATTATTAATTTTTTATTATATTTTAATTTTATTTTACCCAAAAATTAAATTTTTTCCTTTTTTGTCCTAAAAACTAGGTGCAACTCCAAATCTTTCAAACGATGGGTGCCTTTTTTAAAAATTTTTATTTTTATTTTTTTTATTTTTTTTTTTTGGGGGGGGATTGGTGTAAACAAAGTTCAAATCCCCCTATTAAAATTTTTTGCTTTTTAAAAAAAAAGATTGTTTTTCCTCCTTTTCAAAATTTTTGTATGAGCTTTACCCTCCAAAAAAAGGGTAAAAAAAAAACTTCCCGAACAGAAAACAGCTGCCAAAAAGTAAAACCAAAAAAAAAAAAAAAAACCCGGGCCCTAAATTTGCAAACTTCTTATAATTTTTTTTTTTTAATTCGGGAAAAATTTTTCCCCATTTTAAAAAGTGCAAAAAAGAGTACAGTTCTTGAGTACTCCAAAGGTTAAGCTATGGAAAGGCCAACAAAAAAATCAATACGGGGGGTTCCCCTTTTGGGTTTTCCACTAGCTGTGGGCCCCATCCTCGGCATTGAAAATACCTAGGACGGGAACATCTTGAGACAAAAGGATTTTTTTTCGTCAACGCTCTTTACAGCAGCCCCGTGTTGGTCCCATGAGCAAAATTGCTTGCGATCGCCATTAAGCGCCGACAAGTAGGTCCCGCGTTTTTCCCATTTTTGGCATGGGATCAAAATTTAGGAAAAGAAAAAACAAAATTTGAACTCGAATCTTGCACGCAGCACGCACCACACACGCACACATACACCACGCACCCCACGCCCGAAAACCCGCAACCACCCCACAAAACACAAAACGGGGGCCCAAAACCATACAAAAAAAAAAAAGAGAGAGAGAAGAGAGAGAGAGAGAGAGAGAGAGAGAGAAGAAGAGAGAGAGAGAGAGAAAAGAAGAGAAGAAGAAGAGACAGACAATAGCCCAAAAAAGACGACAACAGACAAAATGCAAAAGGGGGAAGAAAGAAGAAGAAGAAGAAAAAAAAATGGGGGGGGAAAAAAGGAGAGGGGGGAAAGGGGGGGGGGGGAAGGGGGGAAAAGAGGGGGGGGCGACAGCAGGCGGCCCCAAAAGACGGGGGAAACAGGGGGGGAGAGGAGAAGAGGGGGGGAGGGGGGAGGGGGAAACCCCCGGGGGGGGGGGGAGGGGGGGGGGGGAGGAGGGGGGGGAGGGGGAGAGAGGGGCGACAGGCCCCCGGGGAATTTAAAATAAATTAACAATAATTATAATAATATATAGTAAAAAATCGGGGGGGTTTTATTTTATATACAGAGAGGGGAATGGACCCCCGGGGCCGCGAGAGGGGGGAGGAGAAGAGGGGGAAAAGGAAAAAGGGGAGGAGAGGAGAAGAAGAAGAAGGAAAGAGAAAAAGACAAAAAGAGGAAAAGCAAAAGAAAAAAAGAAGGGAGGGAAAGAAAGAAAAGAGGGAGAGAGACGAGACGGGGAAAGAAACAGACGCAACAAAGAAGCCCCCGGGGGGAAGAGGTTTTTAAAAAAGGGGAAAAGGGGGAGAAGGGAAAGGAAAAAACAACATTTTTAAAACCCCAACCCCAAGACAGAAAAAAAGAAAAAAGAAAAACCCCAAAATAAACAAACAAAAAAAAATAAAACCAAAAAACAAAGGGGAAACCCCAAAAAAAACAACAATTTGGAAATAAAACAAAGAACAGGGGAGGGGGAATTTTTTTTCTTTTTGCCCCGCCCCAAAGGGGTTAAAACCACGGGGAAAACCCCAAAGGGTTTTCCAAAAAATTGAACCCTTTTCCAAAAAAATGGGGGCCCCCCCCCACCCAAAAAAAACCAAACCCAAAAAAACACAAACCCAAAAAAAACAACCCCCCCCCCCTTCCCCCTTTTTTTTTAAAAAAAATTAAAAAAATTTTAATTAAAAAAATTAAAAATTTTATTTTAATATTTTAGATACGATGCAACGGAAACACCCAACAAAAAAAAAAATTCGCAACTACAACAAGATGGACACACGGGTAGGGGCCTATACCTTATTGGGCGTTTCCACTTGCTCGTGTCGCGTCCTCAGGCATTGAAGTACCTAGGACGGGAAAACAGCCTTGATGACAGAAGGATTTCTACACAAAAAATTGAGACATTTCAAAACGTAATGCCTGCACACACACACACACACACACACACACACACACACACACACACACACACACACACACACACACGCGCGCGCACTCTCTCTCTATGTGTGTATATATATATATATATTTTATATATATAAATATATATATTATATTATATATATATATATATATATACATGGAGAGAGAGAGGGAGCGAGGAAGGGAGGGAGGGACAGAGAGGGGGGAGAGAGAGAGGGAGGGGAGGGAGGGCACAGGGGGAGTGAGAGAGAGAGTGAGAGAGAGAGAGAGAGAGAGAGAGAAGAGAGAGAGAGAGAGAGAGGAGAAGGAGAGAGATGAGAGACGAGAGAGAAGAGAGAGAGAGAGAAATTATGTATATATGTTGTGTTTTCTTAATTTCAGAAAATGCAGTTTCTAGGGATGTTTTAGCAATTAACGGTGTCTAAGCTTTTCTTCACATCAATGCTGGCGATTTGTTTGGTCTGTGTCGAATTTCTAATTGTTACAATTATGAAATCTTTGATACCTAGGTTTAATCTTGACAGTGCTTAACACTCAGGGGGAATTTTGTCATCATCTTTCATAACTTCTATTCATGCTTGCTGGTGCTTTCCTTTCATTCGTGTATACAGGCATGCGGAATATCAAAAAGGCCCATAAAGGTCTGGAAATTTTGTCTCTTTCGGTAAGTTATGGAAACACGGGAATATTCAACATAAATCTTAAAACTTCGCAGTGGTACCTCGAAAAACAAAAGCACAAAAAGAAGAAAACATTGCACGTGTACTTACCTCTGTGAGGTCTTGATACGTGTGACAATCACGACGTCAGAGACAGGGCCAGAGAACTAAGATGACCCACATGACTTTTTTGACATCTATGCTAAGACTTTTAAGGAATCAGGGGGGAGGTGGAAGAGACCCGGGAGGTCGAGCAAATGCTTGAACAAGGTCTGGGGGCTGGATGTGTCCTTTCCCCTTGAGCACTGTGTGCAAGGGTTTTACTGGCTGTGCCAGTTTAGGACACCAAACCCAATGTCGACGCCTAGTCTGCCAGTCTTTGTGATCACAGAGTAAGGTTCAAAGGCTCCTGATGAAGTTCTGAAATCCGCGATCGTTGAGCCTTACCGAAAACTCCAGGGACAAATTTTGATTTGGGAAATGTGAAAGACTGAGGTACACGTGTGAACATGATGCACGCAGGCATAGACAGGTTGTACTCGGTACAAAGATACCTGTGAAGAATGCAAAGTAGCCCTTTCATGGAAGGAGGCTTTGCAATTCTTACCTTTCACATGCTGCTGCATGTCGAATGTCCGATGTCCACAGAGACCCCAGTCCTCACTGCTCTCATCGCATTTGATCTCTGAATTGTTTCAGAGATACGAGGTCATGCAGACATGATGCGAAAGCCCCCAAACTTTTATCAACTTTGCTCTTCAGCCTAGTGGGATCTGATCCTAGATCCCTGGGCAACAATGCTAGGCCTGCACTGGATTCGCCCTTCAGGGGCTGGTCTTTCAGGAGTATGCCCTTCAGGGGCTGGTCTTTCAGGAGTGTGCCCTTCAGGGGCTGGTGTTTCAGGAGTTTGCCCTTCAGGGGCTGGTGTTTCAGGAGAGTGCCCTTCAGGGGCTGGTGTTTCAGGAGTTTGCCCTTCAGGGGTGGTGTTTCAGGAGTTTGCCTTCAGGGGCTGGTCTTTCAGGAGTTTGCCCTTCAGGGGCTGTTTTCAGGAGTGTGCCCTTCAGGAGTTGGTCTTTAGGAGTTTGCCCTTGAGGAGCAGGTCTTTCGGGATTTTGCCCTTTAGGGCCTGTTTTGCATGCAGGATTTTGCCCTTCAGGGGCTTATTTTGCATTGTTGCCCTTCAGGGGCCTGTTTTGCATGCAGGATTTTGCCCTTCAGGGGCCTGTTTTGCATGCAGGATTTTGCCCTTCAGGGGCCTGTTTTGCATGCAGGATTTTGCCCTTCAGGGGCCCGTTTTGGATACGGGATTTGTCCTTCAGGGGCTTGTCTTGCAGGGTGCTGCCATTCGGGGGGCTTGTCTTGCATTTATGCAGCCCTTTAGTTAAAGTCTGTCACGGGCCCAAGGCTCATCAAGCTGGTGCTTATCCCGGTTTCTGTGGCGTTAAGCGACTGAGAGTCACAGACTCCCCCCTGGATAGGACGCCAGTCTATCGCAGGGTTAACCCCCAACACAAGGTTGGTACCCCTTTTACACCTGGGTGGGGTGAGAAAATAGCCGTAAAGTGCCTTTTCCAAGGGCACAACGCCATATCCGAAAGCTGGGATCGAACCCGCAACCTTTAGATTACGAGTCCAACGCCCTAACCACTAGACTACAGCGGCGGCAATGCAGCCCTTTAGGGACTCGTTTTTCCAGACTTTGCCCTTCAGAAGCTCAACCCTTCAGTGCTGTGTTCAAGCATTGCTCCTTGTCTTCGGTTGTTACCCGTCCTCCCTATCGGTCTTACATAGGTCAAGTCAAGTCATGTGGGTGAGGACAAGTCCACTGGGCCCTGTGCTCCAGCATCGTGCTGCTGGTGTCTTCACAACCTGCAGTGGACAGACAGATCCAGGAGAGTGGAGATGACCAGGGGAAAGAAACCATGAGCAACTGGCTACTACAGATCCATATCACAATATCCATGGGAAAACTTTTGAGAGGTCGCTGAATTTTTTAAAATTTTTATTGATTATGTTTGTTTTTTTATTATCTACGCTTAGTTCCATGATCCTGTCTTTTTATTGTCTATTTTGGCAGATCCTTTGGAAATATGAAAAAAGTCTTCTGACGTGAGTGCAAGATGTCCTACCAAAAGGTCTTTTGACATGTGTGTTCGTAAGATAATCCAGTTGTTTTTTATCATCTGACGTATGTGTAAGATGTTCTATGAAAGGGTCTTCTGGCGTGTGTGCAAGATAAATAAAATGAAAATAGAATAAAATTAAATAGAAAACCAATATGGTACAGATCATAGACTACAGCCATGAGCACCTCATTGCCTTCTATCTAGGATTGTGGTTTTAGCGTTAAAAATTAAATTCTACAAAGAGGAATATTGCGCTCGCAACCCGGGTTCGATTCCGGCGAGGGGATTTTTCCCCTGGAGTTAACATCAGTGCTGACTCCACCCTCCCCAAAAGTCCTTCCGACGAGACTATAAACCGAGGCCCGTGTGGGAACGCACGCAGATATCTTGCGCACACGTTAAATCCTGTTCCGCTTTTCGCAAGAGTAGGCCATCGTGTGCCGGTGGTAACAGATGACAAGATTTACAAAACTGCATACACACGGGGACTGATGTAAAAAAGCACACGAGTGCTTAATCCATTATCCTCGATATAAAAGAATAAATAAAATTTAAAAAATACATTAGCATGCATTATAGATATCCCTCCCTCAGTTGAAACAATTTTTTTTCTTCAAAAAATGTTATTGATCTCTACATTTCCCAATACTCATTTTCGACAGAAAGATTCTTACGTTAGCTTTCAGACATTTTTTTTGGTAACGAACAAGTAGGGTACTGGTTTCAGGCATTCATTGTTAGGACAGTGTCTTAACACGATTTTCAAAGACAACTTTACAACTGTGGGAAATCTAACCAATAATTATACTTGTGGTAGTAAATAAACAACAGCACTCCTCTGATGTAAAAGTTAGGTCATGCAGTACTGTATCACAACCAAAACAAAATGAAAAATGGGTTTACATTTATGAGATTGCCCAGATTTTTCTTTACCATTTTAAAATAATTCTCAGCTACTCTTTACATATTTTTTCTTTTATGTCAAGGATAATGAAATAAGCACTCGTACTTTTTTTTACATCCAGTCGCCGTGTGTATGCAGTTTTTGTAAATTTTCTTCGGCACTGTCTGCTGAAGAAATACGTGTACCTTTTTAAATACCGTTTCAGAAACGCATCCAGTAACTGAAATAAAACTACAAGTAACCATATGAAAAAATATGGTGGATATTTTTCCTTTTTTTTTTTCTTTACAGAATTGGGAAGACAATTTTTCCCGTAAGCCACACCACGTTGTTTTACATACCTTTTCTCTGGAATCTGTAGCCATGATGATGGTAGGGAAGGGAGACTGAAGAGCAGAGTGCTGATCTTCCTCCCTCAGGGGATGCTGCTGCAGGCATTTCATGTTGAGGTTTGTCTGGCCCTTGATGTTGAGGTTTGTCTGTTCCGTGTTGACGTTTGTCTGGTCCTTGATGTTGAGGTTTGTGTGGTCCTTGATGTTGAGGTTTGTGTGGTCTATGTTGAGGTTTGTGTGGTCCTTGATGTTGAGATTTATGTGGTCCTTGATGCTGAGGTTTGTGTGGTCTATGTTGAGGTTTGTGTGGTCCTTGATGTTAAAGTTTGTGTGGTCTATGTTGAGGTTTGTGTGGTCCTTGATGTTGAGGTTTGTCTGGTCCTTCTTGTTGCAAACCCAACTCTTCCTCTGGTGTCTGTGATATCAGCCTCCCTCAGCTGTTGGTTAGGGCAGGTTGCCATGGCAGGTCGCCTGGCCACCCAGTTTTACCTGAACAAAAAAACCACGTAAGTTCATAAGGTAGGTGAAAAATTATACAGCGATATATATTTTTTTAATCTCAAAGTATGAAAATTTACACCCATGTTAAGACAATGACAGTTTTACTCGTTTCTATTCTAAAACAGTGTAAAATAACTTCACAACTGAACTGAATTCAAATAAATTGAAAATTGAATTGAATACCACTTCCAGTCACAGCAAATTTATCTGCGGGCAATTTGGGCTTCTCTCTCAGGGGTGAGTACGTTGCCACAAGAGCAGTACCACTCCAAAAAATGTCCTCTTTTTTTTAAAAGTGTATTAGTTTCCTTATGAGAAGGGCTTTATTCTACAGAATTTTGCTGGAGATCTCTTTCTTGGTGTCGTGGGTTCTTTTACGTGCGCTGAGTGTGTGCTGCATGCAGGACCTTGTTCACCATCCGCTCGGAAAGACTTGTATGCAGGCCACCACTCACATTCTAGTGGATGGGATAAAGTTTCGGGCAATAAACGGGGATCAATCTCTAGACCATCGATCCTCCCAATTACCAGTAATGGACAACATTAATGACATCATTGATAGGAGCTGTAGTAAAAGATTCATATCCTCCAGTCTCTAACACACGAATAATGACATGCAACGTTTTTATAGTCAGATATCAAATTATTTACCTATTCACTTATTGTCCACATTTTTCTGTCAAGATAAAGCCAAACCCAACTCATAAATGTAGAGTCAAGCAAACTTAACTGTGCTGACAAAAACGTTTAATATCAGCAAGTGCAAAAATTAACTACAATAACAACAACACGTTAAAACTTGTTCCGTCTTCTGGAAGAGTAGGCAGTTCTGTGGCGGGAGGAACGGATGATATTAAAAAGAAAACACACCAAAAAAAACCCCGCAAGCACACAGGTGTGTTTAGACATCATTCTTGAAGTCGGAAAGCGACAACCTTAGCCATAAGCAAAAACGGTCGCATATGCAAAAGTTCATCTTCAGTCAACCTCGGAGCGTGAACCTCGGAACGAAAAAGAATTGTTAAGATGATAAAATTCACAATTATTACCACAGGCAAAAACCACATCGTTCCATTTAACATTTTTGTCAGTTCTCTTGTGATCACATCAAAACTACTCTGCTAAAACTTTCAGCCAGAAAATGCATAAATATGTCTTAAAACACAAAATGTCCATTTGCACCTGTTGATGTAAAGATGCTTGCCTGCCTACCATTTAATAATAGGATCGTTTATCCAAAATATCTTTCTTTGTCTATTTCTCAATTCTACAGCACCATTTGACAATATTGAAAAAGAAAAAAAATCAGCTGTAGGAAGAAGGGGAGCATCTCGACATCTTTCCCATTTCACGCATTAACATACTTATGAGTAAGGGCTTACGCTTCTTTTTTTTTTAGGGGGGAGGGGGGTTGGGGAGGGGTTAAGATCTTAAGCTCACACTAAAAACCTTCCCTTAACATCTTGTTTTAACCTCCTAATCAAAAAGAATCTTGCCTTGAAAGTCTGGATGTGTTTTGTGTGTGGAGTGTGTGTGTGTGTGTGTGTGTGTGTGTGTGTGTGTGTGTGTGTGTGTGTGTGTGTGTGTGTGTGTGTTTGAAGGATGCGTATTCGTGACAGTACCAAACCATTTTGGTTCACCACACAGCTGTTTCAATCATTTTCAAAACCACGTAATAGGCCTGGTTGGTTTATGACACAACTACACTAGATCAGACTCTCAGCCCTGGTCCTTGTGAATGCCCCAAATCACTCCCTGCACTCAAGATTAACATTTCTTGGCCACAGTTGTCATGAAATTCACAAAGCAGGGATTTCCCCCTAAGTTTTAAAATAAATAAGGAAGATTAAAGGCCCGAAACACTTGTTTGAAGGGGGCTTCTCCTCTGAGGACTCTCTGCTGCCATGCTCTAGGCGAGTTTCTTACCACTATCGATACCTAATGGCCTACTTACTAAGTAGCTACTTCTAAATAAAAATTACTCACCAGTGCTGCTCTTCATCATAGTCTTTCTATATAAAAAAAAAAAGACAAAGGCAAAAACGATGATGTTCAAAATCCCACATTTTGCTTTCCCAGCTGTTCAAGTGGTCCACACTGCATGCAGATGTCAGGCCGTTTGAAATGGCAAGAGGAAAAAAAAGAAAAGAAAGAAACAAATCAACTCACGGGAACTCAACAGAGACACGATTTGCACGTGTGTGTTGTGTCGCTAAATGTGTTTTCTGTCCCTAGCTGGAGTAAGACCTTCAATTGCAAAAACCTGGTCTTAACAATGTAACTGGAAATTATTTCTAAACTGCCGGGCACTTCGTTTTCTATCAATACACTTGAAAAACCTACCCAAAATGATGGCCATAAAAAGATACTTTATATAAGATAAAAGCTATGCAAACTCAAAACGTGTACAAGACTCCTTGACTTACCGAGGACAATCTGTTGTTCTATTGATATGCACGTTCACAAGAAGAATTTCAGATTTAGATTCGTTTGTTTTGTAATTTGCAGTCTGTGCATTGACAGCCCATCTGGTAAAGGAAAGGGGAGGTTGTTTCAAAACCCAGGGAGAAGTTCTTACCTCTCTTGAGCATATTCATTTTAGGATATACACCACTTTACGACACAACACATGCACAACAATGTTCAGTTCAAGGTATTGTTCAGCTACTCACGAATGTTTTACCCTTTGGATTTTTCTTTAAACAAAGGCTTATTTTGGGTGGTGGATGTGTAGGCTACTTTCAGCAATGTTCCTGCTGACTGTTTCTCTGTCTGTCTCTGTCTCATACATATCAGAGCATAATGCATGTATTCAGGGGGGGGGGGGGGTGTGCATGCGAGCGTGTGTGTGTGTTTGCGCGCGCGCGTGTATGTGTGTGCGTGCGTACATGTGTTGTTAGGACAGTACGTGTCAGTGCAACATAACAATTTATGTGATGAAGAGGAAAAAAGAATTTTAAAAAATAATGATGCTGAAGCAGATCTCTTAGAAAACAAAACCACTCAAACAAAGAAACCAGATCTTAGGTGTATTAAAGAAATGACTGCATCTTAGGCCCAGTGCATTCGTCTGTATCTACACCTCGTATCATGTTTAAGAGCACATTGCCCAGAATACCTACAGGTGTACTGGTCATACGTCTGAAAGTGCGCCCATAAATGATCCTCATCATTATCATGTTGCTTTGAACTTTTGGACCGCAGTGCTATTCTATTTTTTGTGTGTTCGTGTGGCAACTGCCCTGCACTGAGCTGTGCTGTGGTGCATCAATTTATATTTTCATTGATATTATGTGTAATACTATGTATTGTTGCCTACACTTTATCAGCTTTCGTTCCGACAGACTTGCTAGATTCAAGCCAGGCTGTTCTCTTTGTGGCTGTCGTATCACCACGAGAACAGCACCACCCATATTAAAGATGTTAGTAAAGTGCAGGAAGGACGGTGGCAGGATGGTTAAGACGTTCGCCTGCCAATATGTAAATCGTGAGTTTCTGGGTTCATACCCAGCCTCGCCCTTTCTTCCCAGTTTGACAAAAAAATCGAACTGAATGTCAAAGTCATTCGGATGAGCTTCGAAACCGAGGCCCCGTGTGCGAATGCACGCAGAACATCTTGCGCACACGTTAAAACCCCGTTCCACCTTTCGGAAGAGTAGGCCATCGTGTGCCGGTAGGAGCGGATGACAAAATTATAACAAACCAGCATGCACACAGGTGTCGTATTTAGACACCATCCCTGAGGAAAAATCGGGGAGTTGGAGTCCCAGAGCGGCTCGGGGCTGTAGGTATATGGCAACGTTCTGGTGGCTCCTGCGACGGTACTGGAACCATTCGTATCGGTCAATGCCCTTCCAATGGATCATTTTAGTGCCGTGGAGAGGGGGGGTCTGCTGCATGGGTAACAGCTTGCCCTCCATACATACTTGCCCAGGCTTTGCGCTCTAAAAGACTAGAGCGCAACTCCATAGTCTTCCGAGACTGATGAGTGCCTACTACTAGTAAAGTGTGTATGCCTACAGTAGAAAACTCTCTTGGTGCCGTGGGCTCTGTTACTGCACAAAAGTCGGGGTAGGATGGGACTCCAACCGGCTTTTTGTCACATCTTATTTATCTGCTCCTTATTTTTGAGGGTGTGTATGGGCAGGCACGCCTGTATTTGTGACACTGCACCACATAAGGAGTCGCATTGCACCAGAGGTCAGTTTTTAGTTATAGGCATGTTATTAATTTGCAATAAAATGGCTATACAATACCAAAAAACAAATTGAAAATCGGACAGTTCTATCAAGTTATTACAACTGCAGGAAATGGCAAAATGAGAAATTGACAAGTTAGTAGGTGGCCAGAATGAGGACTTGGCTATTTTCAAAACACACTTAAAGACAAAAGGAAAAAATATGAC
>CM060344.1:20879402-20884402 GCA_030674155.1 Stramonita haemastoma | reverse complement strand
CCAGCATGCACACAGGTGTCGTGTTTAGACACCATCCCTGAGGGAAAGTAAAATAATGGGTAGGCGCTGCACTTGTGGCGACGCGCTCTCCCCGGGGAGAGCAGCCCGAATTTCACACAGAGAAATCTGCTGTGACATAAAGTGGTATAAAAGAAAGAAATAAAGATAAAAAATATCATAATTAAAAAAACGGATGAAAAGACAAGGAGAACTTACTCTCTTCAGTAACACGTGGTGGATTCAAGGATGGTCTGAAAACGGAAACAAACCACAAAATAAATCATAATTATAAAAGAAAGGGTCTGTATAAATTTTCATGGTTCATTTCTTTTCTGCATGTTCTTGTTTGGTTGGATTTTTTAGGGGGGATGGGGGTGTGCAAAAGAGCATCTGCTACCTTGTCTGTTATGTTGGTTTATGCCTCGGTTTGTTTGTTATGTTGTGGGTGTTTGCTTTTGTGTTATTTTGTTATATTTTGGGTGTTGGCTTTTCTTTTCTTTCTTTCTTTCTTTTTCATATTTTTTGCTTTATTTTTCGCTTGCTCGTTTTGTGTACAGGCTTATCTTGTATACTGGGCTGTATGGTTTGGCTTTGTATGCATATTTTCTTTCGGCTAGCTTGTGATGTTTTTTTGGTTTTTTTTCTCTTTGTACCCTGTACCTCTCTTCATGTGAATGTCTGTGTCAGAAGTTTTGTCTTTATGTTGACGTGTGTGGACAATAAGGTTGTGCCAGGATATGTATTTTATATATATATATATATATATATATATATAATATATATATATATATATATATATTATATATATATACATATATATATATATACATATATATGCACGTACAAACATATGTGCACTCATGCGTGCGAACACATACCTACACATATATATATACACGCACAAACATACCTACACATACATGCATACACGCACACACATGCATACACACATACACGTACATGCACTCTCTCTCACACATACATACATACATACATACATACATACATACATACATACATACATACATACATACATACATACATACATACATACATACATACATACATACATACATACATGCATACATACATACACGTACACACACCAAACATACACACTCACACACACAACACACAACACACAACACACAACACACACACACACACAACTCACACACACAACTCACACACACACACACACACACACACAACACACACACACACCACACACACACACACACACTCTCTCTCTCTCTCTCTCTCTCTCTCTCTCTCCTCTCTCTCTCTCTCTCTCTCCACCTCTCTCTCTCACACACACACATACCTCTCACACACACACACACACACCACAACACAACACCACCACCACCACCAACACCAACAACAACACAACACAACACAACACAACACAACTCACAACACAACGCTTCAGTAACTTACGGTTGCATGGGTACATCGTGTGGTTCGTCGGAGGGGACCTTCATCTCAGCGCCAGCTTTTGGCCGAGGTGGCTGCTGATGCGATGCTGGTGCTGCTGGTGCTGCTGGTGGCGGTGATGGATCATGCAACAGCAGTGGACCTAGTCCATTCTGCTGCACGACAGTGGGTGGGGGTGGAGGAGGTTGTGGGGGCGGGTACCTCACAGGTGCTGTTTGTTGGCGCTGATCCTGAGGCTGTTTGGCTTTGTGGCTGAAGAATGCAGTCAGTAGCATTGAGTAGTAGTAGTAGTAGTAGTAGTAGTAGTAGTAGTAGTAGTAGTAGTAGTAGTAGTAGTAGTAGTAGTAGAGGTAGAAGTAGTAGTGGTAGTAGTGGTAGTAGTGGTAGAAGTGGTAGTAGTAGTGGTAGTAGAGGTAGTAGTAGTAGTAGCAGTGGTAGTAGTAATAGTAGTAGTAGTAGTAGTAGTAGTAGTAGTAGTAGTAGTAGTAGTAGTAGTAGTAGTAGTAGTAGTGTAGTAACAGTAGTAGTAGTAGTGGTAGTAGTGGTAGTAGTAGTAGTGGTAGTAGTGGTAGTAGAGGTAGTAGTAGTAGTAGTAATAGTAGTAGTAGTATGTAATAGTAGTAGTAGTGTAGTAGAGTAGTAGTAGTAGTAGTAGTAGTAGTAGTAAGTAGTAGTAGTAGTAGTAGAGGTAGTAGTAGTAGTGGTAGTAGTGGTAGTAGTGGTAGTAGAGGTAGTAGTAGTAGTAGTAGTAGTAATCAGTAGCAATAAGCCCCCCCCCCACCCCCACCCCCCATCCATTAGACCATGAGTGTTGGTCTGGGCGCTAGTCTTTCGGATGAGACGATAAACTGACGTCCTGTGTGTTACACATCATTATTTAGCGCACGTAAAAGAACCCACGACAAGAGGGTTGTCCCTGGTAAAATTATGTAGAAAAAAGCCACTCTGGTAAGGAAACAAATACAGTTGCTGACAGGATAAGAAAAAATATATAATGGGTAGGCGCTGCACTTGTAGCGACACGCTCTCCTCGGGGAGAGCAGCCCGAATTTCATACCGAAAATTTGCTGTGACATAAAGGGGTATAGATATGCCTAAAATATTTTTTAGATTTATTTATTCATTTATTCTTTAACATCAAGGATAATGGAATGAGCACTCATGCACTTTTTTTTTACATCCAGTTCCAGTGTGTATGCAGTTTTGTAAAAATCTTGTCATCTGTTCCCACCGGCACACAATGGTCTACTCTTACGAAAAGCGAAACAGGATTTTACGTGTACGCAAGATATTCTGCGTGCGTTCGCACACGGGCCTCCTCGGTTTATAGTTTCATTCCCAGGACTTTTGGGGAGAGTGGAGTCAGCAGGAAAAATCCCCTTGAACAGGAATCGAACCCGGGTCCTCAAATTTCGAGCGCAATGTTCTGACCACAGGGTTATCCCATATCCTTATGAAAACACTGTTTGGCTACCTAAACAGCTGGACTAGAATGAACCAGAAAAAAAACTAGTCAACATACACGTTACAAAACCTTTAGAAAGGGGTTGCACACTTGTGCATTCGTGGTGCACTCTGTCTACTATTTTTTTTCTGTGAAAATAATTATATTCTTTCACTCTTCCAGAGGCAGATCAGTAACCATATCCCATATCCCTAGGTTAAGGGAGAGATCCCCTCTTTCCCTCTACAACACACTGTCCACATTTGTATCCTTCTCTAACCCAGTTGTGGGTGCTACACAGGGAAAGGTAAGGAGACGGTTGGTTGCCCAATAGTGGGACACCTGTGTTAAAAAAAGTTAGTCTGTCCCGAGCCTAAGGCTCATCAGGCCGGTGCTTATCCCGGTTTCTGTGGCGTTAAGCGACTGAGTCATAGACTTCCCCCCTGGATAGGACGCCAGTCTATTGCAGGGTTAACCCCCAACACAAGGTTGGTACCCCTTTTACACCTGGGTGGGGTGGAGAAAATAGCCGTAAAGTGCCTTTTCCAAGGGCACAACGCCATAGCCGAAAGCTGGGATCGAACCCGCAACCTTTAGATTACGAGTCCAACGCCCTAACCACTAGACTACAGCAGCGGCTGGGCAACCTGTGAGGAAAGCTTAAATATCAAAACCAGAGGGTTTTTTTTAAATACTTAATGTCTAAACTTACCTACTGCAAAACACACACACACACACACACACACACACACACACACACACACACACACACACACACACACACACACAAATATTTCGCACACTACCACAACACAACCAAACAACTAAAATACCAAATACTCAACCAAAACATACAAATCAGAATCCAAACAGACAGAGAAACAACAACAGCAAAAATTATGACAAAAAAAAAGGCGGGGAAAACTTCAACCCATTCCTCTCTACTCTTACCCAGACTCCACCGCTTTGTCTTTGGGCCCCTTGACGCCCTTCCGGGGGCGTGGCTTAGGGCGTGGGCACGTGATCTGGCGCCACAGCATGAAGGAGACCAGGACTGTCAACAGAGCCAGCAAAGAGGCCCCTGCTGCAATCCAGCCTATGTTGTGAGCTGACCAGGACCTGTACAGGGAAAAGATGCTTGTTGTTGTTGTGTGTTCCTCAGCTTAACACCCTGGGGGTCACCCCGAATATGAGCTCTTGACTCACTCATCTCACCTGGGAGTCACTGTGAGATAGAAAAAACATTGAAAAAGAAGATTGCGTGTATGACTATTTTTAAGGACCTCGCCTCATAGGCAGCCATTCTCCAACTTCAGAGGATTGTTCTCCTTTGAAGGAGAGTGCAGGTTGTTCTGTTAAGAGCTTGTCATGGTTGAAGGCAATCTCAACACAACATTTTACAACATAAGAAAGGTTTAATGTAGGCCTTGGCACTTAGCTGATAATTATCAATAGTGGCTGTTGTTGTTGTTGTTTTTGTTGTTATTCTCATGGTGGCGGTGGCGATGATGTTGGTTGTGTGGTCATGACTTTTGCTGTTGTTATAGCTGAAGTTCTTGAATAGCTTATATTTCTTTGCTTCTAGGTCGAGGTAGTGATAGTGATGGTGGTAGTAGTGATGGTTGTTGTGATGGTTGTGTGGTCATGCTTTTTGTTGTTGTTGTTGTTGTTAAGATGTGTTTATTACGCAAACACGAGCTGGTTTTTCTTTGCTTCTAGACGGTGGAGGTAATGATGATGGTAGTAGTGGTTGTGGTGGTTGTGTGGTGACCACTTTCGTGGTGATAATGGTTTAGTTGTTAACCAGCTGGTATTTCTTTCCTCCTGTATGGTGATGGTAGTGGTGACAATGGTGGCGGTGGGAATAATCATCATCATCATCATCGTCAAAAAAATAATAATACATGGAACTTGTATAGCGCTATCGTCATCATATACAACAACATAAGCAATCAATAACAATTAGTACTTTTAACAAAGTCGAATATAACACACACACGTACGCACACACACACACACACACACACACACAACAACACACACACACACACACAACACACACACACACACACCACACACACCACACACACACACACACCACACACACACACACCAGCAC
>CM060344.1:20871902-20874402 GCA_030674155.1 Stramonita haemastoma | reverse complement strand
ACACGGGGACTGGATGTTAAAAAAACCCACATGAGTGCTTATTCCATTATCCTGGATAATAAAGAATAGAATAATAAAGAATAAATAAAATAATGATAAAACACACACCTGAGACGTGATAAAGCCCGATGTAGTCTCCACGACCAATCTGGGGTCACCGCTGACTCTGGTAAACGTGAAGGTTTCGCCTACATCCTGGTCCGTGATGGTCAGATTGGGGGCATACTTAATCTGCATACATAATATCGCACGTGACACCCACACACTCACCCTGATTGGCTAAAAGCTGCAATCATAGAGCAGTACGTGGCACTCACACCTTCATTACAAATACAGTTGCAGACAGGAATAGAAAAAAAGGGTGGCGCTGCTCTTGTGGCGACGTGCTCTCCCTGCAGAGAGAGAGCAGCCCTAATTCCACGCAGAAAAATCTGCTGTGACTTAAAGTGATATACAATATAATTACAATACAATATAACACGATACAAAACAAAACAAAACAATACAACACAATGCAACACAATACAATACAATACAATACAATACAATACAATACAATACAATACAATACAATACATTCTGATTGCCTAAAAGCTGCAAGAACAAAGCAGCAAGTGGCATGGCACTCACACCCTCATTCTGATTGGCCAAATGCTGCACTTACAAAGCAGCAAGTGACACTCACACCCTCATTCTGATTGGCCAAACACTGCACTTACAAAGCAGCACGTGATAAGCACGGCTTTTATGGATAGCTTATTCCTACTTTTAAATAACTGGGTTACTTGTTCTTCCCTTTGTAGTCCCTATACCATCGGGCCTGCTACTTTACCGGACTTGAGAGACTTTATGGCTTTGGTGATCTCATTTCTGGTAGGGGGCCGGTTTTAACGCCAAGGATTTCTTACGCACACGTTAAAACCTGTTCCACGTTTTGGAAGAGTAGGCCATTGTCTGCTGGTGAGAATGGATGACAAAATTGACAAAACTGCATACACACACTAACTGAATGTAAAAAAAAAAGCACATGAGTGCTTATTACACTATCCTCGAAATAAAAGAATAAATATTTTTTTTTAATGAATACATAAACAAATAAAGGGCTTGACTGTAACATCTGTCAAAGGAAACTGAATACCTTGATTATATTTATATCCCAGTGGAGATTTTGGTACCTAGGAACAGAAAAGGGACTGATTTGTTGTTGTTGCACATTGTGATTGTATTCATGTCCCTGCAGAGATTTTCGATATAGGGACTGTAGAAATCCTCAAACTTGATTCAAAAACAGAAGAAGAAGAAGAAGAAAGAAAGAAACTCACAATGCCTTCATTGACAATGGGCTCCATGAAGATAGGCTGGAGGACAAAGTCCTCATTGACGTTGAGGATGACGACACGAACGACGTAATCGTCGGAAAAACAAAAGCCGTCAAAGGCTTGGAGGGTGATGGTCACTTCTCGCAGTGGTGCATATTCATAATCCAAGGGCCGTCTCACACGGAGTCGCCCTCCTAAAGGGTTAAGAACACAATGCATACTTTCAAGATTGTATTTATGTATACAATACTTACTTTCAAGATTTTATAATATGTAAGTATAGACGGATTTTTTTTTATAGCGCTGAATATTGTAAAGCAAACCAATCAAAGCGCTTGCTTTCAAACCATCTACGCGCATGCAACCGTTCAGATTGACCTATTCTAAATTCACACGCACACACACACGCGCGCGCACACAAGAAAGGAGATTGAGAGTCCATTCTAGATAGATGGACCAGAAATAGTCATCTCTCTCTCTCTCTCTCTCTCTCTCTCTCTCTCTCTTGATTCTCTCTCTCTTAATTCTTGCCTGTTGTTTGATACTTGGTATGGTTCCTTACTTTTGGTATTTGGATCATTATAATTGTTGATTTTATTTATATTTTTATTGGCAGTATCTCCCCCCCCCCCTCCAATAAGGATATTAGTTTAAAACAAATTTTTTCCCCCTTTTATCCAAATGTATGATTTATGTCACATGTATAATTTTTGACAGATGGTGGTGGATTGATGTTTTCAGTTGCTTATTCTCTTCTCTTGTTTGTTCTTTACCTATTAACACTTTTCTATTCTTTCATTATCAAAATCTTTTATTGTGACTTCTGATTTTTGTCTTCTGATCGAGTGCATTTTTATTACCTTATCATATAGAGTGTCCTTATTCTTATGTGTTGTTTGGTTTGCATAAAGCTTTATTGTTTAGTATTTTTTCAACTTGATGTATCCCTGAAAAGGGCGGGGACTGGATGTAAAAAAGCACACAAGTGCTTATCTATTATCCTCGAATAAAATATTTTGCCTTGCCTTGCCTTGCCTTGCCTTGCCTTGCCTTGCCTTGCCTCTCTCTCTCTCTCTCTCTCTCTCTCTCTCCTCTCTCTCTCTCTCTCTCTCTCTCTCTCTCTCTCTCTCTCTCTCTCTCTCTCTCTCTCTCTCTCTCTCTCTCTCTCTCTCTCTCTCTCT
>CM060344.1:20849402-20851902 GCA_030674155.1 Stramonita haemastoma | reverse complement strand
CCACACACACACACACACACACCACGCACACGCACGCACGCACGACGCACGACACGCACGCAGCACGCACGCACACACGCACACAAACACACACACACACGCAACACACACACACACACACACACACACACACACACACACACAACACACACACACACACACACACACACACACACACACACACGGGGGGACGGATAGCCTAGTGGTCAGAACATTGCGCTGGCAGTTTGACGACCCGGGTTCGAGTCCGGTCGAGGAAATTTTTGTCCTGGAGTTAACATCAGTGCTGACTCCACTCTCCCCAAAAGTCATTCGGATGCGACTTTAAACCGAGGCCCCGTGTGCGAACGCACGCAAAACATCTTGCGCACACGTTAAATCCTGTTCCGCTTTTCGTAAGAGTAGGCCCTCGTGTGCCGGTGGGAACAATGACAATATTTACAAAACTGCATACACACGGGGACAGGATGAAAAAAAGCACATGATTGCTTATTCTTTTGTCCTCGATATAAAAGAATAAATAAAAAATACACACACACACACACGCACGCACACACACACACACGCACGCACGCACAAGCACACACACACACACACACACACACACACACACACACACACACACACACACACACACACACCACACACACACACACATTGCAACATAAATCTCGTTCAAGAGGATTCTTCCCCTGGAGTTAACGTTAGTGCCGACTCCACTTCCGCCAAAAGTCCTTCGGACGAGACTATAAACCAAGGTCTTGTGTGCAAATGCACGCAGAATATCTTGCGCACACGTTTAAGTACAATGTAATGCAATACAATACATCAATAATACAACATACAATACAATACAAACAATCAATACAATACAATACAACAAAACAAAACAATACAATACAATACAATACAATACTAACACACACGCACACTAACTCTCTTTGTCTCTGTCTCTTGTCTGTCTCTGTCTCTGTCTTCTGTCTGTCTGTCTGTCTGTCTGTCTGTCTGTCTGTCTGTCTGTCTGTCTGTCTGTCTGTCTGTCTGTCTGTCTTCTCGTCTCGTCTCTCTCTCTCTCTCTCCTCTCTCTCTCTCTCTTCTCTCTTTTTCTTCGTCTCGTCTCTGTCTGCTCTGTCTCTGTCTGTCTGTCTGTCCTGTCTGCTCTGTCTCTCTCCTCTGTCCTCTCTCCTCTCTGTCTCCCTCCTGCTCTTCCTCTCTCTCCCCTCCTCTCTCCCTCTCTTTCTCTCTCCCCCCTCCCTCTCCCTCTCTCCCTCTCTCCCCCCCTTCTCCCTCTCCCCTCTCCCCCTTCTCTCTCTCTCTCTCTCTCTCCCCTCTCTCTCTCATCCTCTCCCCTTTCTCTCCCTCTCCCTTTCTCTCTCCTCCCCCCCTCTCTCTCTCCCTCTCTCTCCCTCCCCCGCTCTCAGCCCCCCCCTCCTCTCTCTCTCTCTCCCTCTCCTCTCTCCCCCTTTCTCTCCCCCCCTCTCTCACCCCCCTCTCTCCCCCTCTCTCTCCCTCTCTCTCTCTCTCCTCTCTCTCTCTCTCTCCTCTCCTCTCCCCCCTCTCCCCCTCTCTCTCTCCCCCCTCTCTCTCTCTCTCTCCCTCTCTCTCCCTCTCTCTCCCTCTCTCTCACCCCCTCTCTCCCACCCCCTCCTCTCACCCCCTCTCTCTCTCTTCCCCCGTCTCTCTCTCTCCCCCTCCCTCTCTCTCTCATCCTCTCTCTCCTCTCTCTCCTCCCCTCTCTCTCCCTCCCTCTCTCTCTCCCTCTCTCCCTCTCTCCTCCTCTCTCTCTCTCTCCCTCTCCTCTCCACCAAGGCATGCAGGGACACCCAGAAAGGCTTGCTGGTGAGGGGTCCTGGCACTTGCCCTTTGTCTTTGGCATACACGGGAAAGGTCACGGTCTGACCGGGGGTGAACTTCCTCTGGATCACGATAGAGCCCGACTCCAGCACATCCACTCCATCCCCTGACCCTGGATGGAGATAAGGGGGGGGGGGGGGGACGGGATATTTTTTGTATTTGTATTTTGTATTTTGTACCACTTTATGTCACAGCAGATTTCTCTGCGTGAAATTCGGGCTGCTCTCCCTCCCCAGGGAGAGCGCGTCGCCACAAGTGCAGCAGCGCCTACCCATTTTTTGTTCTTTTTCCTGCATGCAAGTGTGTTTGTTTTCCCTATCAGAGTGGGGCTTTTTTCTACAGAATTTTGCCAGGGACAACCCCCTTTGTTGCCGTGGGTTCTTTTACGTGCGCTAAATAGTGATGTGTAACACACGGGACCTCGGTTTATCGTCTCATCCGAAAGACTAGCGCCCAGACCACCACTCAGGGTCTAATGGATGGGGGAAAAGTTTTGGGTCCAAACGGGGTACGAACCTTGCACACTCCGACCCGGACTTTTTGCTTTCTAGGCAAGGCGCGTGACCACCTAGACCACCGATCTACAAATAGCCTAGTGGTCAGAACATTGCGCTCCCAATTTGACGCCCCGGGTTCGATTCCCCGT
>CM060344.1:20836902-20846902 GCA_030674155.1 Stramonita haemastoma | reverse complement strand
ATGGTCTAGTTAAGCTGACGATCTAACGGTCCGGGTTCGAGCCACCACTGAGTACACCCGTTCAAGAAGATTTTTCACCCTGGAGTTAACATCAGTACCGACTCCACTCCCCCGAAAGTCCTTCGGATGAGACTATAAACCGAGGCCCCGTGTTCGAACACTCGCGAAACAATTTGTGCACACGCCAAAACCCATTTTGCCCCCCGAAAATGTAGGCCATGAGTGCTTGTAAGAATGGAGGATTTCTTTTTTTTCTAAAACCCTTATGCATAGCCAACGACTATCGTGTTTCGACATCAACTCTGAAGTCAGAATCCCACGACATATGAATGGGTTGAGCAAAAACCGAACGCGTACACAAACAATCTCACCATTGGGTAAACCTCGGAGCTTTAGCCAAGGAACAAACACAAACAAAAACCGACCTTAAAATGTATTAAAACAATGAACTTCAAAAACTGTCTCGTTTCCAATAATTACTACCAGATCACTAAAAAAAAAAAAAAAAAATATATATATATATATATATATATATATATATATATAAAAGTAGTAGTAGTAGTAGTATATATATATAATATATATATATATATATATATATATATATATATATATATATATATGTATAATATAATATATATATATATAAAAACAACTTCCAAAATCCAAATGTGCCTTCCTTAATGGTTTGGGAGGGGGAACAAAAAATTATTTTTACAATGGATAAATCTCGTAGCTCTAGCCGAAGAAGAAAAAAAAACATAAACAAAACCATATAAAAACCATAAACACAATGTAACAGAATGGAGATCTGTAATCTCCCATTTGTGCACAGCATCTCAGGTGGGCACAGTTAGCCAATTAGGACGTGACCTCTAAAAAAAAAAAAAGAGGTCGCATAAATTCTACCTTTCACCATAAAGACAAAGAGTATGCAATAAAGGATTTTTAACCACCACCCAAAAAAAAACAAAAACAAAAAAAAAACGAGAGCATATCACACAATTCGCAAGGCGTGTCCCGATTTAGTAACACAACGCTGCGACAGGGTTCTGTTCGCATGGGAGGTAATCTACTTACCACCACCCCATCACAACAAGATCCTGAGAACAACAAAACAGCCTTAACCACTAGGCTACTCACGCTGAAGGCGGGGGCGATGTCGTTGCAGTCTTCAAAGCGCACAGTCAGGGTGGCGGTGGCGGTCTCGCCCTGTTTGTCAGCAATGGTGATTTTGTTCACCACAGTGGCCGGGAAGCTGTTCGGTTCGTCCACGTCGTAGTCTACCGTAGTGTAGACGATTCCTGTACAGTTCAATACAATGCGATTTTTTAAAAAATTGTATTCTTTAAATATCGAGAATAATGGAATAAGCACTCTTGTGCTTTTTCTTTTTTTTTACATCCAGTCCCCGTGTGTATGCAGTTTTGTAAATGTCATTTGTTCCCACCGGCACACGATGGCCTACTCTTACGAAAAGCGGAACAGGATTTAACGTGTGCGCAAGATGTTTCTGCGTGCGTTCGCACACGGGGCCTCGGTTTAAAGTCTCATCCGAAGGACTTTTGGGGAGAGTGGAGTCAGCACTGATGTTGACTCCAGGGGAAAAATCTCCTCGATGCAATACAATGCGATGCTATGCAATGTAAAGCAATACGAAACGATACGATACAGAACGATTCCGTACGATCTACTGCAATGTGACATAATGCAAAAGAATTATTATGCTGAGATACTTTGAGATACGATGGGATGCGTTGCGATGCACTGTGAAGCAAAACATTATGACATGATACGATTCAGTACAATCCAACGCATTGTGACACCATGCAAAGCAATATACTGCTATGCAATGCAATAGTAGTAGTAGTAGTGGTAGTAGTAGTAGTAGTAGTAGTAGTAGTAGTAGTAGTAGTAGTAGTAGTAGTAGTAGTAGTAGTAGTAGTAGTAGTAATAGAAGTAGTAGTAGCAGCAGCAGCAGCAGCAGCAGCAGCAGCAGCAGCAGTAGTAGTAGTAGTAGTAGTAGTAGTAGTAGTAGTAGTAGTAGTAGTAGTAGTAGTAGTAGTAGTAGCAGCAGCAGCAGCAACAGCAGCAGCAGCAGCAGCAGCAGCAACAGCAACAGCAACAGCAATCGCAGCATCAGTAGTAGTAATAGTAGTAGCAGCATCAACAGCAGCATTGTATTGTGTCGCGTCGTATCATATCGTACTGTATAGAATTGCATTGTATTCCACTTTCAGTCACAGCAGATTGTGTCAAGGTCAAGCTACTCTCTCTGGGGAGATCATGTCGCCACGTTAACAGCGCCACATAGTTATATAAAAAAAAAATCACATGTATTTGTTTTCCTCAGTGTGGGGGGTCTATCTCCCAACAGAATTTTGCCAGCGACAAATCTCTTGTTGCCATGGGCTATTTTACATAATCATACGTGCACTGAATGCGTCTTGCAAATGGAATTTCAGCTTTTTGTCTCATCCGAAAAACTAGCACCTAGGCCACCGCTGAAGGTGTAACGATTTGGGGAAAAAAAATTTAAGTTCAAACGGGAATCGAACTCACATCTTTTCGCTTTCTAGGTGAGCGTGTTACTTTTATTCTACTTTTTCATTTGTTACCTAGTCTTTATTTCGAGGATTGCGGAATAAGCATTCATTCGCTGTTTTACATTCAGTCCCTGTGTGAAGGTTGTTTCATCAACTTTGTTATGCGTTCCCATCAGTGCAAATGGCCTACTCTTCCAAAAGGCGGAACAGGTTTTAACATGTCAGTAAATTCGAGCTACTCTTCATTGGGAAAGCGTTATCCATTTCTTTTAAATCATGTGCATTGTTTTTTTTTCTGAAAGTGTGGCTTTTTTGCTACAAAAAAATTTGCCGGGGCAAATTTCATGAAAGCAGCACCAAAATACAAAGTGTCTAGTTGCAGCAACCACGTCAACAACAACAGCAGCACCTTTAAAACAACATCAGCAACAACAACAGCAACAGCAGCAACAACAGACCCAGCAACAACAGCAGCGGCAGCAGCAGCAACAACAGCAACAGCAGCAGCAAAAATTGCAATAACAGCAGCAGCAACAGCAGCAGCAGCAACGCAGCAATAGCAACAGCTGCAACAACAGCAACAGCAGCAGCAACAACAGCAGTACTAGTAACAACAACAGCAACAGCAACAGCAGCAACAACAGCAGTACTAGTAACAACAACAGCAACAGCAGCAGCAGCAATAACAGCAGTACTAGTAACAACAACAGCACCGCAACAACAACAGCAGCAGCACCAGAAAGATGCCATCTTACCATTTTTGTCGATGCGGAAACGGCCATTGTCGTTGGGTGTAATGGATATAAAGCGAATTGAGTCATTGGCATATTTATCCGGGTCATAGGCATCCGTCCATCTTGGTCTAATTTGGACCTAGCGGAACGAAAACACAAAGGAGTATAGCTTTCTAACCCTCTAACCCACGCACCCAGTAACGCAACTATCAACCAACCCAACCACCCACTACACCCACCACCCAGTAACCACCCAAGGCATCCCACTAATCCAGCCAGCAGTCACCCCAGCATCTCGGGACGGGATAGCCTAGTGGTCAGAACATTGCGCTCGCAATATGACAACCCGGGTTCGATTCCCAGTCGAGGAGATTTTTCCTTTGGAGTTAACATCAGTGCCGACTCCACTCTCCCCAAAAGTCCTTCGGATGAGACCATAAACCGAGGCCCCGTGTGCGAACGCACGCAGAACATCTTGCGCACACGTTCAATCCTGTTCCGCTTTTCGTAAGAGTAGGCCATTGTGTATCGGTGGGAACAGATGGCAAGATTGAAAAATTGCATACACACGGGGACTGGATGTGTAAAAAAAAAAAAAAAAAAAAAAAAAAAAGCACGTAAGTACTTATTCCATTATCCTCGATATAAAAGAATAAATAAATAAATAAATAAACAAAGAAAAGAATAAATAAATAAATAAATAAATAAACAAAGAAAAGAATAAATAAATAAATAATAAATAAAAGAATAAATAAACGAATAAATCAAGAAGAAAATCAATAATAAAAGAAAATCAATCAATCAATAAAAATAAATCAATCAATAAACACATCTCTCGATCTCACCAGGCCTTCGCACGTGTCCACGGTCTGATCCACAGGGAGGAGGATGGGCGGTTCATTCATGTCCACCAGTTTGATCTGCAGCAGGTAAGGGTCAGACTCGCAGAAGCCATCGCTCACTTTGATGGTCAGTGTGAAGCCCTGCCGGTACTGCTCGTAGTCCAGCAGCTCTGGTTTCTCCACCCGAAGGTCGTTGGTTTTGGCTGCAGGACAAAGGTGCAAACAAGAGGAAAAAAGGAGGAGGAAGAGGGGGGTGGGGGGGGGGGGGAGTGGGGGAGAGAGGAGGAGGATGAGGTGGTGGAGGAGGAAGAGGAGGAGGAGGAGGTGGGGGAGGAAGGAGGAGGAGAAGGGGGGAGGTGGAGGAGGAGATGGAGAAGAGAAAGAAGAATAGGAGGAGGAGGAGGAGGAGGAGGAGGAGGAGGAGGAGGACGATGATGATGATGATGATCACACACACACACACACACACACACACAACACACACACACACAACACAACACAAACACACACAACACAACACAACACAACACAACACAACACATCACAACACCCCCCACCCCCCACCCCCACACACCCCCCACCACCACCCCCCACACACATACACACCCTACACCACTCACCCACTCCAACCCCCCCCCCCCCTCCCACCCGACTTACCCACCACTCCCACCCATCCAGTTACCCCCCACTCCCCCCACCCCACCCCCCACCCCACGACACTTACGGTCAATGGAAAAGGCCCCTGTAGCAGTAGCAGGCGATATGGCGATACTGTATTGCAGTGCCTGGGGACGAATCTTGTCGAAAGTGGCCAAGTTGTACACTACCGTGCCTTTGCTTTCGTTCTCTCTCACGTACAGGTCCGTGTTCAAGTTGGTGATGAATGGGCGATCGTTTTCCTCTGGAGTTGGGAGGTGGGGGGGTGGGGTGGGAATGGAGGATGGAGGAGAGAAGGAGGAGGAGGAAGAGGGAGGAGGAGGAGGAGGAAGGGAGAAGGGAAAAAGGGGGATGGAGGAGAAGGGAAAGAAGGAGGAGGAAATGAGGAAGAGTAGGAGAGAAAGAGGAGGAGGAGGAGGAAGAGAGGAGGAGGAGGAGTGGAGGAGGAGGAGGAGGGGGGATGGAGAAGGAGGAAGGGGAGGATGGAGAGGAGGAGGGAGGAGTAGAGGAGGGGGGATGGGAAAGGAGGAAGGGAGGGGGGAGGAGGAGAGAGGAGGAGAGGAGGAGGGGAGAGAGGAGGAGGAGGAGGAGAGTAGGAGGAGAGTGTGTTGGGGGTGGGATAGAGAGGAGAGGGAAAAGGAAAAAATGGAGTTGGTTAGTTTCATGATTATGTGCATAACGGCATGGTGGTGGTGGTGGTGGTGGTGGTGGTGGTGGTGGTGGTGGTGGTGGTTGTATTATTATTATTTATTATTATTATTATTATATTATTATCGTTGTTGTTGCTGTGTTATCATCATCATCATCATCATCATCATCATCATCATCATCATCATCACATCATCATCATCATCATCATCATTCTTCTCTTCTTCTTCTTCTTCTTCTTCTTCTTCTTCTTCTTCTTCTTCTTCTTCTTCTTCTTCTTCTCTCTTCTTCTTCATCATCATCATCATCATCATCATCATCATATTACCATTATGATTATCATGATGATCATCATTATGATTATGATTATCAATATTATCATTATTGTTACTATCACTATCATTATTAATGTGGCTGTCTGTTGGTCTGTCTGGTCTGTCAATCGGACCAAGTCCTGACCTATCTTCACACCCAAAACTTTATAGGAAGCTTTTCGTTCTTTCTCTTTTTTTTAATAATTATTTTGAGTATATTCCCGAAGTCAGATTGCAGCTACCTTGATGGTGCGTAAAAACAGTCGAATAAGCAAAGCTTTCACCACTGGTGAACCTTAAAACTCTAGCCGAGGAACCCCAAAAAAATAATTATATGCCATGAGGATAAAAATAAGCACCATGGGCTTTGTTGTTATTGTTGTTGTTGCATTCAGCATTTGTGTGTAAGTAAATGGTAACGGTAAAGGTGTCCCATAACCTATGTGGTGGTAGGGGAGTAAGGCATCAGAGACCTCAGCTTCTCTAGGGGCCAGCATACTGAGGGCGGTGCCCATCTCCTCTCCATCGCTGCATTACCTTCCCTGACCCTAAAGAGGGCAGGTACCCATTGACAGCTGGATGAACTAGGGGGGACTGTTCTGTAGCCAAGGCGCGCAAACGGTCACCCATCCAACTGGTAACCGCGCTCGACGCTGCTTAACTTGACTGGGGGACGAAAGCCAGCGCTCTGACCACTGAGCTATCCCGCCCCCATATAAAAGAATAAATAAAAATAAATAAATAAATGAACAAAAATGATGGAGGAGGAGGAGGAGGAGGAGGAGGAGGAGGGTGGTAAGGAGGAGAAGGAGGAGGATGGTGGTGATGATGATGATGAGGAGGAGGGAGGAGGATGGTGGTGATGATGATGAGGAAAGGGGGAGGAGGAGGAGGAGGGATGGTGAGGAGGAGGAGGAGGATGGTGATGATGATGATGAGGAGGAGGAGGAGGATGGTGGTGATGATGATGAGAGGAGGAGGAGGAGGTGGTGAGGAGATGATGATGAGGAGGATGGTGGTGAGGAGGAGGAGGAGGAGGAGGAGGATGGTGGTGATGAGATGATGATGAGGAGGAGATGTGTGATGATGATGAGGAGGAGGAGGAGAGAGGAGGAGATGGTGGTGATGAGGATGATGATGAGGAGGAGGATGGGATGATGATGATGAGGAGGAGTGGTGATGATAGATGAGAGGATGGATGTGAGATGAGATGGTTGGTGATGACGATGAGAGGAGGAGAGGAGGAGGGAAGGAGGAGGAGAATGGGAGGTATATGGTGATGATGATGATGGTGGTGGTGATGATTATGAGATGGTGAGGAGAGGAGGAGGAGGAGAAGGAGGATGGTGATGATGGTGATGGTGGTGGATGGGATGGTGGTGATGAGGATGGATTGTGGGATGACGAGTAGGACGGTGGGTGGTGATGAGGATGACGATGACGATAACGGTACGAGGAGGAGGAGGAGGAGGAGGAGGAGGAGGACGTACTGTCCAGGTCCAGGGTGATGGCCAGAGGTCCTGACAGCTCGTTGTGGTAGTCATCCTTCACGTACACCAGAGCCGCCAGGGAAGCCAGACACAGACTGCGGGTGTCCTGGGCCGACGATATGGTAGCCGTCACTGCCACACACATCGTCATCATCATCAGCATCATCAGCACAGCAGCAGCAGCAGCAGCAGCAGCAGCAGCAGTATTATAATTATTATTACCATGATAAAGGTGATGGTGGTGGTGGTGGTGGTGGTGGTGGTGTGGTGGTGGTGGTGGTGGTGGTGCCAACGATAAGGTAGCCGTCACTGGCACACACCGTCATCATAATTATCATCCTGATAAAGGTGGTGGTGGTGATGATGATGGTGGTGGTGATGATGATGGTGGTGGTGATGGTGGTGGTAGTAGTTGTGGTAGTGGTGGTGATAATAGTGGTGGTGGTGGTGGTGGTAATGGTGGTGGTTGTGGTGGTGGGGTGGTGGGGGTATCACGGTGGTGGTGGTGGTGGTGGTGGTGGTGGCGGTGGTGGTGGTGGTGGTGGTGGTATCACGGTGATGACGGTGGTGTTGATGGTGGTGGTTGGAGTGATAATGATGATGGTGTTGATGTTGATGATGATGATGATGATGATGATGATGATGATGATGATGATGATGATGATGATGATGATGAGGGTGGTGGTGGCGGTGGTGTGTGTTGATGTGTGTGTGTGTTTGTGTTTGTGTGTGTGTGTGTTGATGTTTTGTGTGTGTGTGATGTGTGTGTGTGTGTGTGTGTGTGTGTGTGTGTGTGTGTGTGTGTGTGTGTGTGTGTGTGTGTGTGTGTGTGTGTGTGTGTGTGTGTGTGTGTGTGTATGAGGGGTACAGATGGCAAAACACATTCTAGACTACTGAACTGACTGAAGCCTGAGCCTGAGCCTGAGTCTCAGCCTGAGCTTGAACATAAGCCTGAGCTTGAGCTTGAGCCTGAGCTTGAACCTGAGCCTGAGCTTAAACCTGAGCCTGAACCTGAGCCTGAGTCTTAGCCTGAGCTTGAACCTGAGCCTGAACTTAAACCTGAGCCTGAACTTTAAGCCTGAGTCCTAACCTGAGCTTGAACCTGAGCCTGAATCTGAGCCTGAGCCTGAGCCTGAGCCTGAGCTTGAGCTTGAGCCTGAGCCTGAGCCTGAGCCAAAGTCTCAGCCTGAGCTTTAAGCCTGAACTTGAATCTGAGCCTTAGCCTGTGTTTGAGCCTGAGCCTGAGCCTGAGGTGTACGTACTGTATTTGGGGTCGGTGCCGCCAGAAGCGTCAATCCTGAGGCCCTCCACGGGAGGCACGGTGACCATGCTGAAGGTGAGAGAGTCTTCGTCCAGGTCTTTGGCTTTGATGTCTATGCCACTGTTTTGGGCCAGCTTCCTGCGGACTGACACAGCCACAATCCATAATTAGAAGCAGTCCTTCGGATGAGACTATAAACCGAGGCTGCGTATGCGAACGCACGCAGAACATCTTTGTGCACACGTTAAAAACCCGATCCCGCCTTTCGGAAGAGCAGGTCATTGTGTGCCGGTAGGAGGGGATGACAAAATCTTTAAGAATTTTTTTTTTTTATAATTACAAAAAAAAAACAGCAGGCACACAGGTGTCGTATTTAGACACCATTCCTGAAGAAAAATCGGAAGTTGGAGTCCCCAGGGCGGATCGGGGCTGTATAAAAAAAAATGTATAAAAGGGTAGATGCTGCACTTGTGGCGACCCGCTCTCCCCGGGGAGAGCAGCCCGAATTTAACGAAGAGAAATCTGCTGTGACATAAAGTGGCATAAAATAAAATAAATGCTGTATTTCCATCCCTTTTATTTATTTATTTATTTATTTATTCTTTTATATCGAGGATAACAGAATAAGCAATCATGTGCTTGTTTTCATCCGGTCCCCGTGTGTATGCAGTTTTTGTAAATATTGTCATTGTTCCCACCGGCACACGATGGCCTACTCTTACGAAAAGCGGAACAGGATTTAACGTGTGCGCAAGATGTTCTGCGTGCGTTCGCACACGGGGCCTCGGTTTAAAGTCTCATCCGAAGGACTTTTGGGGAGAGTGGAGTCAGCACTGATGTTAACTCCAGAAAGAAAATTTCCTCGACCGGACTCGAACCCGGGTCTTCAAATTGCTTGTGGGGATGAGGTGGCAAAGTTAACGATTTAAAAGAAAAATCAGTATCTCAAGCATTAAAGTCTTGTGTTGATATGTTATTGAGAGAACGTAAAATCGTGCGAGCGTGCGTGCGTGCGTGCGTGTGTGTGTGTGTGTGTGTGTGTGTGTGTGTGTGTGTGTGTGTGTGTGTGTGTGTGTGTGTGTGTGTGTGTGTGTGTGGTGTGGGGTGTGTGGTGTGTGTGGTGTGGTGGTATTATATGTCTCCAAACATACATACATACATATAGAAATGTATATATGCAAATACATACATATATATATTTATATGCATACACACACACAACACACACACACACCACACACACACACACACATGTATATATGTATCTCTTTATATATATAAAGAGAGAGACAGAGAGACAAAGACAGAGAGACAGAGAGAGGGGGAGGTAGAGACAGCCAGACAGCAAGCCAGCCAGCCAGACAGACAGACACAGACAGAGACACGGAGACACACAGACACATACAGACACACACTCTCTCTCTCCCTCTCCCGTATCGTGTGTTTCACTAGCCCTGTGCCTTGTATATAAAACTATTTGCTATTAGATATTGACAAACAATTTGAAA
>CM060344.1:20821902-20831902 GCA_030674155.1 Stramonita haemastoma | reverse complement strand
GGTGGTGATGATGGTGATGGTGGTGGTGGTTGTGGTGGGGGATGATGATGATGATGATGATGATGATGATGATGATGATGATGATGATGATGATATATTATTATATAAGTTTCCTACCCCACCCCTGTCCGGTATTTTAAAAAATTTATTTATTTATTCTTTTATATTGAGGATAATGGAATAAGCAACTCATGTGCTTTTTTGACATCCAGTCCCTGTGGGTATGCAGTTTTAAAATGTCATCTGTTGCTACCCGTACACAATGGCCTACTCTTACGAAAAGCGAAACATGATTTAACGTGTGCGCATGCAAGATGCTCGGCATGCGTTGGCACACGGGGGCGGTTTATAGTCTCACCCGAAAGGACTTTATGTGTATATTCACTTGATGTGGAAGGAAGATATCAGCCTGAAGACGGGACAGCCTAGTGATCAGAACATTGTGCTCGCAATTTGACGACCCAGGTTCGATTCCCGCTAGAGGAGATTTTTCTCCTGGAGTTAACATCAGTGCTGACTCCACTTTCTCCAAAAGTCCTTTGGATGAGTCTATAAACCGAGGCCCCGTGTGTGAACGCGCGCAGAACACCTGCGCACACGTTAAATCCTGTTCCGCTTTTCGTAAGAGTAGGCCATCGTGCGCCGGTGGGAACAGATGACAATATTAATTTACAAAACTGCATACACACGGGGAATGGATTACAAAAAAAGCACATGAGTGCTTATTCTATTATCCTCGATAATAAAGAATAAAATTTAAAATAAAATAAATAAATAAAGACTACTACGACGACCACCACTACTAGCTTAACTTAATTCTAAGACTCCGCACTGGGCACAACAGGCTAAACCAAGTTATGTCTACATTACTGAAACTTGCTCCTTCTCCCCTGTGTGCCTGCGGTAAAGAAAACCAGACAGGTGAGCACATCCTTCAAAGGTGTACGCTATTCAGCGACCTGAGGAAGAAAGTGTGGCCGACGGAGATAAAAATTTTATAACCCTACAAACCAAGCTGTACGGCCCACGAGAGGAGCTGGAAAGGATATGTAGACCATTATTTTTCCCAGACACATCTGACAGTGTAAAGCAAACGAAAGAAGAAGAAGAAGAAGAAGAAGAAGAAGAAGAAGAAAGAAGAAGAAGAAGAAGAAGAAGAAGAAGAAGAGAGACGAAGAAGAAGAAGAAGAAGAAGAAGAAGAAGAAGAAGAAGAAGAAGGATTGCAAAGAAGGATTGCGAAGAAGAAGAAGAAGAAGAAGAAGAAGAAGAAGAAGAAGAAGAAGAAGAAGAAGAAGAAGAAGAAGGATTGCAAAGAAGGATTGCGAAGAAGAAGAAGAAGAAGAAGAAGAACAAGAACAAGAACAAGAACAAGAACAAGAACAAGAACAAGAAGAATTGCGAAGAAGAAGAAGAAGAAGAAGAAAAGAAGAAGAAGAAGAAGAAAGAAGAAAGAAGAAGAAGAAGAAGAAGAAGAAGAACAACAACAACAACAACAACAAGAAGAAGAAGAAGAAGAAGAAGAAGAAGAAGAAGAAGAAGAAGAAGAAGAAGAAGAAAAGAAGAAGAAGAAGAAGAATTGCGAAGAAGAAGAAGAATTGCGAAGAAGAAGAAGAATTGCGAAGAAGAAGAAGAATTGCGAAGAAGAGGAAGAATTGCGAAGAAGAATGCGAAGAGGAAGAATGCGAAGAAGAAGAAAAATGCGAAGAAGAAGAAGAAGAAGAAGAAGAAGAAGAAAGAAGAAGAAGAAGAAGAAGAAGAAGAAGAAGAAGAAGAAGAAGAAGAAGAAGAAGAAGAAGAATGCGGAGAAGAAGAATGCAAAGAATGCGAAGAAGAATGCGAAGAAGAATGCGAAGAAGAAGAAGAAGAAGAAGGAGAAGAATGCGAAGAAGAAGAAGACGAAGAAGAAGAAGACGAAGACGTAGACGAAGAAGAAGAAGAAGAAGAAGAAGAAGAAGAAGAAGAAGAAGAAGAAGAAGAAGAAGAAGACGAAGACGAAGACGAAGAAGAAGAAGAAGAAGAAGAAGAAGAAGACGAAGAAGAAGAAGAAGAAGAAGAAGAAGAAGAAGAAGAAGAAGAAGAAGAAGAATGCGGAGAAGAAGAATGCAAAGAATGCGAAGAAGAAGAAGAAGAAGAAGAAGAAGAAGAAGAATGCGAAGAATGCGAAGAATGCGAAGAAGAAGAAGAAGAAGAAGAAGAAGAAGAAGAAGAAGAAGAAGAAGAGAGAAGAAGAAGAAGAAGAAGAAGAAGAAGAAGAAGAAGAAGAAGAAAAAAAAAGAAAGAAGAAGAAGAATTGCGAAGAAGAATGCGAAGAAGAAGAATGCGAAGAAGAAGAATGCGAAGAAGAAGAATGCGAAGAAGAAGAATGCGAAGAAGAAGAAGACGAAGGCGAAGAACAAGAAGAACAAGAAGAACAAGAAGAACAAGACTTACCGCCAGTGGCACAGGGGTACACAGCGAAACAGGTGCCACAGGGGCTGTTGGGGTTGATGCTGGAGATGCTGACGGTGCAGAGGGTGGCGGGGGCGGTGGGGGCACAGGAGATCTTGGCCAGCTCTTTGGACGTCGTCTCCTTCTCGTTCAGCTTGACCGCTCTCGTCTGCGTCGTGATGGTCACCTGTTTGAAGAAACAAAACCAAATTCGATTTTCATCTCTACGCTACTACTACCCACCCCCCTCCCCCCGAAGTTGTGGAATGCTGCGGCTACCTAAATTTTTTTTTTTGGGGGGTTGGTTTTTTGTTGTTGTTGTTGTTTTTGGGGGGTGGGTGGGGGTGGGGTTGTTTTGTTGTTGTTGGAGTTTTTTGTTTGGTTTGGGGGTTTTTGGTGTTTGTTTGGGGGGTGGTTTGGGGTTGTTGTTGTTGTTGTTGGATTTTTTTTGTTGTTTGGGTTTTGTTTGTTGGTTTTTTTGTTTTTTTTTGGGGGGGCTTTTTTGTTGTTGTTGGTTGTTTGTTGGTTTGTTTTTGTTGTTTGTTGTTGTTGTTTTTTGGGGGGCATTTAGTAAAAAAAAATCTCCGATTATTGATTAGAGTTTATCGAGGAACAACGAAAAAGTTTTATTTTTTATTTATTTTATTTTCTGTGATCGTTATGGGGTTTTTGAATATTCAGAAGCAAATCATATGAAAACAGTTTGCAAGTAATAGAATTATTTGAACACGGGCTCATAAAGCAAAAAAATGTGTGCTTACATTTTTTTTGCTTTATGGTTGGGTTTTGTTTGTTTGTTTGTTTTGTTGTTGTTGTTTTTTTTTGGGGGGCATCTAAGTAAAAAAAAAATCTCACGATTAAATTGAATCTCAGAGCTCTTATCCGAGGAACAAACGAAAAAGTTTTACTTTTTTATTTTATTTTATTTTCTGTGATCGTATATGGAGAGTTTTTGACATAATATCAAGAAGCAAAATCATAACTGAAAAACCAACAGTCTTGCACCAAGTAAGTAGACAATTATTTGAACACGACTCCATAAAGCCAAAAAAAAATGTGGTGCTTACATTTTTTTCTTTGCACATAGGTTGGGTTTTGTTTGTTTGTTTGTTTGTTTTTAGAAATAATAGTCTTAATCCGTTTAACAACATTGAGCAGAGTATTCTTATTTACTATTTAAAAAAAGAGGATTTTAAAAAATTCTTCAAAGTGTTTGGATGTTTAGGGTAATACTTTGGTAAAAAAAAAAAAATTACCACTTTCATCCAACATTCAACAAATAAAAAGGTAATCAAATTCGTTGTTGTTGTAGTAGTAGGCACCCATCAGTCTCGGAAGACTATGGAGTTGCGCTCTAGTCTTTAGAGCGCAAAGCCTGGGTAAGTAAGTATGGAGGGCAGGCAAACTGTTGTTGTATTTGCTATAGTATACCCCATTTCTTTGAATTCCCTCAACATGGAAGATAATATCGTCGTCGAGCGCTCAGGCAACAACTGTTGTCTGACATAAATTACGAGCGAAAATGCGTTGCGCTGCAGTTTAGCGCCTAAGAAGTCAGGCCCAGCGCATCCGACTTCGGCATGGGAGAGAACTGTTATCTGGAAGGTGGCGGGATGGTTAAGACGTTCGCCTGCCAATAATTATGTAAACCGTGAGTTTCTGGGTTCGTACCCAACCTCGCCCTTTCTTCCCAGTTTGACGAAAAAATCGAACTGATTGTCAAAGTCATTCAGATGGGACTATAAACCGAGCCCCCTTATGGGAACGCACGCAGAACATCTTGCGCATACGTTAAAACCCCGTTCCGCCTATCGGAAGATTAGGCCATCGTGTGCCAGTAGGAGCAGATGACAAAATTATAATTTAAAAAAAGCCAGCATGCACACAGGTGTCGTGTTTAGACACCATCCCTGAGGGGGGAAAAAATGGGTAGACGCTGCACCTGTGGCGACACGCTCTCCCGGGGAGAGCAGCCCGAATTTCACGCAGAGAAATCTGCTGTGACATAAAGTGGTACAAAATAAAATAAAATAAAATAAATAAAATATCTTTTAAGTCTTTCTGGATAAAAAGGCAGGAGAATGGACCAAGAAGGCAGAAAAAAAAAGCACATAAGAAGAGGGTGACAGGGAGAAAAGGAACAAGGCAGAAACAAAGAGAGGGATAGAAAAGAGAATTTCTGGCACAGAATTTTCAGAAGGCGGGGATTCTATTTATACTGACAGGCCCCCCAGCATCCCCAGGGGCAGGTGGGGATATTGATAGGTAAATTGTTATTACATAACAATACAATACAGCACAATGCAGTGCAATACAGTGCAAAACAATACAGTACGATACAGAAAGATACAATTAAATGCAAAAGATGGATACCGCAATGTAATGACGACGACGACGATGATGATGATGATGATGATGGTGATGACGATGCATCGATGACGATAACAATTATTTATTATTATTATTATTATTATTATTATTATTATTATTATTATTATTATTATTATTACAATCGTAGAATTTATATTGCGCCATTTCTTTTGAAAATGTCTTTTGAAAAAATAAAAGTGCTTGTATTCAATTCATACACATGCAAACATTTACAAAGAGTATCAGTATATTTCAATTTACACATACATACACGCGCACGCGCGTGCGGATGTATGCAGGTGTGTGTGTGTATGTATGTGTGTGTGTGTGTGTGTGTGTGTGTGTGTGTGTGTGTGTGTGTGTGTGTGTGTGTGTGTGTGTGTGTGTGTTTAGGGTCAGGGAAGGTAAAGCAGCGAGGGGGAGGAGATAGGCGCCACCCTCAATATGCTGGCCCATAGAGAAGCTGAGGTCTCTGACGCCTCCTCCCCTACGACCACACAGGTTATGGGACACCTTTACCTTTATCATCATCATCATGATTGAAAAACCCTTTCTTTTTATTTTGGAAAAAAATGGCCAGTTTTGAACTCTCTTTTTACCACAACTAAACACAAAACACATCCATACCAAACTGATATCTTTTTTTTAAAAATAAAAGTACCACACATGCTCAGGACAGGCGTAAAATAACCATGACCATTGCCAGATAAAAAGCTTGGCGAAAAGAATAGGCTACTCACTGCTTTGGCGACAGGGCACAAGGAAAGATAAATCCAGAGAAGCATGACGCATCTCAGACGCCATTTTGGACGCTTCATGTTCGGGTGCCTTTCTCTCCGGTTTTTACTGCTGGCCAAAACAAACACAGAGAAATATTCAGAGACGTCCATTATGACAGTAGTATGTTCTTTAATTAAAAATGTGAGAGGAACCGGGGAAATTAGAAGAAAAAAATCCAAACGGGCAGACAGACGGACAGACAGACAGACAGACAGACAGACAGACAGACAGATAGATAGACAGATAGATAGATAGATAGATAGATAGATAGATAGATAGATAGATAGATAGATAGATACTCTACTCTGCTCTGCTCTGCTCTGCTCTGCTCTGCACCATACCATACCATACCATACCATACCATACCATACCATACCATACTATACTATACTATACTATACTATACTATACTATACTATACTATACTATACTATACTATACTATACTATACTATACTATACTATACTACACTTAACTACACTTAACTAAACTATACTATATCATATTAATGCTATGCTACACTACACTACACTACACTACACTACACTACACTACACTACACTACACTACACTACACTACACTATACTATACTATACTATACTATACTATACTATACTATACTATACTATACTATACTATACTATACTATACTATACTATACTACACTACACTACACTACACTTTGCTATATCATATTAATGCTATGCTACACTACACTACACTACACTACACTACACTACACTACACTGCACTGCACTGCACTGCACTGCACTGCACTGCACTACACTACACTACACTACACTACACTACACTATACTACACTACACTACACTACACTACACTACACTACACTACACTACACTACACTACACTACACTACACTACACTAATACCTTGACAGTTCGGACTTCACTACGTACATTATGCTTAGAGACTAAGAATAGCTCTAGACACAATTTCACAAACCTGAACTGAACTGGCAATACCTTCAGCAGTACCACCAAACACTGACATGAGGGACAGGATCTGTTAACGTGATCATCTGATCCCATGCATGGGTAATATATAAAAAGGGAGTTAAAGTACTGGCAGATCTGAACTTTTTCAATTGACTCCTCCCCTCCCCCCCCCCCCCCACCCCTCCTCTCCTCCTCCCCGCCCTCTCCCTATGGGGATGCCGAGGAGCCTGTGAGTATAAATAGCTTTTCCACTTGCTGGAAATTCTGTGCTAGGAATTCCCTCTTCTCTATCCCTCTCTTTGTTTCTGTATTGTTCCTTTTCTTCCTGTTGCCTCCTTCTTGTCTATTTTTTGCCCTTTTGGTTCTATCCTCCTGCTTTTTTCTCCCCAGAGAGTCTTAAAAGATAGCAATTCTCTCCCGTGCCAAAATCGGATGCGCTGGGCCTGACTTGTCAGGTGCCTAACCGCAGCGCAATGCATTTTTGCTCATATGATAGACAGTGTTGCTGTTTGAGCGCTCAAGGACGGAGGAGGAGAAGGAGGAGGAGAAGAAGAAGAAGAAGAAGAAGAAGAAGAAGAAGAAGAAGAAGAAGAAGAAGAAGAAGAAGAAAACAACAACAACAACAACAACAACATCAACAAGAACAAGAACAAGAACAAGAAGAACAAGAAGACCAAGAAGAACAAGAAGACCTAGAAGAACAAGAACAAGAAGCTGAACAAGAACAAGAAGAAGCCATGACTTCATGGATCCACAGAAATGGAAATAAACTCTTTGTCTCCTTAGCTATATAGTATCGAGATCTATCTGAGGGTTACTTCACACAAAAACAACACTCATTGCCAATAGCTTACCTCTTTTTTCTGTTGTAGTCCGATCTTTTAACTCAAAACACTAACATTACTCACTCTGACACCAAAATATATAAAACTTTCAAGTCTTTTCCTCAATGGTTTTCTTCGTACTTTTTTCCCCCTCTAAAATCAAAATGGCTTCTCTGATATCACTTTATGTCTGAGATTTCCTTATTGTTTTAGTTTCCAAGACCACACGAAACACAAAATAACCGTCTAAAAAAAATGTCTACACCAGCGCCATCTTGAAGTGTTCAATTTCGAGAGGATTTCATGCAGACATTCAATACAAAAATCGATATTCTTGTCAACAATCCTTGACGTCAAGCGATTGGCCAGATGAAAGTGGTTTTGTAATAATCGGGGGGAGAGGGGGTAGGGTGGAATAAAAAGAAAAAAAAAGAAGAAGGGGTGGGGGATTGAGGTAAGGTTTGGGGTGGGTGGGGTGGGCAGGGGATGGGGAGTGAAGAGATAGGTAAGTTAGTTTTTTTTTCAGAAAAGTGTCAAGCCATGAACATTTTTTCTTGTTTATGAGAGGGGTCTGTGAGCACGAAGCGAACATGTGTTTTTGGATTTCATAAAACAACTTTGTGCTTTAAAAAAAAAAAAAAGCAAAGAACTAGGGCTCACTCTTATTTTAATGGAGGTATCAACCATCCTTTTCGACATAACAACAGTAAACAATGTCCAGGTTTCTGCTTTGGAGAAACCAGCAAATACCAAGCGTTTAAGAATAACTATTGCTATTTGTATTCACTTCAAAGACTCAATAATAGGGACAATAAAGTTTTCAATGTTTGATTCAAAAATAGGAAATAAATTGTCTTTTTATGTCTGTCTGTCTGTCTGCCTGTCTGTTTGTTTCTGTATGTCTGTATGTCTGTCTGTCTCTGTTTCTCTCTCTCTCTCTCTTGGTGGTGGGATGATGTTTTCAGCTGCTTGACTCGTTATGTTTTCTTGTTTACTACCTGCTTATTTGTCCTCCCCACCCCTGTTTATCATAATCAACATTTGGGTTGTCTATTTCTTACTTTATTTCTTGGTGTGCGTGCTTTTTTTTTTGATATGTTATCATTGTTTTCTTGTACTTTGTTATATTGGGGGGAATGGTTGCTTTTGTGTGTGTGGAAGGTTTTTTTTGTTGGTTTCTTTTTTTGGGTTTTGTTTGTTTTGTATGTTACTGTTCCGTTGTCTCTTGTTTTGTTAGCCGGTTTATTATCCTTGTTACTGTTGCTATTTCTAGTTATTTTTTCATGGTTCCAAATAAATCATATTGTTTCTTATATTATCCATGACAAGGGCGGGAACAGTATGTAAATTTTTTTTTTAAAAGCACATTATCCTCGAAATAAAAGAATTTGCTTTGAATTGATTTGATTTGATTTGCTTTGATTTGATCTCTCTCTCTCTCTCTCTCTCTCTCTCTCTCTCTCTCTCTCTCTCTCTCTCTCTCTCTCTCTCTCTCTCTCTCTCTCTCTCTCTCTCTCTCTCTCTCCCCTACCACCAACACCAACCCACCACCACCAAAAAAAAAGAGACTAAGTTTCTATAACCCTCAAGTAGACGAAACGACCTGTCACTTTATGGAAGTCTACATACAAAAAGAGTGATTGTTCCAACGTGCGCCTCGCTATCTCCCTTCCGAAGATCTTCTCACCTATGGCGTCCTTTTTTCTTTTTTTTCCTTTTTTTTATGCGAATCTTCGACAGAAAGAAGCCCAAGAAGACATACAAGCAAACATATTGTACGATCCCTTCGCTCTATGCGCGGCAATGAATAGTGTAACTCTTTAGCCATTGTCAACAATGGGAGGTTTTGACAGCTGGAGTGTGTGAGTGTGTGTGTGAAAACGTTTCAACTCGACGATTTGCTTCTAAGGGAGAAAGAATGCGTTCCTCAGAGGGAGAGAGAGAGAGAGAGAGAGAGGGGAGAGGAGGAGAGAGAGAGAGAGAGAGAGAGAGAGAGAGAGAGAGAGAGAGAGAGAGAGAGAGAGAGAGAGAGAGAGGAGAGAGAGAGATCAAATCAAATTCAAATCAAATCAAAATTTTATTTCCACATGGTACATTGAGTAAGCAATAAATTTGCTTTTTTTCATCAAGCCATCTATCTAAAAAGAGTAGGGGGGGGAGAGAGAGAGAGAGAGAGAGAGAGAGAGAGAGAGAGAGAGAGAGAGAGAGAGAGAGAGAGAGAGGAGAGAGAGAGAGAGAGAGAGAGAGAGAGAGAGAGAATGAATTCTTCTTGCTGTAGTGCGTGCGCACTCGCGTGCGTGTGTGTTAGAGAGAGAGAAGACAGGCAGACAGACAGAGAGCGAAAGACGAAATGTGTGTCGCTGTTTATGCATGCACGCTCGTGTGTGTGTGTGTGTGTGTGTGTGTGTGTGTGTGTGTGTGAGAGAGAGAGAGAGAGAGAGAGAGAGAGAGAGAGAGAGAGAGAGAGAGAGAGAGAGAGAGAGAGAGAGGGGAGAGGAGAGAGAGAGAGAGAGAGCACCATTTATTATGTTTATCCGGTTGGGGGTAGTGGTTTATTTGTTTGTTACATTATTGTTGTTGTTGTTGTTGTTGTTGTTGTTGTTGCTGGTGGTGGTGGTGGTGTGTGCGTGCGTGCGTG
>CM060344.1:20699402-20819402 GCA_030674155.1 Stramonita haemastoma | reverse complement strand
AGCTGGTTTGTAGCCTTGACTCTCTGCTGTACATTTTCTATCTTTATCACTCAAAAGAGCTTTTAGGGGAGGTTATTTTGCTCAATTTCCTCTTCGCCTTCTGCTGAAGCTCTGTTGTCACTGGGTTTACATTGCTCGTTTGTGCTTCAAACGAAAGATGGTAAGAGTTTTGATTTATAAGTGAAGCTTCTTTAGTTCTTTGGGTTTTGCGTTCAGCAAAGCATTTCGTGCCACGTGGATGAATGTCCTCTTACTGTAACGCTACATTTTGTTTGGAGCATCCTTTGATAAACTGGGACAAGAGGAACTGGAGATCACTTGTCATTGATGAGTGACACTGACAGACTCAATAGGCTAATGACGGCTTGAGCAGATGAGGAAAATTTGGCGACCGCAGTAACAGACCTAAATTACTTCCTCAGTCATTTGGGAGTCTAGAGAATCGTTCGTCAGGACTTTATATAAAAGCATAGAACTTTCTGTTGAAAATGCCTAAATTGTTGAGTTCCATGAGTTGCAATGCATATGAGTCATTCTTTGCTCTTGGTCACTATTTGGGGTGATCTACAATAGATGGATTTTATTTTCATAAGAATTGTTTCTTTTCAATGCAATATGAATAAAAACATCCTAATATGGTTAAAGAAATTACAGTATCAAGGGATATTTGTTTGTTTGGCCTGTTTTTGAGAAATTGCAATCGAATGGGAAAAAACAGTCCAAAAATAGCACCTGAAAAGGGGACAGGCATATGCAGTGTTCAACATAAGCAGTTTACAAGTCTTCAGTGCAAATAAACCTTATATTTTCTTTTTTACTCACAAAAGAATACATTGTTCAACATTATCCTGTACAAAAATATTGCACTTAACTTTTCAACTTTTATATTTAGACGTCCAAAGTAAGCCGTTACTGCGTTACGAGTCGCGTAACAGAGCCCGACGAAAACTTTGGATCGTCTGCTTTGCCATAGTGATCACTTGGCTAAAGATGGTCATGGAAATGCTTAAAGTTCATCATAATGAGATGATTAAAGGCATTTATTAACGTAAGAATGTTTAAACACATCCTCGATACAATTTTGAAGTTTTCGTGTCGAAATGTAACACAGTTATGCCTGAATTTTCAAAATCCCGTACTGGGCAAATGACACCAGCAACAATCGCCAGTGAATGTCTGCTAAATTCATCCACCAGACAGCATGGACTCATGACATTTCAAGCAGAAATTCCCAGAAGGAGGCGAGAATGACTTAATAGTTTGTATCGTGTCACACTCATTTTCATAGCGTAACGCAGTTACGGGTCAGAGGTCAATTGTCAACTTTCTAGTAAAATCAGCATGTAATCCAACATAATAGCAATTACCAGCATGAAGAATGTTTTTTAATAACTTATATTCACTTTATGATGTGAAGTGAAGGAAGATTTGTCCACATGTTTGAAAAAACTTTGATTCCGTGCAGTGTCACATGTAACGCAGGTTCAATTTGTTGAATGATCATACTTTTTTTCCATGATGCAATGCATTTTTTTGTTTTGTTCTTTGTTATTTGAGAGTAACACCTGTTTTATGAATATGAAACATGAAATGAGTAAGAAAAATGATATCAGCAGTGCTGAGCAACTGACACAAATTCCTGGTGCTTCGTTGTGTAGCGTGAAACGCAGTGCATCAGATCATTTATTTTTTAATAAAAACAAAAACAACAACCTTCTAACAGTTGAATTAAACATTGAAACTTTGACTTGAGGTGCCTGAATGAGTTAAAAGCTTTTGTGAGCAAAAGAATGAGACAAGTTAACTGTTTCAATAAAATTATCAAGGTTTCCTTGATGTTGTGCTCTTTGTTTCTGTGTTCGTGTCTTGTGTAACACAGTTATGTTTTAAGTTTATTTTGATTTATTTACTGCAAAATTGTTCTCAGTACTTTTACCACTGTGCATTTTACTTAAAAAGCTAGTAAACAAATATATAACATGGTAATAGTAAATATTCTATTTTACAACTCTTTTTAAAAAACTGTTTTGGTTAAGGTGTAACTGTGTTACGGTGTCGCAAAAATCTTCATTAGCTGAAAATGCACATAAACCTCCAATATCGTAAATCTTGCTTGTCAGTACTACTAACATGTATTACTAACAGGTAAGCCCATGTATATTGTCATTTCATTAAAATAAGAGACATTATGGATAAATTGGTGTAGCAGTGTAACACGGTTACATTTTGACACCCATCACCTTCCATGAGAAATAACAGAAAAGCGGGTTATGCCATCAATTTTATTTCTTCTGCAGCTAATTCTCCTTTCCTTGATGTACTTAAATTGCCCACTTTAAAATCCATCCAATGATTTTGAAATTTGAGGTCCTAGGACCTCTTTTAGTGACCAAAAGCAAAGAATGACTCATATATAATTCCATTTCCAGCAAATGCAACAAGGGTGGTGTTTTTGAAGTTTATCAGAAATCAGTTCTGATCGTTATGATTGTAATTGTATATCAGGGTTGCATTTTATCACTGCATCTTTTCAGCCTATATTGGGAAATGACCATCCTATGCCTGAAAAGAATTCTGAACAGAGCCCATGCAGAGGACAGCAACAGTGCCAACATTGCCAGTCTTGGCTTAACTGAAAGTTAAATGCCAAAAAGACCAAAGCGATGCACAATAATGCCTTTTTTTAATGGTATCCATAGATGATAAAAATTGATATTGACACCCCATAGAATGTTAAAATCTATGGAATAGATCTGGAATACATTGAAAATTTCAAATATTTAGGTGCTGTAAAACTAAAACAGTAAAAGAGAAAAGTGGCTCTTGTCTTCAACTTTAACAAAGTTAGTCAATTTAATGCATTATTAATGATTTCTTTTATTCACAATACTTTTCAAATCCTGTAAAGAGAGGTACAGTGGGCAAATCACTTGACTTATTGACTGATGGTCACACTTTTTGGGGCGTGTGAATCTGTGATGATCACACTTTCACAGGCTTAGAACTTGAAGAAGGGTAAAAGGTTGAGATCTGACATTTGTATGAGCTGCCAGTGTAGCTTAGGTGCAGGTCTGCCAGTGCTATATTTGTGTTTCTGTTCAAACCAATGTTAAAAACAAAAGAATCCCCCCCCAAAAAAAACAACAACAACAACAACCCAGCCCCCTTAAAATCAGAATATTGTATGAGATCCTGTAATCTATAGTATTCTGGAAAGCATTCACAGAGTTAGTGGATGCTGAAAAACAAAACTAAACAAAAAACAGCACTCAGCAGCATGTCTCAGCTATGATCAGAGTGACTTCAAAATTGGCAACAAAGATCTTTTGAAAATTAATGTACAACATTCAACAAAGATCTTTCCTGTCATCATCAAATGCTTTGTAAAAATAAAAGGGAACATGTTCATCTTTATTTTCACTCAGGCCTGTTTTGTGTTGTAATTTAAGTTGGATATGATTCTCTTTTCAATTGAAAATCAGATTACTTTTATCCTCATTCTAAATGATGAAGTTGCAGTGAGTATTAAAAGAAAGGAATGTTTTTGTGTATACTATACTGCTTAAAATGTACTCATAAAACTTGTAAGTGACTGAGGTCATAAATAGTCTTTTTTTTAAGGTCACTCTGTTGTTGTTTTTTGCCACTGAGGAGTTGGATGGAGGGTAGGAAAACAATCTTAGACAGAAGATAACTCAAAATAGCTACACAAAAAAAACCCTGTTGAAAAGCCTGAACTAAAAGTTTTCCAAATCAATGATTCACTGAATCATTCATTGGCAACTGCCTGTTTGTATAACTTGTAAATTTGCTGATGGGTGATTCACTGTTTCACTCTTTTGTCAGACTTGGAACTAAAAATAAACCTGTACACTTGACACGTCATTGAGAACATCTATACATTGTAGGAAGAGCTAATGGGAGGATCATAATTTCAATGTAGAAAGTTAAAATTTCAATTTATGTAGAGAACATTGTCATGATATTACGCTATGTTATTATTTGACACTATGATAGTGACTGTGACAGAAAACAATACAGCATTTATCTTTTACTGACTCGATTTGAAGACACTCCCTGAACACAGCTCAATTCTGTTTTTTTTGCAGGATGTGACATCAGAAGCAGAGGCACGTGAAAACAATCTTGGGGAAGAGGGGGAGACCCGTAACAAGATCAAGGTCAACAAAACGCAATCCCCTCCGTCGATCACAGGATCCAAGACACAAGACGACGAAACAAAACGTCTCATTCCGTCCACAAAACAGGAACAGAACAGTGGCCTTGCGGTCAGCGAAGATGAATCATCCAAGCTAGACTGTGACAACAACAAAACAGCCACCACCACCACCACTACCACTAACAACGCTAACAACAACAACAACAGAATTAATGACAGTCAAAAAGATGGTGCTCAGCTTTATCCAAAAGACGACAAAACAGAGAGTGACCACAAGGGGGAGGAGGAGGATTGTGGGGAGAAGGGCAGGAGGGGTGAAGGGGAGGGGGGAGAGGATGGGGGTGAGGAAGCAGTGAACCCCCTGAGTGTGGACCTGTACGAAAAACTGTGCGCGGAAAATGTCCAGGAGAACAAGCTGCTGTGGGACAGCTACATGGTCGGGGAGGAACTGCAGAAGACGTGCAGGAGATTGTTCTTGTCAGAAAGACAGCTGTAGTGAGTATTATATATTACGTATTATACTTTATAAAAATATAAGTATAGGGGGTGGGATAGCTCAGTGGTCAGAACGCTCGCTTTCCCCAAGTCAATACAGCAATCCTGTTTTCTGGCTCTGCTTTCTGCTACCCTTCAGTCCTGTAAGGAGGAAAACCCGCACGACCAAATTTTCCTTCAGTTCCTGGGTTTCTGAGGTGCAGAAGAGTGCAAAATGGGTACCAAGGTAAATTTTACATACACACACATGAAGCTTTATAAACATTCTCGTGGGAAAGGAGAAGCCATGTTTGCCGTATCTAAACTACTTTCCCAAGTCCGTTGATGCCAGTTGGCTGCATGACGGATCACTAGTATAAATTTATAAACAAACTTTCCTCTGGTACCGTTATTGCTGGAAAATCGGCTGACTGGACTGAAGGGGAGAGGGTGGGGGCAGAAATTCAGGAATGGGGAAGTGATTGTTAGCAGATATTCAGTGCTGTAAGGGTTAAGCAGTGTCAAGCGTGGTTACCAGTTGGATGGGTGACCGTTTGTGTGCCTTGGCTTCAGTACAGTCCCCCCTAGTTCACCCAGCTTTTAATGGGTACCTGTCCTCTTTAGGGTCAGGGAAGGTAAAGCAGCGAGGGAGAGGAGATGGGCACCACCCTCAATATGCTGGTCCCTAGAGGAGCCGAGTGTGTGTGTGTGTGTGTGTGTGTGTGTGTGTGTGTGTGTGTGTGTGTGTGTGTGTGTGTGTGTGTGTGTTGTGTGTGTGTGTGTGTGTGTGTGTGTGTTGTTGTGTGTGTGTGTTGTGTGTGTGTGCGCGTGCATGTGAAACAGAGAGAGAGACAGACAGACAGACAGACAGACAGACAGACAGACACACTGAGACAGAGACAGACAGACAGACAGACAGAGACACACAGACAGACGGACAGACAGACAGACAGACAGACAGACAGACAGAGACACATAGAGAAATGATAGTGGTCACTTTTGACAAGGAGCCTACACTACAGACCTGTGTACATGTATGTGCTGTTTTCAGTGTGGTGATGATGTCCATATTCGTGGTGCTGACCTTCGCCATGGTCTTTGGTCTCTGCGTCCTACAGGCCCAGATGTCCATGACCTCCAAACAGGTAACTGACTCACTGACCTGGGCAAATGACCCCGGGGGGGTGGGGGGGGTGGGGGGTTCTTTTTGTGTGTGTGTGTGCATGCATGCAGATTTCTGAAATATAATTTTGAAAACCACCCCAGAGAATCTGTGGCTCTCACTCTATTCCACATGAAAGTCTTTTTTTCAGATGAAGTTGTAAACTTGAATCCTGATTTATATTTCATTTCTTCTTTTTTTGTTTGTTTGTTTGTTCCTTGGCCAGAGCTCATGGGTTCACCTATGCTGAGCTTTCCCGTATTTTAACTTAAAAACAACTTAAACTTTTACTACACCACTTTAGCCGTTGTAAGTCACACGGCATATTTCTGTGTGTGAATTTGGGCTGGTTTCCTCAGGGAGGGCATGTCATGTCACCACCACAACAGTGCCACCCTTGATTTTTTTGTGTCTTTTTCTGGCTATAACTGTGTTTGTTTCCCTATCAGAGTGGCTTTTGTCTACATAATTTTACAAGGGACAACTCTCTTGTTGCTGTGGGTTCTTTTACAAGCGCTAAATAATTTTGTGTAACACACGAGACCTCGGTTCAGCATCACATCAGAAAGACTAGTACCCAAACCACCACTCGTGGTTGAGTGTATGGGGAAAAGTTTCAGGCCTAAATGGGGATTATATTATTGAACCACCACACACTTCCATTCCAAACTTTTCGCTTTCAAGGCAGGCGCGGTTACCCCTAGACCAGCAATCCTCTGTTGCATATATGTCTGGGTTTTTTTTAACCTATCATTAACCCTCTTGCATTTGGTGTCTCTGAACACAAACTGCCCGTAAATTTCGCATTCCATCACGAAATCAGGTCAGGCACGCATGTTTGCTGGCCTTTTTCTCCTTATAAGTACATACCAGCAGCTATAATTACTTCCAGACACCCAACAGGGTTTCTCCTTCTCGCCTGATAGAGCTTTGACATGTGGTAGCAATTAGTGATGGTCACAGCATGATGGAAATCTACTTTGTGTAAATCCTGGCAAGGGGGGGGGGGGGGGGGGGGCAATTATTAAATCCCAGCAAATCCCCCCCCCCCCCCCCCCCCCATCGGGACTTTGGGGGGGGCTAATTATTCAATCCTGGCAAATCCCGTTTAAGAGGGTTAATTAAGGTAGCTGCATTCCAAAGACTGTGTGTGTGTGTTGTGCATTGCAGCTGCTGGCCAAGGTTCAGGGCCCCAAGAAGCCCATCCCTCAAGGCATGTACACCCTGTACTACGACTACCTGGAGAGCGGGGTGCTGCCAGAGAACGTCGACATGCGCGCCAACACCAGTATTTTTGTACACTGAGGCAGGACAGGCAAGGCAAGGAGAGGCAAGGCAAGGCCGGGCTAGGCCAGGCCAAGGAGAGGCGAGGCAAGGCAGGGCAAGGCAAGGCAAGGCAAGGCAAGGCAAGGCTCTCGGCCGTGGTTGTGTGTTGTTGGCCGATCAACATCAGGCCTGCCTGACCCAAGGTTTGTCACCGCTTTGCTGGAGAATTGGGTGATCGGTATCATGGGGTGAAGTTGGCACTCTTTCCATTTCTGTGCGAGTCAGACAAAATTGCTGACCAATGTAATGATGATGATGAGGAGGAGGAGGAATGATAATTGATGATGATAATGATGATGATTGTTGATGTTGCTGTTGATGTTGCTGTTGAGGTTAATGATGATGATGATTGATGTTGATGATGGTGGTGGTGATGATGATGATGATGGATGATAATGATGTTGATGATGATAATGGTGATGATGATGGTGATGATGATGATGATGATGATGATGATGATGATATGGTGATGATGATGATGATGATGATGATGATGATGATGATGATGGAGCCCATTGGTAGAGGGAGGCTGATGAGAATTGCTGCCACTTGACAAACTGATGATGAGTCAGTGAGAAGCTCATGCAATTCTATTGGTTCATGTGATCTGTGGGAGAAAGACAGGTATACATGTATACATACATACAGAAAGACAGGTATACATGTATACATACATACAGAAAGACAGGTATACATACATGTATTCATACATACATACATACATACATACATACATACATACATACATACATACATACATACATACATACATACATACATACATACAGACAGACAGTAAGACAGAAAGACAGGTATACATACATGCATACATACATACATGCATACATACATACATGCATACATTCATACATGCATACATGCATACATACATACATACATACATACATACATACATACATACATACATACATACATACATATATACAGACAGACAGAAAGACAGAAAGACAGGTATACAGACAGAAAGACAGGTATACATGTATATATATTCATAGAGAAAGACGTATACATACATACAGAAAGACAGGTATACATTTTTTTTGTATTTGTATTTTTTGTATTTTGTACCACTTTATGTCACGGCAGATTTCTCTGCGTGAAATTCGGGCTGCTCTCCCCGGGAGAGCGCGTCGCCACATGTGCAGCGCCTACCCATTTTTTTTCTTTTTCCTGCATGCAAGTGTATTTGTTTCCCTATCAGAGTGGCTTTTTTCTACAGAATTTGCCAGGGACAACCCCCTTGTTGCCGTGGGTTCTTTTACGTGCGCTAAATAGTGATGTGTAACACACGGGACCTCGGTTTATCGTCTCATCCGAAAGACTAGCGCCCAGACCACCACTCGGGGTCTAATGGATGGGGAAAAAGTTTTGGGTCCAAACGGGATACGAACCCTGCACACTCCGACCCGGACTTTTTGCTTTCTAGGCAAGGCGCGTGACCACCTAGACCACCGATCATACATACATACATACATACATACACACACACACACACACACACACACACACACACACACACACACACACACACACACACACACCACACACACACACACACACACACACACATACATATATATCTAGTCCAGGAGCTAGCGCTAGTAACAGTAAAGGGAGAGAGAGTGTGGGCATTATGGTGCTGTGATCTGACAAGATAGGTCGCTGTATTTTGTCTGCGGGTTGGGGGAGTTTTTGTCAGTCTTAATGCCGCTCGATATGGTTGAATGATCTGATGAGGTACGCGTGGGTTATTGTCTTGGGTTGTTTGATGTGGTGTTTTTGTATTGCATTGCATCACAATGTGTAGTACTGTTTTGTATTGTATTGTGCTGTATTTTTTCGTGAGGATGTTCTCTGACATGAACTTGTCGGATGCGTCCTTTTGAAGCAAGTATCCTGTCACTTTGGGGGTTGAGTTTGGGGTGTGCTGGTATATATAAATATTTTTTTCTTACCCTTGCATATCTGTGTAAATTGGTTTACCTAAGAGAGTGGGTATTTTCTGCATATTCTGAGCTGTGGACTGTTTTCTAGCTGCTGTGGGTTTTTCTGAAATGCATACTGCACAGAGCTGTAAATATCAGCATACATTTCCTTTTTTGATTTGTAAAAAAATATATATTAACTGGAACCCCCCTCTCCCCTCCCCCCCAAAAAAAAGGAAAAAAAACAACCCCAACTCAAAAAGAGAACAAGCCAAACCTTAAAAAGGGAAACCCTTAGAACTAATTCTGTATGGTTCTTTTTAGATGGTTATGGATTCACTTCAAATTCAAGTGGAAACTCATTTTAATCTTTGTCTGGGAGATGAGGGGGTGGGGGGGGGGGGGAAGGAATATAGACGATCACACAAAAATATGCCTGGAAAGTTTCTTTTTTGTTTTGTTTTTTTGTGTGTTCCTTCACGAGTGCTTTAAGGTGAGATTCTTGTGCATGCAGCCATTTTTACCCACCATGAAGGTAGCTGCATTCCGACTTCAGGGACAGTGATGGTCTAGACATGACACCAGAGTGCATATATATATTACCAAAAATTTGTTGATTATTTGCTCTTACCGGCACAAATGGCCTCTTTCGAAAGGCCAAATGTGTGCAAGATGTTCTGAGTGCGTTTGCACATGGGTCCTTGGTTTATAGTCTCATCCGAAGGACTTTCAGGGAAGTGGAGTCAGTTGTGATCTGTTCAGGGAAAAAAGTCTCTTCAGCTGGGTGTCTCAGTGGTAGCTTGATCCTGGGCTGTCAAATCAGGTGGGCAACACTCTAACCACCAAGCTACCCCACTCCCACCCCTCCTCAGAAAGTTTTTTTTTCATGCATTCAGGGGGCGGGATAGCTAAGTGGTCAGAGCGCTCCCTTTCCCCAAGTCAAGTTAAGCAGCATCGTGCATGGTTACCAGTTGGATGGGTGATTGTTTGCACGCCTTGGCTTCATTATAGTCCCCCCAGTTCACCCAGCTGTAAATTGGTACCTGCCCTCTTTAGGGCCAGGGAAGGTAAATCAGTAAGGGAGAGGAGATGGGCGCCGCCCTCAATATTCTGGACCCTAGAAGCTGAGGTCTCTGATGCCTCGCTCCCTTACGACCACTAAGGCCATGGGACACCTTAACCTTTTTTACCATGTCATGTAAAGAAAATATTCAAAGCCAAATGAAGAATTACTACAAGGTACAAAGCTGTACCAGTATTACAAAGAAAACAAAAGAAAAATAAACACACACAACAAACCAGCAAGAACATAACCAACAAAAGTATGTATGCGCATCTTGTATGCAGTCAAGATACTTCTTCACCCCAGCCTTACTCCTGTATCCTATCTGTAGCGCTATTGTGTCATTTGTATTCGTTAAAGATTGATGTAATATCAGGACTTGGAATGAATTGGGTTTGATCCATTGGTTATGGGTTTATATCCTTCTAATGGACACACACACACACACACACACACACACACACACACACACACACACACACACACACACACACACATACACACACACACACACACACATACACACACACACACACACACACACAACACACACACACACACACACACACACACACACACACACACACACACACACACACAGAGAAATTTATTTGAACAATACACATATGATCTGAAAATTTCCAAACCAGTTTGTTGCCCTCAGTAAAGGTGTCTGCTGATACAGTGATAGTATTAGTTAAAGCGATGAGTCTTTCAGAGGTGGTGAGTTGTATGAATGATAATTGTCCTCTGATTATAAAAGTTATTTTTCAGCAAATAAGTGGTCTGGATGGTGGGGATATTGATTGAAAGTGGTGGTTTAAATGTCTGTGTACATGTGGTGGTATTTAGATTAGTAATGATAACAATAATTTTGCGGGTCATTTTGGGGTCATTTGTTTTTTGATGTGGTGCAGAATGTAAGTGCTATTTGGCTGTGGTGCATTTATTTATTTTGACATGTATTTCTATTTTTAACACATGATATGATCTGTTTCTCTGTGAGTGCGTCTCTCAATCTTTTCTGTTGTATTTATTTTTTTGTAAGCTTGTGACAAGTTGGATGTATAATTTATCATGGTGAGAGTTTGTCTGCTGTAGTGTGACTGTATCATTAACATGAATGTTGCTGATATGTATATTGGACATAGATAAAAAAAAAAAATGAGTAAAGAAAGAAATGATCAGGATGTTAATTTAAAAGAGAGAATGTTGAACTGATCAGTGGTTTTTCAATGGTGAGGAACAGGAAACTCAAGTTTTCTGCATGGTTAACTTATGATTTGTGAATATGCACTTTAGTAGAGATAATGATAGTAATGTGTCTTTCTAAAAAAAACAACCTTTTATCTGTTACGTGATTTTGTAAAGTTTGTCGTGTGTGTGTGTGTGTGTGTGTGTGTGTGTGTGTGTGTGTGTGTGTGTGTGTGTGTGTGTGGTAAAGGGATAAAAACAGAGGAAAATGACACACACACACAAGCACGCATGTGCATGCACGCACGTGCACACATGCACACACACACACACACACACATCTCCTTGTAAACCCTCCACCCCCCTCACCCCATCAAACCCCACCCCATAAAAAAATAACCCCCACCACATTCCCTGTTTTTTTCCTCCCATATCCAGGCTTCTATCCCACCATTTTAAAAAGAGAGACAATAGACTAAAGCATCTAGTCGTTTGAAGATCTACTATGACCTATTTTTGTGAATGTGCCAATCCTGTTTTAACACTGGTATGATGTTTTCTTGTTCACACCTGAAGGTTGATTTCACCTTTGTCGGTTGCTGCTTTTGGCGATGCACTTAGGACGATGCAGGTTTCTCACAACCCATCCTTTTATTTTCAAAGAGGCTTTGCTTTGTTTTGACCTTTGCAAGCGATGCAAAAGTTATGGGTACTCCAGAACCCATTCCTGTCTGAAAGACGTGTGTAGTAGTTTGTTTCTTTGCCAGTAACATGCGCACATACTATACATACATGCACACATGCATGTGTATGCACACACACACATCACACATGCCATACACATGCGAGCACACACACACACATGTACTCCAAGCATTGATGTGCATGCATGCACACACACACACACACACACACACACACACACACACACACACACACACACACACACACACACCATGCATATGTATGCATAAACACTTTTCGCACACTTTATTGCACTTTTCTGATGAAGTGGCATTTAATGTCATTAGCACACTTTTTGATGATGTGGCATTTTGTGTCATAACACTTTTGATGATGTGGCATTTGGGGTCATAACAACTCTTTTTGATGATGTGGCATTTTGTGTCATAACAACGCATTTTGATGATGAGTCATTTTGTGTCATTATACAGTGACCAGCTTCGTGCAAGTCCTGCCTACCATAGATAGTTGTAGTTTTGAGGTGTGCTGGATAGGGCGTCCACAGCTGTCAGTTTCCCCCACTTTCAGCTGCTAATTAATTCATCCCATCCCAGCCCAGCTGGTGCTAATTATAGCAGGAACTGACCACACTTGGACTAGGCAAAAGGAAAAGGTGCACTAAATATAGCACTCTTGACTGAATGATGTTGGATTTGTGCACCGTGCATTACTTCTGGTGTTGTTAATTAACTTATTATGAAGAAAGGAGAACTGGTATTAAATAAGTTATTCAGGTTGCACAAGTGTGGTTGATTTATGAAGAGATGATGCTATATATCTTTATTCACAAGTGGTATAGTATAGTCATTCAGTTGGATTGATGTAATTAGAAGTTGTGCAATGAGTTTCTTCTGTGGTGCTGAAAAATCAAATGGTGCGAATGGGTCAGAACTCAGAAGTGTGTTGTCGTGTTGTTGTTGTTGTGTTGTGTTGTGTTGTGGTGAACAAGCTGTGTCCCACCTGCTCTTGAAAAAATCATTTTATTTATTTATTCATTTTATTATTTGTTTGTATCGAGGATAATGGAGTAAGCTCCCATGTGCTTTTTTACATCCAGCCCCCGTGTGTATGCAGTTTTGTAGATCTTGTCATCTGTTCCTACCTGCACACAATGGCCTACTCTTACGAAAAATGGAACAGGATTTAACATGTGTACAAGATGTTCTGCATGCGTTTGCACACTGGGCCTTGGTTTATTGTCTTATCCGAAGGACTATTGGGGAGAGTGGAGTCAGCACTGATGTTAACTCAAGGAGAACCTGGGTCGTCAAATTGCAAGCGCAATGTTCTGACCACTAGGCTGTCCCATCAAGGGTGTAATGCATTATCAGCTAGCTGCCTTGGCATGGCTGAAGTGTTCTTGTTGAGGTCTGACAACATGGAGTTGATAGCTTTCAACTGATTAGGGGTTTATCCTTGGGATTATCATTATCATCATTTTTATTACTTTACTAGAAACATTTTTTTGGGGGGGGGAGGGGGCTGGTTAGTTTTTATACACAATAGATGTATTGTAAGTGTAGAATTGAATAACAGAAAACCAGGGCACACCATCAAAGGAATGTCATCCCCTTGGATTTGAGTAACATTGAATGGGAAAACAAAGCGAAATAGACATCTTCCATGTTTTGAAAAAAAAAAAAAGACTAGGTAAAATTGGATAGGAAAAACGGGGGGTGTCACATATGCAAAAATCTCACCTTTACTGAACCTTGGAGCTCCAGCTGATGAACAAACAAAAAAAAAAAATGAATGATGAGAAAAACATGTCAGTTGGTAACAGCAGAGCAGGGGAAGAACATTGAGCCACAGCTTCCAACCCCCATCTAGTCTACTGCCTTAGTTCTGAAATGTCATGTCCAAGAAATTTTGTCGTTCTTTTCGTTTTGTTTCCTTGGCAGAAATGAGGTTTACTATGCATGCTATCTGCTTGTCCTGAAGGATTGGTTTTGTTTTTGTTTTGTTTTTGAAAGCAAGTAACTGCTAGTGTTAAGATGACGGCTGCTCTTTTTAGTCATCTCTGATTTGTGAATGTTAAGTTGTGCTGAAGGTGTGATCAAGTCATTCACTTTTTTACCGGAGTTATCTGTGATTTATAAAGATAAGACGTCACAGTGGTGAAGAGTCTGTGTGATCATGATAATGATGATAATGGAAATTTTGTAGACAGCTTTGCTCCCTCTCATCTGAGGTGGCACAAAGCGCTTTCTGTAACTAATGAAAAAAATGCCTACAAGCATACAGACAGACATCTCTGATACAAGTACTCATGATAAACGTTTTCTATTCATTCCGCTCTTTTCCCACCGACACAGAATCTGTCACCTATCTTTCCCTCTCCCCTCCTTTCCTCATGTTTTTACACACACACACAGTCACACTCACACACACACACACCACAACAAAGACACACCACACACACACACACACACACACACAGAGTCACACTCACACTCACAACACACACACACACACACACACAGCACAGATACTCTCAACAAAAACACACACACACACACACACACACACACACAGCACAGACACTCTCAACAAAAACTGTAATCATAGGGTTTTTTTTGTAAATCTTCAGACTGCTTTGAAGGAAGACAGCATGAAGAATCATAGAGATATTGATACTGATTGGCAGTGAAGTCTATCTGTAGCATGCTGTCAGTGTTGCTTGTCTTTCAACAAGGCAGACACTTCAGAAGCACTGTTAGCCAAAGCATACATACTAATGGCTGAGAGGGCCTAGAACAGTGGTGCAAATCAGTGGATTCCAATTGAAATTTTTCCAGGAGGCCAATGACGTGTAGCTTGTAGTAGTATGGTGGGTTTTGTGGTTTGTTTGTTGTAGACTTCTTGGTTTAAGTTCGAAGATTGTCAACATAATTTACTGTTGGAATAATTATGGACAAATCTTTTTTTCCCCTCTATTTGTGAGTATTGTCCAACAACAACCTACCAAAAACTTAAGAAAAATCTGACATTCAATAAAGTTTATATTTATGCTTTAGCTGTCAAAAGTTATCATAACCACCCCCCCCCCTTCAAAAAAACAAAAAATCAAACTTGAGAGAGAGAGAGAGAGAGAGAGAGAGAGAGAGAGAGAGAGAGAGAGTGTTTGAGTACATTACATTTGACAGCGAAAACAAGCATAAATATGTTTAACTTATTCATGGGTTGTTTTTTTTAAAGATACTTCTTTGGAAGAGATTTGGTTGGTTTGTTTCTGAATTAATTAATATGATTTTTCCAAGAATGTTTACAAGAATAAAATATTCTTGACAAGCATTCTTTGGTGACAAATTACATTTCATAGAATAATGTACAAAGTACTGTATATCTTTTTATTTATTTTTAATTTTTGTTTTTTACATTTTGGGGAATTGTAGTACCTTCCTCAGTAAGCTATAGTATGAAAATCAAATGTGACCAAAAAAATCATTGTTGAGAAATGATATATGGACATTGTGTTTGTGATATATGTGCAACAAAACATTCCTAGACGAGCCTTATCAAGATCACGTTGATGCTTTGTATTGTCTTTGCTATGATACTGATTATGATTACAATGATTACATGAAAGTATTGTCTTCAGAAAGTGCAAGAGGGAATCCAGGCTTTTTTCTTTTGGTTGGTTGGTTCACTATTTTTGGGGGATGATTTCAGTGTTCTTTCACGTGGAAATGTGTTCTGATCTAACTTTCATTAAAATGAGAATTGGTCTCTTCTGAGCTCGACTGTGAAGTGTTTTTGTTTGCATGGTTCGAAAGCCAGCTGTTCTCTCAGTTTCTCTCTCTGTATAATCATTCGTCTTGTATTAGAAGCGAGTTGTCTGACAAAACAGCAGTTATTTATTTTATTTTATTTATTCGTCTATTTTTTTTTTACATCGAGGATAATGGAATAAGCACTTGTGTGCTTTTTTACATCCAGTCCCTGTGTGTTTGCAGTTTTGTAACTCTTGTCATCTGTTCCCATTGGCACACAATGACCTACTCTTCCGAAAAGCGGAACAGGATTTGTGTGCGGAAGATATTCTGCATGCGTTTTTTTGCACATGGGGCCTCGGTTTATAGTCTCATCCGAAGGACTTTTGGGGAAGTGGAGTCTGCAGGGGAAAAAATCCCCTTAAAGGGGAATTGAACCCGGGTCGTCAAACAGCACGATTATAAGTAACTTTCAAGTAATTTTTCTGGGAGGCAAACCACTACCATTTAGCATAGTCATGAAAATATCTTCCATAGCTTTATTTTAGTGAAATGACCCCCCTCCCAAAAAACAAACACCAAAAAACAAAAACAACCAAAACGAAACAAAAACCCACAACAAAGATCCCAACAAATATCCAGACACGCAAAACAAATTAATTTATCAACACCCCCCCCCCCCCAAGCAAAGTCCAAACCATGCTTGCAATGATAAAGACAGAATTTCCTCTTTTCTCCAACGTTCACACATACTTTATCAATCTACCAAAACGCATATTCAAAAATTTCTAGTTGGGAATAAAAAAAAGTTTATTTGCCATTTGAAAGAAACATTTATGAACAAACAACATTTTCATTGATCATACGAATGAATCCATCCAGTTTCAAGTAGAACACAACCTTCTACCACTATCTTTCTGATCATAGGATAAAAAAACACTGACCAAATACTGCAGATAGTTGTAATATGAAAGTTTCATAGTCAATCTCACTGTCAGTCTGAAAACTGACGTTTACTTCGCATTTTAAAAACATCTCTGCACACACCCACACAGGCAGTGTATGCACACATAACACTTTCATGAATGAACAATACTCACAGATCTAAAACAAAACACAATAAATGCCCCCCCCCCCCCCCCCCCTATACAACCACCCCAAAACAGATTTTTTGTTTCTCTCAAATGTGACAGACATTATTAATCCTCTATGGCAACTATGTTCAACAACAAACATGGATCTAATTATCTATAGGACGCATCATTTCAGTGGAAAAAAACAAACACATTCATCAAAACTTTTGTGCAATGACAGCGAATTAAGCGGATACGCTTATTCCCTTGAGGAACATTGCATTGAGCCAAAGACTTCATGCCAACAAAATCCATTCACATAAACAAGAGATTAAAAACCAATGTGAACTTAACCTAGCATACTCTTGCATTTAACAAAAGATTTCATGCTAACATAAACGATTTAATGGTTAAAGTGTTATAATTCCATAACCTATGCTGCTGTTTGAAAGCAAGGTGTCAGAGACCCTCGCCTTCACTGGAGGCCGGCATATTGAGGGCGGCGCCCATCTCCTCTCCCTCGCTGCTTTACCTTCCCTGACCTTAAAAGAGGGCAGGTACCCATTGACTGCTGGGTGAACTGGGGGACTGTACTGAAGCCAAGGTGCATGAACAGTCACCAATCTGCAAGGCAGCAATGCTCAATGTCCCCTCCCTCCAAACTGACAGGGAGCTTAAAGCCAAAACCGTAACAACTCTTTGGAAACTCCAGTTTCCACAACTCCAGCGTGAAACATGATGCAGCAGGGCATCACCTTATCTGACAAACACAACTTCTGCTTTCCACTTTGCTGCAAAACTGACAATATTGGTACAGTCAAACCTACATATAACAAACCTTCCGCAAAATGTCAACTTTGCTATGCTGAGTTTGCTTTCAGCTTGATATATACATAATACAGTTTACATCAACTGCTAGTAAGAGTATCAAATCTGCGAGACAAAACTTCTGCACAAAAAAAACTTTGGTAAAGTAAGTTTGCTGTCGACTTGATATATATATACAGTTTGTGTAACTCATAAGTTGGAGTATCAAATATATGAGGTAAAACTGCTGCACGATGTATGCTTGCTTCAGATCAGGTCAGTCTGTTCCTGTCAATCTCAACACTTGCATCAGGAAGCAGAGTTAGGACTGGGGATTCAGTCCACCGACATATGCTGGATTTCATTCAAAGACCCATGGAGGTTTTCTGCAGTGCACTCTCTCCATAGTTTCCTGCACACACAAACAGAGCACTGAAAATAACTGGTATTTATTTGTGACGCTCCACCACATAAGGAGTTGCATTGCACCAGAGGTCAACTTTTAGTTATTGACATGTTAGCAATCTGCAATAAAAACACTATAAAATACAAAAAGCAGATTGAAAATCTGACAATTCTATCAAAAGTTATTACAACTTGAAATGATAGACTGCAGGAAATGACAAAATGAGAAACTGACAGGTTAAGCATCCTAATATGTGGCCAGAATGAGGGCTTTGGTATTTTCAAAACATGTTTAAAGGCAAAAGGAAACAAAATTATCCCATGATGTTTAACTACAAGGCGGAATAATGGCTATAGTTTTATAATCAATCAAAATCTTAAAATCGACATCCTGACCCCCACCAGCCTTTTTTGGCTACTAGCAGAAAAGTGGGTCATGTGCTAAGCGACTCATTTTGTGGTGGAGCGTCACATTTATGTCTCCACCAAGGGGGAGAACTTAGCACTGTGTGACAAAGTCGCCCCATTTCAGCTTTAAATTAAAAGCGAAATTCCTCAGAAGCATATCAAAGCTGAAATTATTTATATCTAAACAATAAACTATGAGGAAAAATCCAAGATACTTAAGTGACATAGATTTACACATCATTAATTTTTTTTTCTTCTTTCCAAGTGACATAGATTTACACATCACTAATTTTTCCCCCTTCTTTTCCATAGTTGAATGCTCTGACAGCAACTTCTATTGTTGTCTGTCATATGAGTGAAAATGCATAGCACAGCCATTTAGCGCAGGCGGACAAATCAGATCCAGTGTGTCAAACTTCCACGAGGACTCAAATATATATATCATATTCCAGACATGATTTGCTCTTTGGCATTGTAAAAAATTAATTTGTTACTGGTTATAGGACAGGGATTTCTCCATACCGCTCTTTCTTTTCTATGTGTGGTCTTTGTGTGAATATTTTTTTTTTATTATCTTAGAACAAGACTAAAGATGAACTTCATGATGGCAAACATTCAAATCTATAAAAACAAAAGTTTACCACACACATCAACTGGACTATTTACCACACACATCTACTGGACTATCTAGTTAAATAAAAAAAAAAAAAAAGCACACAAGTACTTATTCCAATAATCTTCAAATAAAAGAACTAAAATTTTTTTTTAAAAAGCCATTGTGAGTATGAGGAAATCATAATTAAACACACGAAGTAGCTACATTACATAAGTGAAGGTGAAGATTTATTAAAAATCATACATCCCTAAATGCTTCTTCTCCTAATCCTCCTTCACAAGAAGAAATCAAAGATAAATCTTTATCTCAAGTAATGGAAAAAGTGCACTGCAGAAGAGGAATTTTCAAGAAAAATGATTTGTCTCTCTCTCTCTCTCATCAAGCACACACAGAGATCTATACACACATTCTTTATAACACTACACACATTCACATGACATGACCTACCCAAACAGTCGTAGTTGCTCAACACCTGACTCAAATGCCTTGGCTTTACTGATGGCTCCGCGAATAATCTGAAAGCATATTAGCATCACGTCAAATAAATGAAAACACACAAAACATTTTTAAGCATAATAACATTGTAAAAAAAAAAAAAAACAGTAGCGTCTGGTGAATCCCAGGTCAATTTCAAGTGTAGACCTGCCAGTGCCTTTATTTCCTTTGTGTGTGTGTGTGTGTGTGTGTGTGTGTGTGTGTGTGTGTGTGTGTGTGTGTGTGTGTGTGTGTGTGAGAGTGAGTGTGTGTTATGTATATGCACACACACACACACACAAGATCAAATATGCATGTTCAAGTTTCCACAACTCATGTCCACGTTTGGTGGGTTACAGAAACATGAACATACCCAGCATACATCCCCGAAGTCACAATGCAGCTACCTGCATGGTGGACACAAACGGTCACATACACATAACCTCACCATTGGACAACCTCAGAGCTCCAGCTGAAGAATGAAAAAAACAAACCACCACCCCCAAAACAAAGCCCCTTTTTCTTCCCAAAAGACCCCCCCCCCCCCAATGAAAAATCCACTCATAAGGGACACATCAAAGAAGATTTGAACCCACACCCTCTGTGGTCACCACATGATAAGAAGGACAAACAAAAACAAACAAAAAAGGAAAAGTTTTTTTTTTAAAAAGCTGACCCCCAGGCTATTGCCAGGCCTCATCCCCATGGCGGTACCCTGACAGACACATGTACTGGTGTACAGTTACAGACACTGTAACAAATGATGGCATCTGGTGAATTAAGGGTGGGGATTTTTTACACCTCCCAGGTCAACTTTAAGTGTAGACCTGCCAGTGCCTTTATTTCTTTTATATGTGTGTGTGTGTGTGTGTGTGTGTGTGTGTGTGTGTGTGTGTGTGTGTGTGTGTGTGTGTGCGTGCATTTATACATATACACGCACACACACACAAAAGAAGAAGTAAGGAAGTGGGTGTACATTACACCCCCCCCCCCATCCCCATGGCGGTACCCTGACAGAGGACACCACACCACGGCTGCTCACCTCCTCAGGGATGCTGGCCAGACGTGCGGCGTTGAAGCCGTAGCTCTTGGGGCAGGCGCCATGTGTGAACTTGTACAGGAAGGTGATGGTCTCCTGAGAGGGGTCCCCCTCCTCCTCGTTCTCCACCATGCAAGCCTGCAGACACCACAAACAGGGTAGTTAAAAAGTTAAAGTCTGTCCTGAGCCTAAGGCTCATCAGGCTGGTGCTTATCCCGGTTTCTGTGGCGTTAAGCAACTGAGAGTCACAGACTCCCCCCTGGATAGGACGCCAGTCTATCGCAGGGTTAACCCCCAACACAAGGTTGGTACCCCTTTTACACCTGGGTGGGGTGAGAAAACAGCCGTAAAGTGCCTTTTCCAAGGGCACAACGCCATAGCCGAAAGCTGGGATCGAACCCGCAACCTTTAGATTACAAGTCCAACACCCTAACGACTAGACTACCGCGGTGACTACAAGCAGGGTAGGATCAATTAAAAAAAAAAACCACAAAAAAAACAAACAAACAAAACCCACACAAAAAAAACCCTCACACAACCCATACCCCCCTTCTTTCTCCTAAAAAGCCCCCCCCCCCCCCCCCCCAATTGAAAAATTCACTCAAAAGGGTCACGTCAAAGAAGATTTGAACCCACACCTCTTGCATTCGGATTCTCTGAATACAAACTGTCCCTAAATTTCACATCCCATCATGTAATCAGGTCAGGGACACATGCTCGCTCACCTTTTCCTCCTCCTTAGTACATACCAGCGGCGATAATTACTTTCAGACTCTCGCAACATGCTCTGTGCCTTTGGCCTGATAGAGCTTTGTCATGTGGTGGAGACTGGTGAAGGTCACTGTGTGATGGAAAACTAGTCTGTGTAAATCTTGGCAAATCCCGGGTCGGGATTCAAGGGGGGCAATTATTTAATCCCGGGTTGGGACTAAGAGGGTTAACTGGTGATGGTTTGTAAAGACATGACCTGCTTCTTCTTCTTCCTTGAAAGCTCCGACAGTAACTACTGCTGCTGTCTGTCATAGGAGCAGAAAATGTGTTGCGCAGGCAAAACGTCTGCCTGATGGCCTACCACATCTTTGATTCAAGTCTTTGTGGACACAAGGCAGAAAATAGACATAGGGACGATGATCAAAGGAATGTACAGGGACTACATGACGATCTTCAAAGCCAGGAGTATGATGATCACAGTGGTGGAAGTGAACAAGAAAACTGAAAGAAAGAATATGGTCCTAACCTGGAAGGGGCAGACACATATTCAAAAACACACCCACCCACACAACCGTATAACAGCAGCCAACATAACACAACAAAACTTTATATACATACAATAAAATAACAACAAATGGCAGCCAATACAACACAGCAGACCCACCTACACAATGGCACAGCAACAACAGCCAACACAACACAACAGAGCTCTCTATATTAACACACATATTATTAAACGACAACAAACAACAGCCAGCATAACGCAACAGAACTCTCTATATAAACACACATAATTAAACGACAACAAACAGCCAACGATAACACAACAGAATTATCTATAATATTAAAAGTTAAAGTTAAAGTCTGTCCCGAGCCATAAGGCTCATCAGGCCGGTGCTTATCCCGGTTTCTGTGGCGTTAAGCGACTGAGAGTCATAGACTCCCCCCTGGATAGGACGCCAGTCTAATCGCAGGGTTAACCCCCAACACAAGGTTGGTACCCCTTTTACACCTGGGTGGGGTGAGAAAATAGCCGTAAAGTGCCTTTTCCAAGGGCAAAAACGCCATAGCGGAATAGCTGGGATCGAACCCGCAAACCTTTAGATTACGAGTACAACGCCCTAAACCACTAGGCCACAGCGGCGGCTTATCTATAATATATAACACACATAATTACGACAACAAACAACAGCCGAAACAACACAAAACCCCTCTATATAAACACACACAATTAAACGACAACAAACAGCCAACACAACTCAACTCTCTCCACCACACACACACACATAACACACACCACCCCCACCCACCCTACACACAAAACCCACCCACCTTACACACACTACACACCCCACACTGACCATGTGTCCAGTTCTGACGTTGGCGTCGTGTCCAAACTGTTCCACCAGGGAGTGGTAGTGGGTGGAGAACAGGGACCGGCAGTGCAGGTGACTGGACAGCTCACACACCACCGCGTACGCGATGGCCGTCCCATCGTAGGTGGCCGTGCCTCGACCTGCAGCATGCCATGCATTCCAAGGTGAAAGTACAAGGTGAAAATATAGGTGAAACTACAAGGTGAAGGCATCCAAAAAGAAAGTACGGATGAAACTACAAGGTGAAAGTACAGGTAAAACTACAAGGTGAAAGTACAGGTGAAACTACAAGGTCAAAGCATCCAAGGTGAAACTACAAGGTGAAGGCATCCAAGGTGAAACTACAAGGTGAAGGCATCCAAGGTGAAAGTACAGGTGAAACTACAGGGCGAAAGCATCCAAGGTGAAAGCATCCAAGGTGAAAGTACAGGTGAAACTACAGGCGAAAGCATCCAAGGTGAAAGCATCCAAGGTGAAAGTATAGGTGAAACTACAGGGCGAAAGCATCCAAGGTGAAAGCATCCAAGGTGAAAGTATAGGTGAAACTACAGGGCGAAAGCATCCAAGGTGAAAGCATCCAAGGTGAAAGTATAGGTGAAACTACAGGGCGAAAGCATCCAAGGTGAAAGCATCCAAGGTGAAAGTATAGGTGAAACTACAGGGCGAAAGCATCCAAGGTGAAAGCATCCAAGGTGAAAGTATAGGTGAAACTACAGGGCGAAAGCATCCAAGGTGAAAGCATCCAAGGTGAAAGTATAGGTGAAACTACAGGGCGAAAGCATCCAAGGTGAAAGCATCCAAGGTGAAAGTATAGGTGAAACTACAAGGTGAAAGCATCCAAGGTGAAAGTATAGGTGAAACTACAAGGTGAAAGCATCCAAGGTGAAAGCATCCAAGGTGAAACTACAGGGGAAGGCATCCAAGGTGAAACTACAAGGTGAAAATATAGGTGAAACTACAGGGGGAAGGCATCCAAGGTGAAACTACAAGGTGAAGGCATCCAAGGTGAAACTATGTACGCAAACAAAACATCTTGCACACACACATGCACATGGGGACGGGATAGCTCAGTGGTCAGAGCGCTCGCTTTCCCCCGGCCAAGGTTAAGCAGCATCGAGCATGGTTACCAATTGGATGGGTGACCGTTTGCGCACCTTGGCTACAGTACAGTTTCCCCAGCTGTAAATGGGTACCTGCCCTCTTTAGGGTCAGGGAAGGTAAAGCAGCGAGGGAGAGGAGATGGGTGCTGCCCTCAACATGCTGGCCCCTAGAGAAGCTGAGGTCTCTGACGCCTCGCTCCCCTACAACCACACAGGTTATAGGACACCTTCACCCTTTTACACACACACATGCATGCACACCAACACTTATCCAGTTACCCCCCCCCCCCCCCCCCAAATCCAATCCAATCCACTTACCCAGTTCATCCATCAGGACCAGGGAGTGTTCAGTGGCATGCTGCAGGATGGAGGATGTTTCGCTCAGCTCCACGAAGAATGTGCTCTCCCCTGCACACACACACACACAAAATGTTTCAGATACTTTTTGTTTCCTCCCTCTTGTTGATACACAGCTGTTAGTCGGTTTCTTCCTCTCTCAGCTGGTGTTCTCTCCATCCCACACTATCACCACTCACAGGCTCCCACAAATCCAACATTACTCAGTCGTTTGTGTTAAATTTAGCGTGCCCCTTTCCTTTTACCTCGTCCAGGAGTGGTCAGTTCCTGCTATAAATAGCACCAGCTGGCAACATCACCGAGTTATTTGTGTTAAATTTAGCGTGCCCCTTTCCTTTTACCTCGTCCAAGAGTGGTCAGTTCCTGTTGTAAATAGCACCAGCTAGCAACATCACTCTGTCATTTGTGTTAAATTTAGCGTGCCCTTTCCTTTTACCTCGTCCAAGAGTGGTCAGTTCCTGCAGTAAATAGCACCAGCTAGCCCTGGCTGACTGGAATGGGATGGAATGGAATGGATAGCAGCTGAGAGGAGCTGAAAGTGGGGGAAGTGACAGCTGTGCACTGGCTCCTGACTGAGCTGTGCTGGATATGTGCACTGTGGATATTTATTCATCTATTCATTTATACTGAAGATAATGGAAAAAGCACTCATGTGCTTTGGTGGATAGTGAAGATGCACAAATGCTTTATGCGAAAATGTTCATCTACAGGACATTATACTATGATGGTGTAGTGACAAGCCTGTTAACTGTGTTGAAGGCAGTGACGATGGATACACCCTTTTGTTTTTTTGTCAAATTGTATGTGCCTACATCTTGCGCACACGTGTTCCACTTTTCTTAACGAGTAGGCCACTGTGTGCCAGTGGGAACAGATGACATTTACAAAACTGCATACATAAAGGGACTGGATGTAAAAAAGCACACGACTGTTATTCCATTATCCTGGATATAAAAGAATAAATAAATAGATAAAGTTGCTGTCAACAACGAAGTTGTGATGCAACAACCTGTATGAAGGACAAGCACAGACACAGGTGCAAAAATCTCCCCACTGGTGAACCTTGGACCTCTAGACAAGGAATGAGAGAAAAAAAGGTATGCTATCAACAGGTACACAACACACTTCCTCCTAACTCACAGTGGTACGAACACTGACAAAATCATTTCCTCACTACACAAATCTACATTACCACAAGGATTGGTAGTATGCGAAAGAATTACAAATCACACTTCCAAACATCAAAAAATGAATTACTGAAAAATCAAAAACAGTTTCCAATAAAAAGAACCCCAACAATGTGAGCACTTTTTAAAACACCTTTATGCGTGCATGCATGTATTTGGAAAAAAAAATGATGTGCACTAAAACACCAACCAGCCTTGTGGTGAACTAACCTGACATAATTCTGTCACTGGCTCCCAGCCGTGTGAAGATTCGGTCCACTGGAGTCAGGCAACACTTTTCTGCTGGTACATAACAACCCTGTAACCAAACACATACTGCAACATCAACCCTGTAACCACACACATATTGCAACGTCAACCCTGTAACCTCACACATATTGCAACATCAACCCTGTAACCACACACATATTGCAACATCAACCCTGTAACCTCACACATATTGCAACATCAACCCTGTAACCACACACATATTGCAACATCAACCCTGTAACCATACACATATTGCAACATCAACCCTGTAACCATACACATATTGCAACATCAACCCTGTAACCACACACATATTGCAACATCAACCCTGTAACCATACACATATTGCAACATCAACCCTGTAACCACACACATATTGCAACATCAACCCTGTAACCACACACATATTGCAACATCAACCCTGTAACCATACACATATTGCAACATCAACCCTGTAACCATACACATATTGCAACATCAACCCTGTAACCATACACATATTGCAACATCAACCCTGTAACCAACACATATTGCAACATCAACCCTGTAACCACACACAATTGCAACATCAACCCTGTAACCACCACACAACATACAACATTCAGCAAGAATTTTAGAGGCTTGCTTGGTGAATATAATTCTCTTCTTCTGCCAATGCTCAGACAGCAACTATTGCTGTCTGTCATCAGCGAAATGCATTGCCCTGCTGACAAGTCAGGCCCAGCACATCCAACTTCAGTGTGGGAAAGCATTGTTATTTTTTAAAGTATTCCTGGAAAAAAGGCAGGACAAAGGACAAAGAAGGCAGAAAACAGGCAAAGTGGAGGTGACAGAAAGAAAAGGAACAATGCAAAAACACAGAGAGGGATAGAAAAGAGGGAATTCCAAGCAAGAATTTCCAGAAGGTGGGGATGCTGTTTATACCGACAGGCCCCCTGGCATCCCCAGGGGAAGGTGTTTATTTACCATTTTTACACCATACTTGAGTGACTGTCTGTAAAATCTTTTCACCTACCATTTCTGAGTAATCTCTTGAAAGTGTGTGAAGTAACTCAGAGTTAGCCTAACACATTGCTCAACTTTTGTTGTTCAGTTCCACGAGAATGTCTCTTGAAGATATATAGAATAGCTGCTTTATGTTGATTCTATTTCTGGATTTCTTTTTGTTTGTTTGTTCATGTATAACCTTACATGTCCTATAAAGTTTCATGTCCACTTTGTGCCCGCACAATTATCAAAAATATTTTTCGGGGGGTGCAAATTCTCCACAAACACCACTTCCCCAACTCTTTTATCAACAGATGTTATACTGAAAAAGCAGACCTACACATTTGGTCAGTCTGATTATTCCAACATCTTGTCGAGAAACAGAGAAGGTAAAAAGGTAAAGGTGTCCCATAACCTAGGCGGTTGTAGGGGAGCGAGGCATCAGAGTCCTCAGCTTCTCTAGGGGCCAGCATGTTGAGGCAGCACCCATCTCCTCTTCCCTCGCTGCTTTACCTTCCCTGACCCTAAAGAGGGCAGGTACCCATTTACAACTGGGTGAACTATATTGAAGTCAAGGTGCGCAAATGGTCACCCATCCAACTGGTAACCTCCCTCATGCTGCTTAACTTGACTTGGGGAAAGCGAGCGCTCTGACCACTGAGCTATCCCGCAAAAGAAAAAAAAAAGAAAAAGAAAAAGAAAGACAAGGCGAGTTTGGACAAACAGAACGAGTGAACACTCAACAAAAACAAAATAATTTTCCCCTGCCAACTGTCTGGCCTGACCGGCAACTCACCAGCTGGGAAAGGAGGACAATCAAGCCCGTCTGTCTCATCAACGTGGATTTGCCTCCCATGTTCGGGCCCGTTACCATGACAACACGGCTGGAGGGTTTGTCTTCGTCTGTGTCCTCCGTTTCCTGTTTTTATCAAATAAAAAAAAAAAAAGGAATCATCTCTTTCTTTTGAAATATAAAAATATTTTAAAATTATTCACTTCGAGTATGACCTGTACTCATGCTGTATTCTGTAAGATAGTCAATCCACTGAATTGAGTCGTAGGAGAGAGCTGATATACAAATGCGGGTAGTTTCCCCCCACCCCTACCCTCATAAATAAACACAAGCTACATGTCAAACGTGCAAAGGCTCTCATTTTGAAACCTTAAACAAATGATTAATGTTGGCAAAACTCTTCTGTCTTTGCTCTGTATAGATATAAAGGTAGGTTAAGGTCAAGGTGTCCCATAACCTATGTGGTCGTAGGGGAGCGAGGCATCAGAGACCTCAGCTTCTCTAGGGGCCAGCATATTGAGGGCGGCGCCCATCTCCTCTCCCTCACTGCTTTACCTTCCCTGACCCTAAAGAAGGCAGGTACCCACATACAGCTGGGTGAACTGTACTGAAGCCAAGGCGCACAAATGGTCACCCATCCAACTGGTAACCATATTCTACCCTGAAGCTAATGCTTTAGTTTCAGGTACCAGTTACTGAGAAGTTGCATCCCCACTCCCAAAAGCACACATACCCCCCCAAACCATGGATGAAATAGACAGCACCATAATTATACATTATCCAGAAACACACTCACATCTGGAATGCCAATGACGGTGTCATTCGGGATGAAGTCGCTGCCCTACCAACTTCCACCAATGCAGGGATGACGCCCCTCTCGAATTTCCAAAAATGGCTGAAAAAAAGGAGGAAAATAAATACAAGCATAAAAATAGAGAAAAAACGATGAAAAGAGGCATATTTGCATGACTCATTTCACTAAAAAGTTTTCTCCAGTCTGAAGATATATTGTTTAAAGCCTACTGACCACGAAAGCCATATCAGGGCTGTCATCCCATTCAGTTTAAGTGGCTCCAGTAACTGTCAACTTCAGGTTCTAAGTCTGAAAAGGGATTGAGATATACATCATGGGTACCAGCTAAATCAAAAAGTTGATCTTGTTTTACTGAAGAATAACAAAAAAATCCAAGAATTATAAAGTTTAATGACAGAAAGCCCCACACACAACTACGCAACGATCAAATAGCAAATGACAACTGCTCTGTGTGTGTGTGTGTGTGCAAATGACAACTTTTGTGTGTGTTGTGTGTGTGTGTGTGGGTGTGCGACCTGCACGACGTGTGTGCGTGTGCTGCGTCGCGCAGCTGCACGAGTGTAATATGTGAGTGTGTGCGCACACCTGCACGTACATGTGTGCTTGGCTTTGGCGTATCTGCACAGGCATGCATGCACGGTGTATAAAGAGATGAAGTAGTGGTATCCTTGTGGAGCCTACTGAAGTAAACTAACACCCAACCAGATACAAATGCCACAATGTCTAGGCACCAGCATGTGTATTTCTCATTCCTGGAAATGTATCAGTAAAAAAAACCACAACAAAAAAATAACCTCACAGCTGTCTTTAAATAGGTCCCCTACAAGAAAAAAAAAACTTCACCTGGAAATAAAAACACACACACACAGTAGGCCATTGTGGCTGGGGAGAACAGTGACAAGATTTATAAAACTGCATACACATCGGGACTGGATGTAAAAAAAAAAAAAAAAAAAAAAGCAGCACATGACTGCTTATTCCATTATCCTGAAAAAAATAAGAGTAAATAAAAAAAATAAAAAAATAAACTGTACTTACTGTGGTGTCGTCGCCTGGCAGTGTCAGCTGCGGACGACACATGACGCCGTCACTGCAGCGACTGTAGCGCGACAGTGACAGTAACACATCCAGCACTGCCAGACACGCCACTGCCTGGTTCCACTTGGTGTACCTGACATGACATAACACATCACATAATTTGTGTACCTTGATAGAACACATCATGCATATATTGTGTACCTGATGTAAGATGTCAAACATTATTTGTGTACCTGATTACACATCATGCACGTTTGCATACCTAATATAATACATCACGCATTATTTGTGTACCTGATGTAAGATGTCAAACATTATTTGTGTACCTGATTTAACACATCATGCACTGTTTAGGTACCTGATATAACACATCATGCACTGTTTATGTACCTGATATAACACATCATGCACTATTTGTGTACCTGATGTAACACATCATGTACTATTCCTGTACCTGATACAACACGTCATGCACTATTTGTGTACCTGATATAACACATCATGTGCTATTTGCTACCTGACATGACACAGCACATCATGTGCTGTTTGTGTGTGTGTGTACTTGACCTGACATGTCACGTATTATGACACAACAAATCCTGTGTTAGTAAGTATCTGACATGTTTGTGTATCAATTATAATGTATCCTGTTCCCCTTTGTGTACATGATCTAACACAACACATCCACCATTTGCCATGACACAACGCATTCTGTTGTGTACCTGACATGTCACAATGCATTCTGTTGTGTACCTGACATGACACAACACATTCTGTTTGTGTAAGTGACAGACACAACACATCCCATGTCAATGTGTATCTCAGGTGACACACTATGTCCTCTTCTTTCCATACCCGACTTGACACAACACATCCCATGTCACTGTGTATCTCAGGCGACACTTAATGTCCTCTACTTCCATACCCGACATGACACAACACAGTCATAGCACACACTGTGCGCTCCTGACACCACACAACACACACTGTCACACCACGACAGCATGAAGAAGAAGAAGAAGAAGAAGGATTACACCCACACACACACAGACAGACCCAGCCCGGCGGTCACCTCTCATCGAAGCTGTGGAAGATCCTCCTCATGATGTCCTTCAGGGCTACATCCTTCCTCTCCTCCGCGTCAGTCAGCTCCACCAGCAAGTTGTCGATCTCGGTGGTGCGGTATCGCTTGGCTCCCTTCTTGGATGACATCAGCTCGTACTCTTCTGGCACCCTCTTCAGCACAGCTTCCGGAACTTCCATCTGGTAACGGCTCCTGCCTGACCCCCAGTACGTCACCGTCTGTTTTCAACAAAAAAAGAGAAGAAGGAATATTTAGGATGTAAAGGTAAAGGTGTCCCATAACTTGTGTGGTCGTAGGGAGCGAGGCGTCAGAGACCTCAGCTTCTCTAGGGCCAGCATGTTGAGAGCGGTGCCCATCTCCTCTCTCCCTCGCTGCTTTACCTTCCCTGACCCTGAAGAGGGCAGGTACCCATTTACAGCTGGTGAACTGGGAACTGTACTGTAGCCAAGGCGCGCAAACGGTCACACATTATTTAGGATGAAATACAGTAAAAAACGCCAAATCTGGAAAACCATCTTGAAAACTCCCTCTCATCTACCAGCTCTGAACCCTGCTGGGACTGGCATCTTCCGCTATTCTTGTCACAATGATCCACTTGTTTCAGGAGTACAAGGTTTCTTGAAAGTACGCTAACAGTAGATAACAAAGTGCACCACTGCTTCATTCAGACTGTGGCGCTAATCAGTACATCTTGGCGTCCCTAGGGCACAACTTATGTCTTGGTATCAACAACGATGATGCATGTGCACGTAGCGCAACATTTTGAGATTATAAAAAGGCAGTTGCGATGCACACTGTTAGTTCAAATATGCCGTCCAAGTTTTTCTGTGTCTGTAGGCGCACTGTCACATTATCTTGCGGCAATATCAAAGGAAATCCTGCAAGGGTGCACACCCTAGCATCAACTGTTCCCTGTATCAACACCCTGGCCAACCCAGGATGGTTACCACGTGACACAGCCACAGCCTTACCCAAGAATCAAGGGATAGAAACCCCCCCCCCCAAAATTCACGCGAAGACTGACCTTACAGCCCAGACGTTTCTTCTGTTGCTCCAGGTACTCCTGAAGTTCGGTCTCCAGACGACGGGTGTCTGACATGGCCGTGTCAAAGTCCTCGTCCACCCCTGCCCATACAATACAGAACAGCTGCTGCTATAGGAGTGTGCGTGCGTGTGAGAAGAGAGACATGTAATTTATTAATTTTATTTGTGAACGTTGCATGCGCATGAACTAACTTGAATGTAAGCGCTTTGATTTGCGTGTTCTACAGATTCAGCGCTATTTTAAATCCAATATATTAATATTATATAATATATATAATTAATATATTATTTTTTTTTTTTTTAAATATTTTTTTTTAACATGTAACAGAACATTATAACTTAATGACACATGTATTCACATGTTATTTTTTTATGATGGTACGAAAATCTGTGTATGAGCTTTGATTGTTTGACAAAAAAGTAAGAATGCTTATGATAAAACACAAAAGGGGAATAGGAAAATAATGGACTGGGTAGGAGGGGGGGGGGGGAGGAGAGGGGGAGAGAGAGAGAGAGAGAGAGAGAGAGAGAGAGAGAGAGAGAGAGAGAGAGAGAGAGAAACTGAAACCTATTATACAAACATTTCAGCCGCTGAATTATGTTTGATTTAATACAGGAAATGACATGACCAAACGTTTTTATGATCAGAATCTGCACGGCAGAATAACACAAAAGTCAAGTGGACATCAAAATGCACACTACAGATAATATATATATAAAAATAAAAAAGTGAGTGTTCATTAGCCATGTTTTTTCCCCTAATAAGAACACAGATCATAAGAGGAAACAATATCCAGGGTTACGTGTCAAACCAGCAACCACAAACAGTAGGTTTTTTTTGCTAACTACAACCCCCCCACCTGGCAAAAGTATTCCTTACCTTTGCTGGGTACGATCACACCGTCTTTGCGTGCTTTCTCATGGTTGAAAGCTTTCTGAAACACCACCACAACAACATCCACTTGACAGGAGAAAGAGGAAGGAATAAGGAAACACAAATAGAACAAAGACTGCACAATCACTATTGTTTGTAACTTATTAACACTACACTGATAAGATCTGGAGGCATTGTAAGAAGAATGCTCACAAACTCAATCCAATCCACTCGTGTTGTTTATAGCCCCGCCGACCACACAGGCCATGCTCACAAACTAAACCTCACATTCAGGATGATGTTTACGCAAGCTTCTGCACCAATAAACTTTTAAGGATTTTTCTTTGATAACTCTGCGTTTCCCTGATCTAACCTGTAGATTAAATGTCAAGACTGTCATATGTTCATACTGTGCTTTTAAGTTAAATTCAGAACATTTATTTTACCACAGCAGATGGACAGCTGCCACTTGATCAATGGGGCTGATGCTGCCTGCTGAGTATACCATTAACCCTTTGCTGGGCACAGCAAAATCATTTGTCACCTTCCTGCTGGGCAGAGAAAATGGAGGTGGATGGCTCGTGAGTGGGTGTATGTATTTAACATGCAATAACTCTACAATGGTCAGGTGGATTTTGATGAAATAAAAACAGCAAGATGCAGAAATGAATAAAGAAATTGCTAATACCCAATTTTTGTCATTATTTTTATTTTCTTTTAGAATTATAATGCATAAACACACAAAGTCATTGATTGGTTTGCGTGTGTTACAGTTAGCGTTGCAATAACTTTAGAATGCGTGCATGGATTTTGATTAAATAAAAACTAAAACATTAAGAAACAATTATAGAAAAGATATTTTCAACCTCCTGTTGGTTTTATAGTTTTTTTGATAAATGGTGCACGAACACATCGAACATTCCGACGACCGCCATTTTGTTTACCGATGATCGCGATCAGCTTAACGTTTAAGTTTGAGCCGCTGCCGTATCAAAATCCCGAATAGCAACCAAATAACAAAATATATCAAGTTCTGAACCATTGCCGAACTTGAAATCCGCGATAATTTCCCCAAATCTAAGAGTAGAATTCAAAACGCGTATCGGCCGTGTTAGATTTGACGATCGATTTTCGTCTCGAACTTCGCCGTAGTCAAAGTCGTCTCTCTCACTTCAGTCAACAAACTCAGAAGTGCACACACTACTAGGATCGATTACATCGATATTTGAGCCTAGATACACATCTCACAGCGTCATATTTTCGGCATGGAAGCTGTAAAAACGATCGTACATGTCGGGTTCGAAGATAGCATCCATCTTGGAAAAATTTGCGATTTTTTTCCTCCAAAACTTGCAACAAACTCACTCCAATCGCCGCCATTTGTAATAAACATGCGGAAGTCTCGCGGGCAGTCTCGTGGCTTCTATATTCACGAGATTTGAAGCGAGATTGGCGGGAATTTCGAATGTATGATCGCTCTAAAGTGACGGTCATGTCGCCGGGCGCTTTGCCCAAGGACAGGGTCGGGCGCTTTGGGGCGTTGTGCCCAGCAAAGGGTTAAAAAAAAAAAGATATTAAAAGCATAAAATCTTAAAAAATACAGTCATTCGATTTCATGGTTTCATATGCATTTCCTTCTTGTCTCGTGATCTTAGCTGCTTGAATGAATTCCAAAATGATTGTCTTAGTTTCCAACTCTCAAAAAAGTTCCAAATTACAGAGACTCTTCACATAAAGCTTCAGTTTGCCACATCATTAAAGGAAGTGTGTTTCTTTTCATTAAAAAAAAAGTATAATTTCTAGTGCATCATTTAAAAAAAAAAAAAATTCTTACTCCATCTTTCAACAATTCATCCCTTACTCCACATGTATCAATAAATTCTTCAAACTATCAGTTGATAATCTGCATATCACTTTCAGCACTGTTTTTAAAATTGCTACAATTTTTCTGACAGAGAGAACATCAGATAATCCTAATCCAAGTTGCTAGCAAAAACAAACAAAATCTCAAAACAAAGCAAAAATCATGCCCCCCCCCCCCCCCCCCCCCCCCCCCCCCCCCCCCCCCGGAAAAATGTACAAAAAGTTGCAAAAAAAAAAGAAGACAATGAAAACAAACAAACAAGTCAAAACCTCTTCCTGAAAGAAGTTTTTCTGACCTCGAAGAATTCCAAGTCCTCGGTGAGGTCAGGAAATTTTCCTTCCTGTGTCTCGGAGTCCAAGAGAACAGTGTTCTTCAGCAGCTTAGACCTGGAATGAAGCCATGTCTTGATTGTTAGCAGGCATTCCTGGTCAGAACTGATCACACCATTCATTTACTGCTAGAAATGGATCTTTTCAAGTTTGGATCAGTGTGTGTGTGTGTGTGTGTATGTGTGTGTGTGTGTGTATGTGTTTTATTAATTTATTGTATTTATTCTTTTATATCGAAGATAAAGGAATAAGCACTCTTGTGCTTTTTTACATCCAGTCCCTGTGTGAATGCAGTTTTGTGTGTGTTTGTATGTGTGTGTGTGTGTATGAGGTTGTGTATTTGTGTGTGTGCATAAACTGTATGTGAGTGTGTGTATTCGAGCGTGTGTGAGCGTACGTAAATTCGTGTATTTCAATGAGTGCACACATAAACTCGTTGCTGTATCTGAGTGCGAGTTATTTTTGTGTATGTCTGACAAGTTGACAAGTCACATGAGTCAAGTCAAAAAGAATTCAATCAATCATCCTACAAAGGGTATTTACTGTGGTTGCAAGCATACGTAAATGTACATGTGAAGAGCCAGGGTTTGAACATGCACATACCTATGCATATGTCAGACAATTTCTTGCTTTAAAAAAAAAAAAGAAATCATTAAATAAATTGCTGCAAGAGGCTTCTCCAACTCTGCACACCCCACACAAACTCACTTGAAGCTGGACGCGGCCTTTGAAAACTTCTTCATGATCTTCATGCCCGTTTTGAATCCTCCCAGGGTGGCCAGGAAATCTTCAATTTTCCGCTTGCTGTGAGAAAAACACACAACCCCCCACATGATGGCATGGATATGATCAACACACACGGTGAACATAACAATCACTTTACTAGTATCTGTAACTTCATGCAAGAAAACACACACAAAACCCCCCACATGATGACATGGATATCAACGCGCAAGGTGAACATAACAATCACTTTACTATTCTCTGTGACTTCATGCTTGATCGCTATACTAACACGCAGGTGACATCAGTTGTAGCCACACCTCTACGCACTAGTTATCTATTTATGCTTTTATATATCGAGGATGATAGAATAAACACTCATGTGCTCTTTTTTTTACATCCAGTCCCTGTGTGTATGCAGCTTTGTAAACCATGTCATCTGTTCTTACCAGCACACAATAGCCTACTCTTACGAAAAGCAGACAGGATTTAACTTGTGCACAAGATGTTCTGCGTGCGTGTGCAGACGGGACCTCGGTTTATGGTCTCATCCGCAGTAGCCAGTGTTAGGCAGCTTGAGGATGAGACATGACACGTCAATGAGACACGACACATCAATGAGACATGACAGACATGACACGTCAATGAGACACATCACACCAATGAGACACGACACATCAATGGTGAATGTCAAATCATAACGTTGTCACAGTGCACTGGTCTCACTTGGCCACAATCTGACAAACTTAACACGCACTAGACACTGGGACTATGCCCGTTTTAAACTGAGAATAGAGCAAAAACTCCCTTTGCTGGAAATCTGGCTTTTTTCCCTCTTTCGTTCCTTAGCTAGAGAGCTTCAAGGTTCACAGTGGTGAGATGTGCTGTATGTGACTTCTTCTCTTCTTCTTCTGACTGTTTGTCTATCATCTAGGTGAGCACATTCGACTTCATGGAGTTTACAAGAAAAATAATGTTCTTGGTTATATATAGTAAAGGTAAAGGTGTCCCATAACCTGTGCAATCGTAGGGGAGCAAGGTGTCAGAGACCTCAGCTTCTCTAGGGGCCAGTATGTTGAGGTGCCCATCTCCTCTCCCTCACTGCTTTACCTTCCCTGACCCTTAAGAGGACAGGTACCCATTTACAGCTGGGGGAACTGTACTGAAGCCGAGGCGCACAAACGTTCACCCATCCAACTGGTAGCCATGCTCGACGCTGCTTAACATTGGCTGGGGGAAAGCGAGTGCTTTGACCACTGAGCTATACCATCCCCTTGATTATATATGTTTTTCATATCGAAGGTTTCTAGCCTGAATGCTATAACGGGTATAATGTTTCTATGCATGACGGAAAGAGAAGAGAGGAAGAACTACCTGTGAGATTTAAGAATGGATGAGAAGAGACTGATAATAACAATGTGTGAGACATAAAAAGGGATAAGAAGAGAGTGTGATAACAACATGTGAGACATGAGAACGGATAAGATGAGACTGTGCTAATAACAACATGCAAGACATAAGAACGGATAAGAAGAGACTGTGATAACAAACAAACATGATATATACCTGTATGTGACCTCTTCATACATGACGGCTCTGCCTTCTGGTGGTTTGCCAATCTTTTGGCCGATCCCAGGCTGTGGATTCTGCAGCACAAAACAGCACACCGATGCATACAGGTTACAGGGATACAGCAGGAACACCTTTCTGTTCTTCCCCTCTTTCTTGGTGTGTGCGTGTGTGAGTGTGCGTGTGTGTGTGCTTGTGTGAGAGAGCATGTGTATGTACACGTTAACGAGAGAGAGAGAGAGAGAGAGAGAGAGAGAGAGAGAGAGAGAGAGAGAGAGAGAGAGAGAGAGAGAGAGAGAGAGGGAGGAGAAGAGTACGTGTTTGTGTGTGTGTGCATGGTTTGAGTGCAAGTGCGTGTGTGTGTATCACAGCTGTCAGTTTCCCCCCACTTTTAACTCCTCTTAGTTTGCTATCCTATCCATCCCAGCCCAGATGGTGTTAAATATTGCAGGAACTGACCACACTTGAACCTGGTAAAAGGAAGGGGTGGGGGGCGCAACGAATTTGCACCACTGACCAAGAGTTATGCTGGATTTGTGCGCTGTGGCATGTATACAGTGGTTTTTTTTTTCTTCATTTTTGGGTGTACCTTCTTTAGCATCCACCACCTCACAGCTGTCAGTTTCCCCCACTGTCAGCTGCTCTCAGCTGCTAATTAATCCATCCTATCCCAGCCCAGATGGGGCCAGCTGGTGCTATTTATAGCAGGAACTGACCACACTTGGACTAGGTAAAAAAAAAAAAAAAAAAAAAAGGGACGTGCTAAATTCAGAACTCTTGACTGAAGGGATGTTGAGATTTGTGAGGTGTGCTCCACTCCCCACAAAAAACTGTGATGGGGCGGTAAGTAGATTATCTCCCATGCGATCAGAACCCTGTCGCAGCGTTGTGTTACTAAATCGAGACACACCTGCGAATTGTGCAATAGTCTGTTTCCTAGGGTGGTGGTCAAAATCCCTTCATTACACACACTTTGCCTTCATGGTGAAAGGTAGAATTCATGCAACCTCTTTTTAGAGATCATGTCCTAACTGGCTAGCTGTACCCACCCGAGAAGCTGTGCAGAGATGGGACATCGCAAGTGTCCACTCTGTTACGTAACAAACCAAAACAAAACCAAACCAAAATAATCAAACGCACAAAAAAAATCTAACACAAAATTAAACACACAAAAAATTCAAACACACAAAAAATTCAAACAAACACAAAAAAATCAAACACACAAAAAAATCAAACACAAAAAAATCAATACACACAAAAAAATCAAACGCACACAAAAAATCAAACACACACCAAAAAATCAAACCCACAAAAAAAATAAAACATTCAACCACACAAAAAAAATCCTACAAAAAAAAATCAAACCCACACAAAAAAATCAATCCCCCCCCCCCCCCCAAAAAAATCAAACACACCACAAAAAAATCAAACACACACAAAACCCCCACCCCCCCCAAAAAAAATCAAACACACCAAAAAAACCCCCTCAAAAATCAACCCCCTACCTGCTGAGCAGTCTCTCCAGGTCGGGCATTCTTCATGGTGTCGGAGGCTTCAGTGGCACTCCTGCATCTCCATCAGCGACTCCACCGCTCCAGGCGGTCGTGATGGACGCCGGCTGACACACGGAGCACACACCCACTGCTGCAACAGCCGCTTACCTGCACACACAAAAAACGGTGTCCATCAGTCACACACTGTGCACGCCTTACCTACCACAGTTCACAGTCACAGCTCCACCACGCAATGCACCAGAGGTAAATTTTTAGCTACTGACATGTTATTGATAAATCTGCAATGAAACGGCTGTACAAAAAAAAAGAAGAAAAAAAAGAAACCAGATTGAAATTCTGACAATTCTATGAAAAGTTGTTTCATGTTGAAATGATAAGACTGCAGGAAATGACAAAATGAGAAATGGACAAGTTTACTATCGTAAGAGGTGGTCAGACTAGGGCGTGGGTGGGTTTTTTTGTTTGTTCTAAATTCTAAAAAAAAGTGTGCATATCCAGAGATAATGGGTTCGAATCTCAGTCAGAACTCATCACATACATAAAGGGACAAGCAGAGAGACATCCCGAGTCATGAACTGGATGTGGGCCGGCTCCCCTAGAGTGTAAAGGAAGATTAAAGGCCCGAAACACTTAACAGTTTGAAGGGGGCTTCTCCTCTGAGGACTCTCTGCTGCCACGCTGTACGCGAGTTTTTTACCACTGAATAAAATCTATTAAAACCAGAACCAATCCAATCCAATGATGTTGCTTAGAGCCCCGCCGACCGCACAGGCCATATCGGGGCTGTCACCTCGTCACATTTTAAAACGCGTATTAAAAATGTGTGACTATGTACAGTTTAAAACAGGATAAAAAACCAACTCGACTGTCCTTGCTTGTATCGACGCCCTGGTCAACCATAAGGGTCAGCCCAGGACGGCCATCACGTCGTGGGAAAAACCCACATCGATCACACATAAAAAGAGATAAAACCAAAACCAGATTCCTTAAAACGACCTCGTCCTCACAGAGCAACCATACCACTTTCACTCCTATCAGACAGGAAAAGCCTGATTCTCTCAGGACCAAAACCAGAACGGCCCAAGGCTGCCCAAGACATCCTCACCAAAAGGGGTGGAGCAGGTGTCCAGCTGTTGAAGCAGGGTGCCCTCCCTGTCTCCTGTGGAGGCGTTTTCCACTACCTCCAGGTTAAAGAGGGTCACACCGTCCAGAACCTGACACACACACACACACCTTTTACTATACATACCACACCTTGCATGCGCACACCTTAAATCCTCTTCCGCTTTTCGAAAGAGTAGGCCACTGACTGTGGGCCTGAGGGAACGGATGACAAGGTTTACAAGACTGCATACACACGGGGGGACTGGATAGTAAAAAAAAAAAAGAAGTGCACAAGTGCTTTATTTCATTACCCTTGATATAAAAGAATCAATAAATAGACAAATGAATAAATACATAGAAAGGACCTGACCCAATTTACATAGAAAGAACCTGACACACACAATTTGCATAGAACGAACCTGACACACAATTTGCATAGAATGAACCGATACACACAATTTGCAAAGAAAAAACCTGACACACACAATTTACATAGAAAAAACCTGACACACTCAATTTACATAGAAATTATCATTCAGTTTGACAGACGCTATAACCGAGTGGATCAGACCAGTCAACTTCTATCCTACAGATCCATTAAGTCATTGGTCCGGATTTTGGCAGTGTGAGAGGTGAATGAACGATCTCCCAGGTCAACTCCAAGTACAGACCTGCCAGTGCCTTGATTTCCTTCATGTCTATATAAACACTTGCAGAAAATGAAATATGTAAGTTAAAGATCCTGTAATTCATGTCAGTGTTCAGTGGGTTATGGAAACACAAACATACACCCCCTAAGGTGGAATGCGGCTACCTTCTATCTATCTATCCCTTAGTCTGGCGACCGTGGGGGCACCCCTGAAGACTTTACAACCAGCTCCCTCCATTCCTCTCTGTGTTCTGCCTTTCTCAAAATTTGGATGAGTTCTAGGCCTGTCCATTCGCTGATGTTGTCCTCCCATCTATTCCTTGGCTGCCTCTTTTTCTTCCTCCTTGGACAATGCCTTGCAGTATTGTTTGTTGCACGACCTTTGATATTGTTACATGCCTGTACCATTTAAGTTTACGCTTCTTTACGAGTGATAGAAAGTTTATATGAAAGCTACCTTCATGGTGGGCAAAAACAGTTGCATACACAAAGTCTCACGGAACCTCGAAGCTCTAGCAGAGGAACAAAAAAACCAAACCCAACCAATCATTACATTTTAACTTTTGTGACTCATATCATTTAGTTTTTAACTTTGAGCATTCTTTTCAAACACAAACATCTTTTTTTTTCACACACACACCCACATCTGTCAAATAAATACACAGAAAGAACAAAACAAATCCTTAGTTTTTATTACAAGTTAACCAAATATTTGTACTCTTTCATAACGAATGTCTAGATGATGAGATAAATCAAGCGATTTACCATATTCTTCTGGTGAGCATTGAAGACTGTAGCCTGTCGTTTCTCTGGGGCCCTGTCAAGGGGCAGATACTGCTCAAATTTCTTCATGGACAGAACTTCGTGGTCCATAAGGGAATACTGTAGGTACCTGAAAATGGACAGGAATCACTATGTGGATCTTTACATGTATTGTCTTCTTGAATAAACCACAATGTGGATCTTTATGTGTACTGTATTCCTGACTGCATCAGAATGTGGGTCTTTTTATATATATATGTGATGCTCCACCACGGAATGAGTTGCTTAGCACCTGGCCCCCTTTTCCACTGGGAGCCATTCAAGGCAGGTAGGGTCAAGTTGTCAATTTTGAGATATTATAAAACCATGTAATTATTCTACCTTGTAATGAAACATCAAGTCATAATTTTGTATCCTTTTGCCTTTAAACATGTTTTAAAAATCCCCAAGCCCCCATTCTAACTGCTTATTTTGATATTAAACATGTCAATTTCTCATTCCCTAAAGTCTTAAATTTCAACTTGTAAAAACTTTTAATAAATTAATTTACAATCTGTTTTTTATATTGTATAGCCCTATTATTGCAAATTGATAACATGTCAATAACTAAAAACTTACCTCTGGTACAATGCGATGACTCATTATGTGGTGGAGCATCACATATTATCTTCCCGATTGAACCTCTATGTGGCTCTTTATGTACTTAGGAAAACTGGATTAAAAAATCCATGACCATCTTTCTTCGCAACATTGTAGATTATACGCATTAAATAACAGGCCCTTAAATAAGCCAGAGTCCCATAGTTTAACATTTTGTTTCGTGCTGTTTTGTAGTAGTAGTAGTAGCAGCAGTCATAGAAGGCTAAGAGAAAGTTCGAGAGCGTGTGCAGTAATTAGTAGTATTAATGTGTTCAAAGGCATTATTCAAAAATAGTATTCTTACATGTGGGTCGAAATGTATCATTCCAATAAGCTCGCACTAAGAAAAGATTGTGATGGAATATGATTTAATTCACCCTTTTCCCCAACATACATAGAAGATGTTTCATTTCATGAATGAATTTCAATGTCCGGCAAAGAAGGCATTTTGCACGGGTCGAGACTTACTGAATGTTGCTAACGAAGGACATTTCAAAGACTTCGTGAGGAACAGGGCAGGGAAAAATTTACGTCCACTTTGGTCTCTGTTGAACAGAACGATCACAATACTACAGCTCCAGAGATCTCAACACCATGTTACAACACCTTGCTGCCATCAGCCCCAAAGAATCGCGCTGAAAAACGACTATAAAAGATTTGTGGTCGAAATGCTCAATCAGAACTTACATGAAGATTATGTGTGTGAATTTCTATACTTATTAATCACATAAGAGTAGTTGAATGTAATACAGAATTACATGAAATTATGTGTGGAATCAATAGCAAAACTTCATGATATGATTTGGTGAGACTGCTAACGACAACACTTATGAGATTTTGTTGAATGCTAATGACAGAACTACAAGAAAGTTATGTTGAGACGCTAACAGCAGAACTTACATGAAAGTTATGTTGTGAATGCTAATAGCAGAACTTACATGAAGATTTGATGTTGTGATGCTAATAGCAAAACTTACAAAAAGGGTTATGCGTTTTTTAAAACTAATAGCACAACAATACAAAAAATGTTGCATATGAATTCTAATGCAAAACTTCTATCGTTACAGATTTCCAATCTAACCCAGGTCTTGCAATAACAGATGGGGTAACTGCGCGTGTATTAAACTACATTTGTGTTTACAGAAATGAACCTACCACATACATCCTAAGAATAAATGGCCTTCTTCAGGTGGCAAATTGCTTTCCAGTGATTCAACCTACCCCCCCAAATTTTTGGTTTATACATTTACCATAATAGACACGATTCTGCCACGAGTAAAACTGTCAACAGTGGAAGAGACATTCGCACCACTATCGACACTGTAACACAACACACTATGGATGAAAACACTGTTATACAGCCCTACCAGTATGGATCCTATCACTGTTTCCCTAACATTCTTTGTTTCACCACCCTTTTAGCTATATACAGCACCAAGGCATTGAGGGCGTAGCCGGCCACTGAACTCTCCCCCAGCTCCTCTTGAGTAGTCTCTTCCAAGCGTTTTCAACGTCTTAGATTCTCCCAGGAATTCTTCCGGGTGTTAGGCTTCCTTGATGGCCGAGGGTAAACTGTGGAGAGGCAATGATTTTCTGGACCTTCGCCCACACTCAACAGGATCTGGCCTGGGTTAATGTGAATTTCATGTCCAAGCACGAACATTCAGCCGCGAGCAGTGGGTCGCACTGAACTGGCCACTGTGGGCGACAACACAAAGTCTGGGTCATGATCATAATAAAGACTCGCTGTAGTCCATTTGGTTAGGTTGGACCGTATCTAAAGGATGCGAGTCCGATCCCAGTTCCGCTATGGCGTTGTGCCCCTCTGCTGCCGTCAGCCCCAAAGAATCGCCTGAAAAACAATATAAAAAGAGTTATGTGTGTGAATGCTAATAGCAGAACTTACATGAAGAGTTATGTGTGAGACTGCTAACAGCAGAACTTACATGAAGAGTTAAGTGTGTGAATGCTAACAGCAGAACTTACATAAAGAGTTATGTGTGTGAATGCTAATAGCAGAACTTACATGAAGAGTTATGTGTGTGAATGCTAACAGCAGAACTTACATAAAGAGTTATGTGATGTGTGTGAAAGCTAATACCAAAACTTACATGAAGAGTTATGTGTGTGAATGCTAATAGCAGAACTTACATGAAGAGTTATGTGTGTGAATGCTAATAGCAGAACTTACATGAAGAGTTATGTGTGTGAATGCTAACAGCAAAACTTACATGAAGAGTTATGTGTGTGAATGCTAACAGCAAAACTTACAAAAAGTGTAACGTGTGAATGCTAATAGCGAAAATTATAAAAAGCGTTATGTGTGTGAATGCTAATAGCACAACAATACATATAGAGTTATGTGTGTGAATGCTAACAGCAAAACTTTCTATCTTTTACGGACCCCATAACTTAACCTGGTTGTGCTGATATAACGGCCACAGCACTACTGCTGCTGGCTGAATTAATAGCAATGGTGGGTTACACAAACAGGAACCTACCCAGGATACATCCCCTAAGTAAGTAGCCATCTTCAGGTGGGCAAAAAAGGTCACATATGCAAAAATCCACCCCCCCCCCAAATTTTTGGTTCCTACATTTACCATAATAGACACATCTGTCAAGAGTAAAACTGTTGACAGGTGGAAGAGACATTTCGCACACACTAGCCGACACTGTGAACACAATACATTTATGGATGAAAACACAGTTACACCCTAAGCGCTATGGACCCTATAACTATCTCCCTCCCTCCTTCCTTCCAACACACCTGTCTTACCATCAGACACCAAGGCTTTGAGGGCGGCCGGCCACTGACTCTCCTCCCCTCCTCTTGGAAGTAATCCTCTTCCAGCAGCGTTTTCAGCGTCTTGGAGCTCTCCCAGAATTCCTTCACGGGGGTCAGGGCTTCCTTGATGGCCGAGGCGTAGCTGTGGATGAGCTGCATGGATTTCTGGGACATGCGGCCTCGCTCGAACAGGATCTGAGCGGGGGTGTGGTGAGCAAGCACCGTCCTCAGCCGTGAGCAGTGGCGGTCGTCACTGAACTGGCCCACCTGTGTGGCACAACACACAATGTTGGGGTCATAATCATAATAATCAGCCGCCGCTGTAGTCTAGTGGTTAGGGCGTTGGACTCGTAATCTAAAGGTTGCGGGTCCGATCCCAGCTTTCCGCTATGGCGTTGTGCCCTTGGAAAAGGCACTTTACGGCTATTTTCTCACCCCACCCAGGTGTAAAAGGGGTACCAACCTTGTGTTGGGGGTTAACCCTGCGATAGACCGGCGTCCTATCCAGGGGGGAGTCTATGACTCTCAGTCGCTTAACGCCACAGAAACAGGGATAAGCGCCGGCCTGATGAGCCTTATGGCTCAGGACAGACTTTAACTTTTTAAAAATCATAATATTGTTCATAGCCCTACCGACCTCGAAAGCCATATCAGCGCTGTCACCTCATTCAGTTTTTAAACTTACTGATGAAACATATTATGATTGATCAGGGTTTAAGGTGGACCACTGCGTCACTTTTAGCAAATTTTTGTTTCTCAGAAACTACTTAAGATATCTGCATGAAATTTGGTACACATACTAAGTGCATTAACCCTTTGCTGGGCACAACGCCCCAAAGCGCCCGACCCTGTCCTTGGGCAAAACGCCCCAAAGCGCCCGGCGACATGACCGTCACTTTAGAGCGATCATACATTCGTAATTCCCGCCAATCTCGCTTCAAATCTCGTGAATATAGAAGCCACGAGACTGCCCGCGAGACTTCCGCATGTTTATTACAAATGGCGGCGATTGGAGTGAGTTTGTTGCAAGTTTTGGAGGAAAAAAATCGCAAATTTTTCCAAGATGGATGCTATCTTCGAACCCGACATGTACGATCGTTTTTACAGCTTCCATGCCAAAAATATGACGCTGTGAGATGTGTATCTAGGCTCAAATATCGATGTAATCGATCCTAGTAGTGTGTGCACTTCTGAGTTTGTTGACTGAAGTGAGAGAGACGACTTTGACTACGGCGAAGTTCGAGACGAAAATCGATCGTCAAATCTAACACGGCCGATACGCGTTTTGAATTCTACTCTTAGATTTGGGGAAATTATCGCGGATTTCAAGTTCGGCAATGGTTCAGAACTTGATATATTTTGTTATTTGGTTGCTGTTCGGGATTTTGATACGGCAGCGGCTCAAACTTAAACGTTAAGCTGATCGCGATCATCGGTAAACAAAAATGGCGGTCGTCGGAATGTTCGATGTGTTCGTGCACCATTTATCAAAAAAAACTATAAAACCAACAGTAGGTTGAAAATATCTTTTCTATAATTGTTTCTTAATGTTTTAGTTTTTATTTAATCAAAATCCATGCACGCATTCTAAAGTTATTGCAACGCTAACTGTAACACACGCAAACCAATCAATGACTTTGTGTGTTTATGCATTATAATTCTAAAAGAAAATAAAAATAATGACAAAAATTGGGTATTAGCAATTTCTTTATTCATTTCTGCATCTTGCTGTTTTTATTTCATCAAAATCCACCTGACCATTGTAGAGTTATTGCATGTTAAATACATACACCCACTCACAAGCCATCCACCTCCATTTTCTCTGCCCAGCAGGAAGGAGACAAATGATTTTGCTGTGCCCAGCAAAGGGTTAATAAAGCTATCTGTGCAAAGTTTGAAGTATGTAAGTCCAACAGATATGATAATGTGATAATTTTTCCAAAAAAATAGGGGTCAGTGTTTGGCCCATCTACTGCTTTCAAAATATGCAATGCATGATGAAGTTTACCATTTTTCCTGTTTGATTTGACATCACTGTGTGCTATGATCACAAAAAAAAATAGTTTAGTTCATAAAATATATTTTTCTTTTTTTTTCAAAAGTGCCAAAAAAATTTTGCTCCAGTTTTTAAATTTTTATTTCATGGTATTGAAAAACTATAATAGCTACAGAGTTCAAACTGTCTCATTGCACTCAGCACACATTTCTACACCAGCATACCAAATTTCAGTGGATTATTTTCATTAGGTTAGAAGTTACAGGTGGGCCAAATAACAGTTGCGGCCGAAAAACCACGTTATGAGAAAAATGCCCGTAAAGATTTAGTTAACAATTTAATTAATGAAAATCATGTTTAAACATTACCAAAAAATTATGCATGGTAAAATAACAATAGGCCAACACTACTGAGTGATTAGAAACAGCTTTTCTCATAGAATAAATTTTTCAGGAGGTTCCTGGGGCATACACCCCCCTCTGCCTGCCTGGCTATGTTCATGTTCCGCATGCATTACACTTTCTTCTTTTTTTTCCTCTTCTTTTTGGCCCTATCAGATGATTTTCTAGTGGCTGTTTTCACTCTGAGAATGTCTGATTTATCTACAAACACTTCTGCATTGCTCACTGCCACAAAATCCAGTCCAGCAAGCACAATATTGCTGGAAAAGTATCTTGCCTCCAGACATCAGGCTGACTGTCTTCTTCATCTAAGCTTTGAATATATTGTTGATAATGTGATAACTAAGATGTGTGAGGATGCAAAACAGAATGCAAAACAACTGTGTGATTGTGGAAAATACAGGAGAAAGTAAAAAAAAAAAATTTTAAAAAAGGGGGGGGAGGGGGGGGGGGGCAGAGAAGAAAAATTATGGGTGAAGGTTTTTCTTTTCTAACACCATTCACTGTGTCAAACTCAGTAAAAACAATTCTTTTGTGAATTATCATTAAATTTAAAACTGCCTCTGAAAACACAAACAACTAAATAAAAAATAAAACTGAGAATATGGGAAAAAAGTGAGTGAGTACTGAATAGCCCTTGTCAGAGACTGCAAACCAGAAATTCAGGCACTACTGTATTCCTGCTAAGTACCAACAACACATAACTTATTGGGGAAAAAAGTGCCCTGCTATATTCCCAAAATAGTAATAAATCGATGGAAAATGTAGAGCTCTATAATTTCACTTTGTGCACCTTTATGTTGTCACCCAACTTTCCAAGGGTGACACATCACTGATGATGTTCTGTCGTTTGAGAAGTTGTGGGCCCCGCGGATCGGTTTATTTTTCTTGCGCATCGAGTCTATATCAAAACTAGTGTCGCTGTCAGCCACTGATACACGTTTTTTCGGAGAAAAACTTCAATTTTCGCATCAATGAAGTAAGCGAGTGGTTATCGGCAACATCGTGAGTTGATGTGCATGGCACAGCAAAACTAGGTCACCACTCCAGCCAACGATTGTCAGTCTATTTTCCGTTTTTTCCCGTTTTTCATTCTTTCTATGAAAGGCATTGGTAGTCCAACACTTGTTTTCGGCATATTTTGGCATTTTTGAGACTTTCAGTAAAAAACTTTGGCTGAAAACAGGTCGAATACGTGCATCGAACAGACTCGAGATGTAAACATCCGCCATCTTGGATAAAAGTCACATGACTCTTAGAACCAATCAGCTATTTTTTTACGGCCACAAGCCAATCAGAGACTTCGACTCAACCGTATGCCTGTAGAAAATGCCTCTCGGGTTCCTTCGGATTTGCTCTTCGTGTGTTTCCGTGAGTGAAATTATCCATTGAGAGGTGATGTCAGAAAGTAGGTCAGTGAATGACCTTCACATTGATACCAAACAAGGGGGGGTAGCGAAACTGGTCGGCAAGCGCGACGATCTTCAAACTGATGCAAACTTCGCATTTTTGGGCCACAATTGCTCTAAATTCACCCACCCCTACCTCAGAAAATGATTTTATTTGCAATGAAATCGGTCAAAACAAACAAAATGAGTGATTGAAAAGCAAAGTTGACACATTACTTGACCAAATGCAACCATAATCCCAAAAGTCTTTTTTTTTTTTTTTGGTGAAAACCTATGCCGCGGTCCCCCTTAACCAATAAGGAAAAAAATCATGTTTCATCAGTAAGTGTAAAACTGAATGAGGTGACAGCCCTGATATGTTTCAGTTTTCAGTTTCAGTGACTCCAGCAACCTTTTAACGTCCGGTTCAAAACTAACATGTCCTATAATATAAAATATATCCAAATATCCAACACCGTCCATCTGAAGAAATAACATTAAATGACACAATACCTAAATCATTTCATTCCTTAGTATAAAGACTCCATGCTCAAATCTATCTAACCAATCTCTCAAATCAAAATTTCCTCTATCAATATCAAATCAATTTTTTTTCACTTAAAACCCCAAAAATCTAAAAACCATGTAAATGATAGACATGCATGCAAACAGTCTTGATCTAATATAAATAATCAGAAAAAACAACAACCTGACAACCACTCACATGAAATGTGCCAATGGAGGTATCAACAAAACAGATTCCATATACCACACCATCCTGAGATTCTGTCTGCACACAAAAGAAAAATAAATATTTATGTAATCACCACACACCGTTAGAGCTAGTATATTCATCACCTCAAAATGTATAAAATAGTTGCAGCAAAACCTTGAACAGATTAACCCTTTTTTAAATGTAAAAATAAACTTTTTATGAGTATAATTCCAGTCACATAGTTCTACCAGAGCACCCATCTTCATTTCATGGACATACGGCAAGTTGTTGAAAGGCCTTCAAGTTTGGTATAAAAAAATGACCAGTTACAACTTTGCAATATACTATGCTGTTTTCAGTCTCTATTCAAAGATCAGAACCACTCAAACAAAGCTAACGCTACAATCAACATTGAATATTACCCCCCCACACCTACCTCACCACTTCCCATACCTACCTCACCCACTTCCCACACCTACCTCACCCACTTCCCACACCTACCTCACCCACTTCCCATACCTACCTACCTCACCCACTTCCTACACCTACCTCACCCGCCCACTTCCTACACCTACCTCACCCACTTCCCACACCTACCTCACCCACTTCCCATACCTACCTACCTCACCCACTTCCACATACCTACCTACCTCACCCACTTCCCACACCTACCTCACCCACTTCCCACACCTACCTCACCCACTTCCCTACCTCACCCACTTCCCACTACCTCACCCACCCACACTGTCCTGTGCCTAACTGAAATGCTTTGGTTTGTGTGCTCTACAAGATTCAGTGCTACATAAATCCCATATTATTATTATTATTATTTATTATTATTATTATAATAATTGTTATTACTCACACACGGCCAGCAGGTAGGAGGGTTGGGCATCCCCCACGTCCCCGTCCCTGTGGCTGAAGGACCGCACACCCTGGGTGGACACCTGGCAGATCTCCCGCTTCACCACCCGGTCAAACTTGCTGGGTCTGGCCACTGTCAACAGTCCTTTACACTGACACAGGGTCTGGCCACTGTCAACATAGTCCTTTACAGGGTCTGGCCACTGTCAACATAGCCCTTTACATTGCCACAGGGTCTGGCCACTGTCAACACAGTCCTTCACATTGCCACAGGGTCCTGGCCACTGTCAACACAGTCCTTTACAGTGACACAGGGTCTGGCCACTGTCAACACAGTCCTTTACAGGGTCTGGCCACTGTCAACAGTCCTTTACAGGGTCTGGCCACTGTCAACACAGTTCTTTACATTGCTACAGGGTCTGGCCACTGTCAACAGTCATGTACAGGGTCTGGCCACTGTCAACAGTCCTTTACATTGCCACAGGCTGTCAACACAGTCCTTTACATTGCCACAGGGTATGGCCACTGGCCACTGTCAACACAGTCCTTTACATTGCCACAGGGTCTGGCCACTGTCAACAGTCCTTTACATTGCCACAGGGTCTGGCCACTGTCAACAGTCCTTTACATTGCCACAGGCTGTCAACACAGTCCTTTACATTGCCACAGGGTATGGCCACTGGCCACTGTCAACACAGTCCTTTACATTGCCACAGGGTCTGGCCACTGTCAACAGTCCTTTACATTGCCACAGGGTCTGGCCACTGTCAACAGTCCTTTACATTGCCACAGGCTGTCAACACAGTCCTTTACACTGCCACAGGGTATGGCCACTGGCCACTGTCAACACAGTCCTTTACATTGCCACAGGGTCTGGCCACTGTCAACACAGTCCTTTACATTGCCACAGGGTCTGGCCACTGTCAACACAGTCCTTTACATTGCTACAGGGTCTGGCCACTGTCAACACAGTCCTTTACATTGGCACAGGGCCTGGCCACTGTCAACACACATTGCCACAGGGTCTGGCCACTGTCAACACAGTCCTTTACATTGGCACAGGGTCTGGCCACTGTCAACATACATTGGCACAGGGTCTGGCCACTGTCAACAGTCCTTTACTTTGGCACATTCAACAATATGACCACACATTATTCATCACCTTGAATTTATACATTTTTAAAAAGGTAAGGTAAAGCCGCCGCAGTAGTCTAGTGGTTAGGGCGTTGGACTCGCAATCTAAAGGTTGCGCGTTTGATCCCAGCTGTTGGCTATGGCGTTGTGCCCTTGGAAAAGGCACTTTACGGCTATTTTCTCACCCCACCCAGGTGTAAAAGGGGTACCAACCTTGTGTTGGGGGTTAACCCTGCGATAGACTGGCGTCCTATCCAGGAGGGAGTCTATGACTCTCAGTCGCTTAACGCCACAGAAATCGGGATAAGCACCGGCCTGATGAGCCTTAGGCTCGGGACAGACTTTAACTTTATAATAAGGTAAAGGTGTCCCATAACCTATGTGGCTGTAGGGGAGCGAGATGTCAGAGACCTCAGCTTCTCTAGGGGCCAGCATATTGAGGGTGGTGCCCATCTCCTCTCCCTCGCTGCTTTACCTTCTTTGACCCTAAAGGGGGCAGGTAACCATTGACAGCTGGGTGAACTGGGGGACTGTACTGAAGCCAGGGCGCACAAACGGTCACCCATCCAAAAGGTAACCATGCTCAACACTACTTAAACTTAGCGCCCCCACTTTCAGCTCCTCTCAGCTGCCAATTAATCCATCTCATCCCAGCCCAGATGGGGCCAGCTGGTGCTAATTATAGCAGGAACTGACCACACTTGGACTTGGTAAAAGGAAAGGGCATGATAAATTCAGCACTCTTGACTTAGTAATGTTGGATTTGTGCGCTGTGTTAGAACTTGGACCCTAACTTACAAACCTGTTCCAAAAAAGTTTCGCTAATTCACCTCAAGCCACTGCCGTGATTCTAAGCCACAACTTACGGACCCACAGTTTATCCATAAAGTGAAACAGTCTTCACCACTCAGCTACATCTGTCAAACCCTTTTTTATTTGTGGTCAAACCCAGGACTTACTCTCTCGGCAGCGGTCGGCCATCATCTCCGGGGTCTCTGTCTGCTCCACTCTGGCCACCTTGTACCCTTTCTGGATCAGGGCATCCGCATACCGGCTGTAGGCAATCTCCGGAAATCCGGAGTGAGCATGCTCTCCCTGCAGACAATACATCAACCAGCTGTTGTTGTTGTTTGTTGTGTTGTTGTTGTTCCTCAGTTTAAATCTCTGGGGGTCGCCCAGAATGTGCACTCTGACTCATTCATCATCCCACCTGGGAATCATTGTGAGATTGAAATTGTACACTGAATGAAAAGTTTGCGTGTATCACGACTATTTTCAAGTACCGCCATATAGGCAGCCATACTCCGACTTCAGAGGATTTTTTCTCCTTTAAAGGAGAGTGCAGGTTGTTCTGTTAGGAGCTTGTCCTGGCTGAAGGCAACCTCAACACAACATTTTACAACATCACAACATTTTAACTCTTCTACTACCAAGTTCTGTTTCTCTTACTTACCACTGTATACCAAGTAATTTTTGCACAGTCCTTCAGTTTTACACCTACTGACTTTAAAAAATCATAAAAAATCAGAATGAAGATATATTTGCATGAAATTTTCTGTGCTTGTGTACTTTTGAATAAAGAAAATATATTTTGTCATTTGACTCTTGTGTGCTTTGTGGTTGTTGAGCGGTTGTGTTGTTGTTGTTGTTGTTGTTGGCTATGGTGGTTATTCAATAATATGTGTAATTATTACTATTTCAAAGGGTAAAGGATCATAAAAATGAAGTAAAATGAAAGCAGACATACAAACATGCATAATAAAAAAGTTAGCTTATCAATATTAGTAGACTATGCGAACACACTCACGAACAAGTATACAAGCTGACAAACAGACAAACAAAAAAAACTCCACAATCAGTTAGTTGATAGTTAGTTCAAATTTATTGAACTTACTTTATGTACATCTGCATATGGAGTGGAGGGGTTGTCTGTACACTCTATTTGGGGTGGAGATTGGGGCCACAGTCAATTTTATAATCCAGGAGGGTGTGGTATCGGCGGAAACAGGGTTCAATGCACATGGGAACACGGCAGTCCATACACATGTAGGATGTCTGGTGTCGTTTCACACTTCTGTTTGAACACACCTGACAGTCAGGATTTGACCTCCTACCACTGGGCAGCTTGTTGGGGTTCAGTCCTATGAAGTGTCTGTCCAGGAGACAGGCAGGGGGGTCCAGGGCAGGTCTGCGGAAGGCACGGTTTTTTCTCACGTGGCCTTCCAGCAGACCGTGGATGATGGCCAGGCGAAACCTGTCTGTCTTGCAGCTGTTCCCTGCCCTGGGGTTGAACTCCTTCCAGATGACTTTGGCATTGGAGACAGACACTTCCAGGAGGTTGCACAGGAATATTTTTTTCCACCACTTCAGGCAGCGATGCATGTTCATGGAGTAGGACATCTGCTGATCAGAAAGGTCCACCCCCCCCCATGAACTGGGTGTAGAGCTGGATGGCCTTTGGATGGTTGACTGTCCTCACATGATCAGGGTGGAATTTTGATCTGACCTTCTTCTGATAAGTAGTCCCGTTATGCACAGAGGTCAAAACCCTGACTGTCCGACGGTCCTCCCAGGTGATGTAGGTCAGGTTGTTTTCCTTGTGCACATTTGGTGGATCCCCTTTTTTCAGTGTCACAGTTTTCACAACTGAAGGCACACCTCTCCTGTCCTTCCTCAGTGTGCCACATGCACCAGTTTGATTTTCAGCTAGAGCACTGAATAGTTGAGGGCTGGTAAAAAAATTGTCACAATAAATGTGATGACCTTTGTCCATCAAAGGAATGCACAAGTTGAAAACAACCTGATAGCCGATCCCATGTGCAGTTGACACCTCCGTCTTGGCAACCTTGGCTGGTGGAGGCTGGGGGTCATCAGAAGATGTAGAGGGCCGGGGCTGTCCTGACGATGTTGAAGGCTGGCGCTCCTTTCCAGTGTACACGTACGATGTTTTTGCATCTGCCAAAGTCCAAACTTTGATGCCCCACTTGTGAGGCTTTGATGGGATGTACTGGAGTAGCTTGGTCCTCCCCTTGAAGGGAACCAGGGTTTCATCCACGCTAATTTCTTTGTTGGGGTAGTATACTCTCTGCCAGTTGGAAAGAAGCAGAGAGGATATTTTTTCTATTTTGTGGCCTGGGTTGTTGTGGGCCTGGGGATCGTTGTTGTTGGCAACGTGGAGAAATGTGAGAAGATTCGAAAATCTGTTGCGTGACATGATGCTCCTGAATCCCCCCAAGTTGATGAGATGATCAGTACTCCAGTACAGTTCGTAGCTACGAAGCCTCACAAGTCCAATGTACAGAATCATTGCTAAAAATGCTTTCATCTCGCTGGCATCAGTATCTTGCCAGGAGCGGAAGTTGGAATGTTTTGGAAGTGCGTCCACACCCCCCTTCTTCACAATCACCTCCTTGTAGTAATTGTTTGTCTCAACCACAAGCAAGTCGATCACTTCATCAGTGAAAAACTGTGAAAAAATATCACATTCCGAGGCGTTTTTGTCCAAGTTCCTCGGGCCACAATTTTCGGTGAAATCTTTCAACCAGTCACAGTCATATGCGCCCTCGGCAGGATCGATGGTCACGCTGCCACGATCGTCTTCTTCGTCACTCGAATCAGAAAAAACACCACGATCGATTTCTGCTTGAAGCTCTGTAATCCGAGCAGCCGACTCGATGTCTTTTTTTATACGCATTCGTTCAGCTTCAGCCACTTCTTCAAGCGTGAAGCCTTCGAATCTATCGTCGTCACTGTCGCCATCTTGAAGGAGCTCTCTCCAAAATTCGTCACTGTCCGACATTGCCGAAAAATCAAAAAAATCCGCAGAAAAATCGCTCAATTGACGCCAAAATTGCAAATGGCGGTAGATGACGCTTTCCTGAGCTCAATGCGCATGCTCAGAGTGATAAAGGGTGTGAGATCGTAGCGTAAAAATAGCGAAAAGGGAGACACCGGGTTTTCCCAAAGCGTCGGGCGGGTACACCCGCCCGCGGCTTCGCGGACCAAGTAGTAGGCCGGCGGGTTTACCCGCCCGCGGTAGTAGGAGAGTTAATGTAGGCCTTGGCAACAGCTGACATCAATAACTGACAGCTTTTGGCCTGGACCAGATTGACCAGCTTTCATATAATGGTCTATAAATGAGTCTCTGGAAGCATCTCATCTCTATGTATACAAAACTAAAACATGAGCTTGCCCAAAGCTTGTTTACACAGACCAAACAATGACCAACTAAAATTTTTCTTCATTGGATATAATATACTGATTTTCTAACATTAAATCCCTTATCATCAAAATAGCTACAATAAAAAAAACAACCTTGATATTATGTAACCATCACATTACACAAGCACAGAGAACTAACCTTCATGTACATCAACCCTAGTTCCTCAACACCAATGGTGGAATCCATGTGGAACAGTTCATAGAATTTTCCCATCTGCACACAACATACAATCAATACATGTGTGAAAACATCCAAACAACAAAACTGTGATTGATGCAAATCTGGAGTACACATAAAACTGTGACACGGGCAAATCTTGAGTGCACATAAAACCAGGGTTCCCACACATCAGACCATTCTCAATATAAGGACCTTATAAGGACCTTATAAGGACCATTTTGTCTCCTATAAGGACCATAACCATCGACAAATTTTGCCAACTATAAGCAATCAGCCAATGTGTCTACTAAAAGAGAGACACTGCAAAACATAAGACATAACATAGAAGCATAGAATGGACACAACACAAGACATAACATAAAAGTGTAGAATGGACACAATACAAGACATAACATCTATAGGAGTGCAGAATGGAGGGCAGGATCGGAGGCAAAGACTTACCACAATCTGTATGACATGATGGTTGAAGATGTCAGACTAATTCATCATATGAAATCCACAAGAAAAATATCCACTAAGCACTTATTTGGAAGAAGGTCCATCCTGAACAAAAGTCTGACCCATTTCATACACAATCCACCAAACTCTTATTTAGAAGAAGTTCCATTCTGAACAAAAGTCTGGCTAATTTCATACACAATCCACCAAATTATAACACACTGCACACATATATTCCTTCCTGCTGATTTCCTTATCAACTTCAGCTTTGAAAACTATTCTACACTAATTCATCTTTTTGATATAAGCCAAATTAACACTTGCAAACTAAAATATATACATATTGGTCTTTCTATTGAATTTGTGACAGAGATAAGGGTGCTATGGAAGGGCCTTCAGTTCTTCTTGAAGTTTGGCTAGTTCCTTGTCAAGACGAGAGACCTCATCTTTCTTGTCCTTGGAAGCTAGGCGCAGTTGACAAGAGCGGTCAATCAAAGTGAAGCTGCGCTGCTGCTGCCCTTCAAATGCCAGCCTGTCAGCTTCCTCAACAAGCTGCACTGCAATGTCCTGTGTTGTTTTCCTTTTCTTTTTTAGTGCCTCAATTTCTTCTGTCTTCTTTCTCTTTTTTTCCAGACGCTCTTGGTTGGTCTTCAGCTTGCTTTGTTCATCAAGGAAACGCCTGTACTCTTGCTGGGCATGACCAGCATCAACCAGCAGCCTCTTTGTAATGTTGACCTTCAAGATTCCACCACAACTGTGTATGTGGTCAAGCACAGTTCTCCTGGCTTTCAGAGCTTTCTGGCTCAGATTGTCAGTCATCATTTCCTTGTTGTAGGAAAACCCACGCTCCACTGTCGACTGTCCATGGGACAGAACAAGGAGCTTCTGGATGACATTCCACAGCTTGGCATACTTGCTCTCCGTTGCAAGGTGACCATAAAACCAAGCATCCAGCCTCTGTGTGGAGGGGTCAAAACTGGCAGCATCAGACGCAATGTCGTCGAGGAAGTCAGCAAACTCTTTGCACACTGTGTCAGCAGTTTCATGGTCTAGTCTCTTGACACCACACATTGCGTGGAGTAGATTCTGCATTTGTTCTTTGCAGGCTGCTCTGTTTTTCATAGTCTCTGGGTTGAGGCAGGAAATCTGTCGAATGACTGCATACTTCAGAGGACACTTGTCTTGTAGTTTGCTGACTGTTGCTTTCAAGAACTTTCTGCAGCTCTGCTGAAACTCAGTGACAGCTCTGTCACTTGCAGGATTCTTTTTTGACATTTTTGCTTTTTGAAGCAGGGATCTCGCCTGGAAGCCTATGTCGATTTCTCCTAAACTGCAGTAGTTATCAGAATTGGACACATCAACTGCAGCAAGTTTTTCAGCACTGTCACAATCATTTAGAACATCTTGACGGAGAAAACGTCGCATGAGGTTTCTCATCATTCTCTGCAAGTCAGAGCTGAGGTAGGGAATGAGGGGCTCATCTTTTTGGTACTTGGTCAGGAAGGGCTCCATTTCCCTTGCAACTGCAGCAAAGAAAGCCAGCTGAGCAGAGGTAAGGGGCGCACTGACACCTAACTTGACTGTCTCAAAACTCTTGTTCTTTGGTAGGGGGATTTTCTTTTCTTCTGCTGTTTTCACATAGAGATCCAGGGCAGGCAGAAGCTCAATTATCTTGGTAGCTACAGACGCATTTTCCAACCATCTGTGAGAGCAGAACTTTGGAGGTAGAGATGTGGCATTGCTAACCCTCATGAAGTCCTCTCGTCTAGCTGGGCTGTCCTTGAAAAGGTAGTAGCATGCTGACAGGAAGGAATCCACTTGCCATGAAGAAGCATTGCAGCCTGCTCGGAAAGAATTGTGGACTGTGTGAAGGCCACAACTGCCTGTGTGCAGTAGGCCAACTTTTAGGTCCTCCTTCATACTGCTGTGAATTCGGTTGTACACACTCCAGTTCACTGCAGGGCCATCCATCCCCAGCTGAATCATGTCTTCCTTGGGCAAGGAGAACTCGGACTGCACACTCAAAATTTTGTCAAACAGGTCAATTGCACAGGCATGTCCCAAGAAATCTGAGGTCAAATATCTCGTCTGGACAGCATCTCCATCCCAAAACCTGACATGAAAATCCATTTGCTTCAATTTGTTTTTCTGGTTCATGGACTCATCAAAAAGAAGCGCATATCCTGAAGAAGAAGCCCTCACTCTCTCTTTCAGCTGGTTCAGGAAATGAGGTGCAAGTCCAAAGGTGGTCAGGTACCTACACTTTGTCTCTGAACATTTAAACTGCAGAGCTGTGTCGCTGTCTGGAAACATTTGTTGAAAAAGCTCCCCAACACCCTTTGATGAGACAAAGCTGTAGTGGGACTCCACCACCTTCAAGCTCCACAGGATTTCTGCCTTGAGCGCTTGGTTGGCCAGACTGTGATCTGAAAAAAAAAAAAAAAACTCTAGCAAACACAACCTGAGATCTGAAAAATAAAATAAAATAAAACAAAACTCTAGCAAACACCTTCATTTCTAACTTTTTTTTCTGACAGGCATTCATTCTACACAATAAGTATATGTGTTGATATTCATAGTTCTAGCGTTTCTTTTTTTTTTTGTTTGTTTGTTTGGTTTTTGTTTTTTTTCCTGTGCGCACCCCCTTTGTGGATAGTTGTCCTATATAGAACTTGCCACGTTACTAGCAACATGATTTTTTCTTCTTTTTGTAGAGGGCACCTCTATATGCACACACACACACACACACACACACACACACACACACACACACACACACACACACACATGTGCACAGAGAGAGAGATTTCATGTAGAGAAAAAAAAAAAGAATTTGAGAGAGAGAGAGAGAGAGGAGAGAGAGAGAGAGAGAGAGAGAGAGAGAGAGAGAGAGAGAGAGAGAGAGAGAGAGAGCGAGAGAGAGAGAGGAGAGAGAGGGTCTAAAGAGCGATGATGGGGGGAAAGCGGAGGGAAGGGGGAACCACATTCAGTGTTTGTCTGCTGGGTCACACCAGTGTGTTTTTTTATGTTCAAAACAAAATGACAAAGAGAAAGTGTCTGTCACATGTGTGTGTGTGTGTGTGTGTGTGTGTGTGTGTGTGTGTGTGTGTGTGTGTGTGTGTGTGGAGAGAGAGAGAGAGAGAGGGAGAGAGAGAGAGAGAGAGAGAGAGAGAGAGGAGAGAGAGAGAGAGAGAGAGAGAGAGAGAATCTGTCACATGTGTGTGTGTGTGTGTGTGTGTGTGTGTGTGTGTGTGTGTGTGTGTGTGTGTGAGAGAGAGAGAGAGAGGGAGAGGAGAGAGAGAGAGAGAGAGAGAGAGAGAGAGAGAGAGAGAGAGAGAGAGAGAGAGAGAGAGAGAGAGAGAGAGAGAGAATCTGTCACATGTGTGTGTGTGTGTGTGTGTGTGTGTGTGTGTGTGTGTGTGTGTGTGTGTGTGTGTGTGTGTGTGGAGAGAGAGAGAGAGAGAGAGAGAGAGAGAGAGAGAGAGAGAGAGAGAGAGAGAGAGAGAGAGAGAGAGAGAGAGAGGAGAGAGAGAGAGAGAGAGTTATTTTACTTACCAGTGAGTTTTGACTGGAACGTACTTGGCTGAGCACAGGTAGGCCTACTTGGTGCCTGAGCACTGCTGGTACTTGGTTGAACTGATGATCCACCGGCTTCAAAGAGATCGGGGATCACAACTCTAGTTTCCATGCGATGACGCTGTTCATTACGCTCATGGCGCTTACTTTTCATGTGCGCCTTCAACACGGCTTCGCCCATCGATGCCAGATTTAGCGAAATGCAACACACAATACATCTTGCTTTTTTTGAATCACTGTCTCGCCTGATCCAGTACTTGTAGCTATCCTCTTTTATCCAACGATCTTGGAAAGAACACTTTCCCGGCATTTTGGTGGCTTGGAACGGTTATTTTCACTTTCAAGGCATGCGCATTGGGCCACTTCCGTCAGACAGTCTATCAGCCAGTTCCGAGATTTACTTCCCTTTACATTTCGTCTGCTACGGTCCCTTTACGACGGCAAATCAATTGAGCGCAAATTTTCCTTTTCTTTTTTTTTCTCGCGGATAATGATAATCGGGAAAGGCACACATAATTTCTTAGCTCTCTTTATAATGAAGACAGTTTTGATTTTATAAGGACCTCAGTGCTTTTTATAAGGACCGATTGTGTAAATATAAGCACTTTTAAGGCCTTATGAGACTCTACATCAAATTTAAAGACTTATAAGCACCTATAAGGACTGTACGAACCCTGCATAAAACAGTGACATGGGCAAATCCTGAGTACACATAAAACAGTGACATGGGCAAATCCTGAGTGCACATAAAATGCTGACATGGGCAAATCTTGGGTACACACAAAACTGATACACCAGCAAATCTTGGGTACACACAAAACTGTGATACACCCGCAAATCTTGGGTACACACAAAACTGTGATACACCAGCAAATCTTGGGTACACACAAAACTGTGATACACCCGCAAATCTTGGGTACACACAAAACTGTGATACACCAGCAAATCTTGGGTACACACAAAACTGTGATACACCCGCAAATCTTGGGTACACACAAAACTGTGATTCACCAGCAAACCTTGGGTTAATATTACCAGAAAACTACTAAATGATTATATGATAGAGCTGAAGATGCTAGCCACTGACATGAATAAATACTCTCCACTGTGAACAGGCATGCTGCTGCACTGTACTCAGCTACTGATTGGTACTTTCGGTTTATTCAAAGAAATGAACACTGAAAATTTCCTCCAAAAAAGGGTGGGGAAGCCCAGTGGCTAGAGCACTGAGCTCACAATCTGACAGTGCAGGCAGTATGCTATTCCCTTCAAAGTACTTCAGGTGAGACTGTAAACTGAGAGTCCCATGTACAAATGTGCAAAGAACACCTTGCCCACATGTTCCAACCCTTTTTGCCTTTTGGAAGAGTAGGCCATTGCATGCTAGCAGGAAAGGATGACTTTTTAAAAAAATGCATGCACACTGGTGTCATGTTTAGACATCAGCCCCGAAGTTAGAATGCAGCTACCATAATGGTGGCCAAACAGTTGCATATTTGAAATCCCATCCACAGTGAATCTCAGAGCTTTAACTGAGGAATGATGAAATAACAAATTTCGGACAAAAGACTATGCAAAATCTATAACTTTCTTGTTTCTGACTTTACAATAGTTTACAGCATTTAGAATGCTATCTGATGTTCACATTGTGACTTGACTTAACTCTCAAATAATATTCTAAGTATGAAAATAACCTGCTGGAAACCTGAACTAGTAACGTATTCTTTATATATACCAAAATCACTCGTGCAATCATATCCTCTCTTTCATACAATATTCTTTGAAACATTTATGTTACACAAATCTATCATCGACAGAATACTAAAAACACATCCTACAAAAAGCAAGCAGAGCACAGAGCTTCAAAATTCTGAGGTAACATTTTTTTGTCACATATTCGATCTACGTTAAAACCATAAATTGATAGGTAAAGCCATACTTCCTTGTTCACACTATTTCTGACTTTGAATTCAAAAACTACAGACGATGAGGAGCTTTGCAGAGCCCTTCTGTCCATTGTATCTGATCTAGAACAGAAAACTGCAGGCAAAAGTTGAGCTACAACATTCTGTTCATTGTAACTGGTCTAGAACTAAAAGCAAAAGTTGAACTCTGTTCCTTATTCATCACTGAGCTGTAGCGGAGGAACGTCTACTGACCTTGAGAAGAGAACGGTGTTGTAGTGCCGCTCTTCATCTCCACACTGACGCATGGCCTTTGACACACACACAGACAGATACACAGATAAACAGACAGAGACACAGACAAGTCGTGGCATCAGTTTTCTCCCTCCTCCTCCTCTCTGCAGCTGGCTACAGACAGACAAGACATAACACACAGACAGACAGACAGACAACTTGTGGCATCAGTTTACCCCCTCCTGCTCTCTGCAGCTGGCTACAGGTAGACAGACAGAAAGACAGACAGACACACAGACAACTTGTGGCATCAGTTTACCCCCTCCTGCTCTCTGCAGCTGGCTACAGGTAGACAGACAGAAAGACAGACAGACACACAGACAACTTGTGGCATCAGTTTACTCCCTCCTGTTCTCTGCAGCTGGCTAATGTCACATCACATCACGTCACGTCACGTCACATCACATCACGTCACGACACATCACATCCACTACAAGCACTTCCAACACTGACAAACCAGAGGGGATGGTTGGTTTGTTGATGGGAACAGATGACAAGATTACAAAACAGCATACACACAGGGACTGTATGCAAAAAAAAAAGCACATGAGTGTTTAATTCCATTATCCTTGAAATAAATAAACAGAAAATTAATAAAAATAAATAAATGGTACAGACCCTAACTCAAAATCACTCCCCTGGGACTCTTTGATACAACTGAACCAAACCAAAACGGACATGGCTAAATTCCTCAGCCTACAGATGTGATTTTATCATTTCGTAGTTGCACAATGGAAAAACGGAAATTCTGATGTTAAAACAAAAAAAGATGAGAAAAATGACAACGCTACAATCCCCAAACTCCACAGTCCATATCAGCATACCCCTAACCTCCTTTTACAAGTTTCTCAGATCATAAATATTGACACTGTCTTTCTTGGCTGGGTTGTGATTTGCATAGAAAACTTTCTTCTTTGTTGAAACCTTAGACAGCAACTTTTGTTGTCTGTTGTATGAGCAAAAATACATCATGCTGTTGTTAAGTGCCTGACAAGTCAGGCCCTGTGTATCTGACCTCAGCGTGAAAACAAAAACAAACCTGCAAAATGCACAGAGAGAGCAAGAGAGAGAGAGCAAGAGAGAGAGAGAGAGAGAGAGAGAGAGAGAGAGAGAGAGAGAGAGAGAGAGAGAGAGAGAGAGAGAGAGAGAGAGAGAGAGAGAGAGAGAGGAGAGACAGAGAGACAGACAGACAGAGAGACAGACAGACAGACAGAGACAGAGAGAGACAGAGAGAGACAAGAGAGAGAGAGAGACAGAGAGCAATCGAAACGACAATAATGATCCTACTAAGGCAGATCATACCCAAAGTGTCGGCTTCTACAGAAAACCCAGATCATAGCATGTTTGTATTCTGCACTCCATTCCACTTACTGGGGTCTGTTTGCTCAGGAAGCTGTCTGGTACATACAGAGTTCGTGGATCATAGTCCGGATCAGAAGGACTCTTCTTGTTGGCATCTCTGAAAAAGAAAAAAGAAAAATACCGTTAACAGAACAATTATCTACCCTTGAGTAAAGTTTGGGGAAGGGGGGAGAAGCACCTTCCACTTCTTCACACACTGTTCATTATGTATGATTTACTGACTGTAACAAAATCTTACTATTAAACTTACTATTAATTAACAATTATCTACCATGTGTAAAAGTTTCAGGGGGAGGGGAGGCACCTTCCACTTCACACACTATTAATTATGAACGATTACTAGCTGTAATAAAATCTAACAATCAAAATGAAATATATCCTAGAAATCGGAATGCAGCTGCCTTAATGTTGGGTAACAACGGTCGCATATCCAAAATTTAACTAGTGGACACTAGTGATGTTTTAGCCGAGGAATGAAAAACAAAATTCAAATTGGATCGATCAAATTAAACCATTTCTGAAGTTGGAATGCAGCTACCTTAACGGCGGGTAAAAAACCCCGTTACATACGCACTATCTCACTACGGGTGGGTGTACCTTGGGAGCTGTAGCCATGGAATGGCCTGTAAAAAATCCCAACAAACACCAAATCTCTGTGCAGTCCACTCTACTTCTGTACACAGGAACTTGGAGGATATTTTGCTGTTGCCATGTTCCACAGGGCCTGTACAGAGCCTGTCATTACCAACCTGACTTATCTGACCCGACTTTATCCAACCTGTCATTTTTTTACCTATCTGACCTGTCTGCACCTGGCCTGACTGTATCTGACTTGTCCTTACTGACCTGACTATCTGACCTGTCCTTACTGACATGAGTATCTGACCTTACATTGACCTGACCTCACTGACCTAACCTGTCCTCACTGACCTGACTTTATCTGACCTGTCCTAACTGACCTTACCTGTCCTCACTGACCTGACATTATCTGACCTGTCCTAACTGACCTTACCTGTCCTCACTGACCTGACTTTATCTGACCTGTCCTAACTGACCTTACCTGTCCTCACTGACCTGACTTTATCTGACCTGTCCTAACTGACCTTACCTGTCCTCACTGACCTGACTTTATCTGACCTGTCCTAACTGACCTTACCTGTCCTCACTGACCTGACTTTATCTGACCTGTCCTAACTGACCTTACCTGTCCTCACTGACCTGACTTTATCTGACCTGTCCTAACTGACCTTACCTGTCCTCACTGAAATGACTTTATCTGACCTGTCCTAACTGACCTTACCTGTCCTCACTGACCTGACTTTATCTGACCTGTCCTAACTGACCTTACTGACCTAACCTGTCCTTACTGACCTGACTTTATCTGGCTGTAGGAAATCCAGTTTGTTGTGGAGGAAGGACGTGGAGTCTGACTGACTGCTCTCCCCTGCAGAGGCTCCCTGCAACAGGCAACATGACCAAAATCTTAGTGACAAACATCCATCCCCCCCAAAATCAAATCAAATCTGTCTTTACTTCATGGTTGAAAATCTGGAATAAAAGTGTTTCACTGTCATCCAGTCACATCCATAGGGCAGAGGCTTCTGTGGTTATGACACAGCCCTCGCTTTCCCCAGGATAAGGTTAAGCAGCATCGAGCGTGGTTACCAATTGGATGGGCAACCGTTTGCGCACCTGGCTTCAGTACAGTCCCCCCAGTTCACCCAGCTGTAAATGGATACCTGACCTCTTTTGGGTCAGGGAAGGTAAAGCAGCGAGGGAGAGATGGGCACCGTCCTCAATATGCTGGCCCTTGGAGAGGCTGAGGTCTCTGACCATGGCCATATAGGTTATGGGACACCTTTACCTCTCTTTTTATGATACAGCCATTGTGTAACCAATGCTATTTCAAAGGAATGGCAATAAAACATACTTTCACATACACATACTAGCAGCACACAACAAAATTGAACCCCACACACAAGCCCGTAAGCCTCGGAAGCCAGAATGGCAGTAACAGACCTTGCAAATTTCCCACTAAAAAAGAGAGTACAGTGTCTCATTGTTTATATATATATATACCATACTCATCTCTCCCCGACACACAGGTAAAGTAAGTGTTTCTAGTCTTAGTCTCACACAGAATCAACACTTATGTATCAGTGGCTTTCCCCAGAAGTCCTTCGGATGAGACTTTAAACCGAGGCCCCGTGTGCGAACGCACACCGAACATCTTGCGCACATGTTAAATCCTGTTCCGCTTTTCGTAAGAGTAGGCCATCATGTGCCGGTGGGAACAGATGACATTTACAAAACTGCATACACACGGGGACTGGATGTAAAAACACACAAGAGTGCTTATCCCATTATCCTCGATATAAAAGAATAAATCAAATCAAATCAAAATTCCCGCTCATGGAATTCCACTTTACAGTTTAGTCTTTCAAGATCGACTATGACTGACTAGGGGCTTGACTTGCACAGTCCTTATGTGCTGCAGCCCGGGGGGGCTAGTTAGCCTTTGGAGAACATCTCCAACACTGACTGTCCTTAAGCCCTCTTGGCCGAGACAGTGGGAATGTACTGTGGGCAAGGCACCTCCACTATAATCAAATTTCTGCCCAGTGTCCAAAACAGCAGCTGCCTCCTCTGCTGTATAGGAGGTCATCGTTGAACACGATGAACAAAAAAACCACCAACAACAAAACAAACAAAAATACAAACAGTTCTTACAGACTCCGGGGCTGAAAACAGCGACAGCTTGGACTTGGTGGCTGAACTGACAGAGGGCTGGAAGGAAAGTCTGTTGGCAGTGGGGGTCAGGGTGGCTGGAGATGACGATGGTGATGACAATGACGACGTCTTTCTCCCTGTTCCTCCCTCCTGCTGATGCTCTCTTCTGGCTGCTTTTCTGTCAACGGCAATAAAAAATCTTCAGTGAACTAACAGCAGTAAAAACCTGAGTGAACTAAGAACAGCAGTAAAAACCTTGAGTGAACTAACAGTATTATTTATTCTTTTATATTTATTCTTTTATATCAAGGATAACAGAATAAGCAATCATGTGCTTTTTTTCATCTGGTCTCCGTGTGTATGCAGTTTTGTAAATATTGTCATCTGTCCCAGTAAAAACCTTGAGTGAACTAACAGCAGTAAAACCCTTGAGTGAACTAACAGCAGTAAAACCCTTGAGTGAACTAACAGCAGTAAAAACCTTGAGTGAACTAAGAACAGCAGTAAAAACCTTGAGTGAACAGCAGTAAAAACCTTGAGTGAACTAAGAACAGCAATAAAAACCTTGAGTGAACAGCAGTAAAAACCTTGAGTGAACTAACAGCAATAAAAACCTTGAGTGAACTAAGAACATACAAATTTCCAGGAAAGTGTATATATATTGTTTCCTCTCTTTTTGTAAGAATAAGAAGTGTGTGTGTGTGTGTGTGTGTGTGGTGTGTGTGTGTATGTGTGTGTGCGCGTGCGTGCGTGTGTGCGTGTGCATGTGTAAATGATGAGCATGTACTAAAGAATCAAGTGACAGATATAAAACGGATACTGACTTTTTACACAAGTGTAACAAGGTTGCATCTCTAGTTTCCATCTCCCTCACTTACAAACTAGAAGTACAATTTCATGGAAAAGAGTTACTTATCTTTTGAAAAAAAAAAAAACACCAAACTCTCTCCCCTTTAAGACCAAATAACCCATGATTAAAATAGGGATTATTCACATTTTGTCTGAGAGAGAAACTAGAAAAAGCTTAAATAGTATCTTAAAATTTTTGTCACGCATCACAACCCAAATGTGCAGCCATTTTGATAATTACAATACAGAAGGGTAGTTGAGAAAATGGGGATGGGATAGCTCAGTGGTCAGAGCGCTTGCTTTCCCCCAGCCAATGTTGAGCAGCGTCGAGCGTGGTTGCCAATTGGATGGGTGACCGTTTGCGCACCTTGGCTTCAGTACAGTTCCCCCAGCTGTAAATGGGTACCTGCCCTCTTAAGGGTCAGGGAAGGTGAAGCAGCGAGGGAGAGGAGATGGGCGCCGCCCTCAATATGCTGACCCATAGAGAAGCTAAGGTCGGCCTCCCTCTCTTACGACCACACAGGTTACGGGACACCCTTTTTTAGTCCAGAAAACAATTCTGGTAAGACAGGATCATGACAGGATCCACAACAAGGAAGGTGACAACAGGGCCACACATCACTCTACCTTTACAGGGGAATCGGGTTCTGATGCAGACTCTGGCTCTGACACGTCGTCTTCATCTACACCACTGCTGCAGCTTTCCTCCTCCTCGTCTTCTGATCCACTGGGCTTGAAGTCATCACCTGAAAAACAGCGTGATGTCAGATACTCTTTTCATTAACCACTGAAGGCACAGTGAAAAACAGAAAGGGCAGACTTCTCGATAGAAACAAACGCCCACTAAACAGCGACAAAGAAACCCATCCTGAAAAAAACAAAAACAAAACAAAGCAACCCAAACCAGAAGATACCTTTGTTTTATACCAGACTACTGTCAAAGATTCTGAATGCCTTGTTACCGCTTGACATTTGGCTCCTTTAACAACAGAACTGGAGACTAAAAATTATTTTACCACACATTCATATATAAATATCTTGACTAGATTTTCCAAATACAGGCTGGTATCTTACAAACTGTAAAGAAAGCACAATGCTTTTGACACAAATTAAAATTTTAAAAATCTGTTCAAATAACATCTGTTATGCAGTTTACAACTTACAAACATGTTAACTCACCAAAGATGACTTGTGAGACAACATATAACCTGATGGCTGCCCAAACAACCACTGGATGTAAAAAAAATAATTCATAACAGCAACTGAGGTCCAAACCCTTCATTCAAGTCCATAATTTCCAGTCAGGACCATGTTTTCTTGCATACCTTCTTGTACAATTTCTTTCGTTCATTGAGAATGCTGAACTTGTATCGATACTGCTCTGAGATTACAAAATTTCACATTAATTAGTCTTTTGCAGGTTATCAGTAAGTCAGATATGGGTTAACCCTCTTGCATTTGGATTCTCTGAACAGAATACCAGCAGCTATAACTACTTCAAGACTCTCACAGCAGGTTCTGTGCCTCTGGCCTTATACAGCCTTGGCATGTGGTAGCAATCGGCGAAGGTCATTGCGTGATGGAAAACTACCGTGTGTAAATCCTGGCAAATCCCAGGTCAGGATTCAAGGGGGGAAGGGGGTAATATTTTAATCCCTGCAAATCCCGGGGACTAAGATGGTTAAACGAAAATATCTAAAGCCATACTGACCAGAATCTTCTTCTGCGCTGTCGGGTTCCATGATTCTGCGTCGCTTGGGTTTGGAGGCACTCTGTCGCGTGTTCCTCGTGCGTTTCTTGGATGGGGAGTGGGACTTTTTTGTTGGACTGCTGTCAGAACTTGTCTGCAATATAAAAATGGTTTGTATTTCTTTTATGAAACAAGTTCAATTTTTTTTTTTTTTTTTAAAGAAAACTTACAGACCAAAACATATGTTAGAAGGCAGCTTCTTTTCTGAAGATCGTCTGCTGTGTGGTTCTCTTTAGAGAGTTTTGTTTTGTCTTCTTTTAAACAACCTAAATGCAATGATTAGTTTACTTGAATCACGAGATTTTTCCCCCCAACATGTACTCTTATCCTTTTAATAAGTAATTACAGGTTCTGACCATACCTGACTTTATAATAACATTTTGAGTATCAAAAAGACAATGAAATCCAAATAAACTGTCATAAATGTAACTGCTTTAGAATGTGAAAATGTTCATCTAATCTGTGTTTTATCTAAAAATGACCATCTTTGAGAATCAGAACACCCAATAGGATAAATTTTCTAGTCATTCGGATGAGACTCGAAACCGAGTCCCCGTGTGCGAATGCACGCAGAACATCTTGCGCACACGTTAAAACCCCGTTCCACCTTTCGGAAGAGTAGGCCATCGTGTGCCGGTAGGAGCGGATGACAAAATTATAACAAACCAGCATGCACACAGGTGTCGTGTTTAGACACCATCCCTGAAGAAAAATCGGGGAGTTGGAGTTGGGGATCTTTGCGCCTGGTGGCAGCATGATCTGTGGCTCTGTAGGTCAAATGCAAGCGCTTTGATTTGTCTTTACAAGAGATAGCGCTATACAAATTCCATGTATTAATTAATTAATTAATAAATGATGAAAGGGGAAAAACTGAAAAATATATTTTCTTACTGATCAATTTTTTCATTAAAAAAAAAAAAGAAGCAATTTTACAAGACATCCTCTTGAATTTGACAGAGAGAGAGAGAGAGAGAGAGAGAGAGAGAGAAGAGAGAGAGAGAGAGAGAGAGAGAGAGAGAGAGAGAGAGAGAGAGAGAGAGAGAGAGAGATTTTTTTTTCAAAAGCGGCACATAGATGAGGAAAAACTGACTCCTACCTTTTTGTTTTCTTTGATGCTGTCATCGTTCTCATCTGACATTTCTGCATCAAATATGTCCGCTGAAAAATAATAATCCACACCAAGCATTAGTTTGCGAGGGAGGTTTTTTTTCAGGTTTGTTTCCATTTACAAATATGTGTCCCACTTTATAAACATAGATATTGTTTTTGGGGTGTTTACCAGCTTAACCACGGGGTCTTTCACACCACACCCACACTTACTCTTACAACATGTATGCATTCACAAGCACACACACGCACTGACAAATAATCCCCTACATGTAACAACCCCCTACATGCATTCTAAAACACCCATTTTTTGTATTTTGTACACTTAATATCACAGTAGATTTCCCTGCATGAAATTTGGGCTGCTCTCCCTGGGGAGAGTGTGTCACAAGTGCAGTGCCTATCCATTTTTTTCTTTTTCCGGCATGCAACTGTATTTGTTTCCCTATCAGAGTGGCTTTATTCCACAGAATTTTGCCAGGGTCAACCCCCTCGTTGGGGTGGGTTCTTTTACTGCGCTAAATATGAATGTAACACACAGGGACCTCGGTTTTATCGCTCTCACCACTCAGGGTCTAATAGTTGGGGGAAAAATTTTGGGCCCAAATGGGGTACGAACCACCGCACACTCCTACCCGGACTTTTCGCTTTTTCGGCAAGGTGTGTTACTACCTAGACCACCGATCACCCACTGATCCTCTCTTCCCCAGACAAATCTGTTTTTTTACACAGAGAAAAAAAAAAGTGTACATACAAGTACAAATAATCATCACAATTAAAAACCAAAAAACCCCTAATTTTTTTTTTTTTTAACTAACCCCCCCCCCCGCTTGAATAACAAAAAAAGTAGATTACGGTCAAGATCCATCATCTCAGCAGCATCACCATCAGCATCGTTTCCTCTTCTTTCTCTTCGCTGTCTGAAGGCTGCAGGTGAGCCACCAGCTTCATGCGATCGTCCACGGCCAGTTTCAAGGCTCTGTCAGCTTCCTTCGCATTCTTGAGAATCTGCGCGTTGAGGGTGTAGAACTGACCCCCACGCTGGCACTCTGCCGCGTCTGAGCCCTTGTATGGCTTCACATTGCTGTCAAAAAACAAACAAACCGAATGCATCACATTGATTAGCAAGTTTTTGCATTGATCTTATTGTGTACAGTATATGATTTGCTTAAAGTTACATTTTCTAGTTTTCTATAGATGATAATTTTTAATTTAGGGGGGGGGGGGGTTAAACAAAAAAGTTTACTCTTTATGGGTCAAACTTACAACTTGCAAAGGCAAACAAAAATGGGTAAAATGATTTTTTTAATACAATATCCAAAACTTCCCAATATCCAGAAAAAAAAACCATTGCACATAGTTCCTTTTAATAACTAACACACACCACAATTTCCGCTTTTCGTAAAGTAGGCAATCGATGCCAGTGAACAATGACATTTTACAAAATTGCAGACACACGGGACTGGATGTAAAAAAGCACAAGAGTACTTATTCCATTATCATCGATATAAAGAATAATATCAAATAAAAAAAACATTAAACTAACATGACATAAGCAATATACAGTTGGTTATCAAATATCAACATGATGGGGATTGCAGTAAATTAGTCACAGCTGAGTAGAATGCAGGAGCAAAGATATCAAATGATACTCATACTCTATAAAAATAAGGTCACTCGACAGTCATGTTTATTCCTCTCAGACGAGGACTTCCCTATCTCTCTTTTACATACACACTCATATGTATACTTTATATTGTAGTCAAATGTCACTGATGAAGTTGTTTTTGTTCCTAGATCATATGTAGATGGTTTGATTAAAAAAAAAAAGCACTGTTTATTTTAAGTACAAAAATTTGACTTTCACTTTGACACAAACACACACATTGACAAGAGTCACTCACACACATCCTTCGGATGAGACTCTACATCGAGGCCCTGTGTGCTAACGCGCGAAGAAATCTTGCGCACATGTTAAATCCTGTTTCGCTTTTCGTAAGAGTAGGCCACTATGTGCCAGTGGGAACAGATGACAAGACTGACAAAACTGCATACAAACGGGGATTGGATGTTGAAAAAGCATAAGAGTGCTTATTCCATTATCCCCCATACAAAAGAATAAATAAATAAAATACATTCAACACAGCACTGAGACACACGACATACCTGGCTTTCACCCAAGCACGCGTGGGTGGCGTGTCAAAGAACTGCACGTGTACTCTGGCTTTTTACCCCCCTTCTTGTAGGTGTTGGTGGTGGGGTGGTTGCACACGAGGCTAGGCCACCAGGGGTAACCCGCCAGCTTCGCCCAAACCACATCACCGCTGGCACACTCTGCAACAGTGCCAGCATCAATCAAACACATATTAACACAAATGCACACTTTTTTTTTTTCCTTCGAAAATAAATCATTAACATTATATATTCCCCCATGTGAATGCCTGCCAGGGGTTCTAGTTTTTGAATTTATAAATAACATCCCCACCTTCTGGAAATTTTCAGCTAGAAAAGAAATGTCCCCTTTTCTTTCAGTTACCTTCTTTGTTTCTGGTTTGTTTTTTTCTCTTGCCTATGGGCTTTCTATCTATCATCTCTCTAGCTGACTTTCTGCCTTTCCAGTCCACTTGTCTGCCATAATTATATTCAAGAAAATCTGTGAAATATTCATGTTTCCCCAAAGCTGAAATGCAGCTACCTTAAATCATAATGCTGGGCAAAAATGGTTTACACAAAATCTCACCATTTTTAAACCTTGGAGTTCTAGCCCGGGAACAAAAAAAAGAAGAAGAAAAAGAAATCTTTTCTTATGTAAACTACGGTGATGGATTTATCTCCCCTGGGAATGAAAAATAAAGAATCTTTTCTTATGTGAACTAGGGTGATGATGAGGTTATCAAGCCAAGGAACAAAAACAAAAAAATAAAGAAATCTTTTTTTTATGCAAACTATAGTGATGATGGAGTTATTTATTTATTTATTCTTTTATATCAAGGACAATGAACTAAGCACTCATGTGCTTTTTTACATCCAGTCCCCTTTGAATGCAGTTGTCTAAATCTTATCTGTTTCCACTGGCACACATTGGCCTACTCTTACGAAAAGTGGAACAGGATCTAACATGTCCGGAAGATGTGATATGTGATATGTTTGCAATATGTTTGCAATATTCTTCAGGGCTTTATCCAATTGTATTGAATGCGGCGTTCTCCTGTTGCTGTCAAGAAGTGAATTTGATTTTGAATCAATATATTGGTATAGTGTAGGACTTACATCAAAAATCAACACGACAACAGCTGGATTGGATGTTCCCATCAGGTTGCTCTTCTAAGTTCTTTGCTAAGCATTGAGAGTGGTAATTTTCATGCTAGTGTCATAAATTGATTACAATTTTCTTTCTGAATTCAATTTAGTTTGACTTTGGCAAAGTCAGGAATGTAATCTTAATGTTTTTAGTTTTAAATTTCCTTTTCGTGTCTTGTCTATGTCAGTATGTGTTTATCACTTTTAAACTCAATTAAAGGGTTCAAATCTGGTCAATTTTGCTATCTGAATCTAGGCTAGCATAGTGCGTGTGTATGTTGAGTGAACAAGCCTACCACACGCAACGCCATTGTCTTTTGTAACATACGCTTTGCCATCTTTCGGGCCATCCACCTCTTAGGCCTAGGCTCACTCTGACCAACAGACCTAAGCCTAATGCCTTCCAGTTCCACATGAGCGTGCGATGGTTTGATACACAGTGTTTTGCTGGGGGTTTTATGGGTAGGGGGAGGAGCAAAAGGGAGGGGTGTGTAGGTACAAGAAAAGGGCGTGCTAATTTTAGCAGTGGACTGAGTGATGTGGGATATGGGCGCTGTGCAAAACGGGTTTTAGTGTGTGTGTATGATGTTCTGCGTGAGTTTGCACATGGAACCTCGGATTATAATTTATAGTCTCATCTAAAGGACATTTTGGGGAATGAACTCAGCTATGATGTTAACTCCAGAGGAAAACATCCCTCGAACGAAACTAGAAATCATCAGACCATCTTGCATCTAATATCTATAGATGATTTAGATCTTCCCTTTTTGCGACTGATAAAATTTTGTAATATTTCATTATGATTTATGGTAACATGCATGCACATGTGAAAAGGGAAACACCAATATATAATAAATATATACCTTTTATTTCAATCTCATTCTCAGCAGTATGCTTCTGTAACTTGTTTAATTTAAATATTTATAATCATAATCATTAGTTCAATCTCAGTCAAAACCTTAGCAACAACTGAACAAAATCCAGGAAATGAAATGCTCATCAACTCAACACTGGCAGTGGCTTTCTTAAAAGTTTCTTCTTCCTGAGCTGTATAAACAACTTCAACAAGGCATTATAATATAAATACTCACCAGGCCCTCTGCCTTTGCTCAGACCATCTTGCCATCAATCATTCAATCATCAATGCCTCTTAATCTTATTTATGCTTGCCTTGTTTCATTTTAGGAGACTGTCAAGTGTCCTAATTGAGTAATTCAGCAAAAACTAAATCTACTAAATGGCTGTAGGCACTTGGCTAGCATGATCATTTTATTTATTGATTTAATTTGGTCAAATTCAAAGCTAAGTTGTAATGCAAAGTTCAGTTTTTGCACACCAATCATCCTCTTTTCTAATCAAATGCTATTTTCAAAAAAAGTAAACAAAAACCTGTTTCTCTTCCAGTTCCTCTCTTTGAAGTTTCTCACATCTGCGGCAAGGGTGGAAGAGACTGGTCTCACTAGAGTAGTACTAGAGAGTGATCTTAGACCTCTTGGAGACCCTGTAACTAACTTGTGTAAGAAATCACCACCCTATACAGAGATGTCAACTCTTGGAGGTGAAAAATAAACTGTGCAGTATTCTTCTAGAATCAGATCTGGCCAGTGTTCCCACATCTAAGTCTAACATGATGTATGAAATTGCATTCTTAGCAACGTCTTGTTATTGGCATAAATGAATGATAAATGAATAGATATTTTTTATTTTCCAATGGTAACAGAGTAAGCATTCACATACTTTTTTTCATCGGGCCCTTGCCTTAGTTACTAAGGGAATAGGCCCAAGGGCTTAGCACCCCCCCCCCCCCCCCCCCCCCAAACGACGTAGGGCTAGTTCTCAGGCCGGCTTCTGTTACGAAGAAATCAAGGGAAAAAAGCGTGCGATAGTCCCTGAAAAGAAATACAATGAAAACACACAATATTTGTCAATAGCAGATCTCAATGACATGCTCAAATAGTGTACAGGTATGCACTGACCACAAGCATTCTCTGTGGATGGACTTTTCGCTGCCTCTGGTGACGATTTGTTGTTGGGTGATCGACGAGGTGACAGAACTTCCTTGCTTGTTTCGATGTTATCTCTTTTTTGGAGTCTTAGTAAAATAAGAAAATAACGTGTTGCCTTGTTTGGCCCCTTGTTTCTGAGATTTTGACATCCTGATCGTTGAATTTCGTCGTCAACATGCAAGACAGGCCAGCAGAAGATTTCCCGCGGTCTCTGAGCAATGTATTTCCGGTGACAGACAACACACTCCCCCTCCAACTAGCTATCCCCATCTCCACCTTCATCCTCCTCCCAAACCCTCTTAAAAACCTATTTTTCGAGCTGTATTGTCTTTTCCATATGCTATCTTTTATCAAAGAAAATAATTTTATTTTTCTTTGAGCCTACTTTTACTTTTGCGACTGGCTTCTTTTCATGCCCATTCCTTCTTCTACAATTGTCCACATGCCCGGATGAGGCTGAGATTTGGACGCGTCAGGCAACATGGCGAAAGGTAGGACTGGTACAATATCAACACATAATAATTTTACTTTCTAGTATCTTTTAGGGCTCAAAGTACCATTGCTCATTGCTTTTTACGATGCTGTATCTTGTGTTTCATGTGCACCGCATTTTACGCTACTTTATCAGATTATTTCACTAGTTCAAGGATTTGCAGTGGCAGGTTGTTGATGCCGGCAGTTTCTAATGCCACGTGTGAAAAAAGATCTTGGTTTCTTTTGGGGATAATAAAAGCCCATAATTTGTTACTAAACGAGCGAAATCCATGCATGCTGATTATAGCCACGCACTGATGCAAATGAGTGCAATGCTGAAGTGAGATTTGGGCTTTACTTTAAAAGTTTTACACGGTTGTGTTGATAAGAATCGGCCGATGTCCTCTCGTTCAGCCAGGAACTGCTATTTACAGTAGGCCTACTGAAAGTACTACAACAATAGTTTCTCCCTTCCTTTCTTTACCGCCTTCAACATTGTGAGGATATATATATCCTACTTTGATTCACCCACCTGTTCCAACATTATTACTGTAAATTGTGTGCTATGCAAGAACTTTTGTGCAACTTCCTACTTTGACTTTTAGTTTTGAGTTTGACCCACCCACCCTCTTCGAACTATTTTGCTATAGATCATTAGATGATCTATACTTATACCAGCCTATAGCCTAGTGTGCTATGCATGAACTTCAAATTTATACAGTAATTTCGTACATTGACCCACCATGCTGTTCCTGTAGTATACTCACACTCACTCAGTCCCATGTCCCAAAGGACGTAGGGGGGACAGAGAGAAGACGCAACAGAGATCTTTTTCCATGCTTCACGATCCTGTGTGGCTAGTAGGAGGTGTTGTAGGTGTTGGGCGGTCCAGTCTTTGATGTGGTTTGGTCACACCACAAGACACAACACCCTAGCAAAAACCATCCTGCAAGGAACAGTCGAGGGCAAGAGAAGAGAGAGGCCGCCAAAAGAAATCATGGGTTGACAACATCAAAGACTGGACCGCCCTGTAGTATACTAATGTAATTAAAATATAAAAAAAACACTAAATATTATACTTTAATAGGAACTACCCTTGCAACAGCAATCTCTCATTGCTAAACTGTAGAACACCTACACAATAGGATGACCAAGAAACAGGCAAGGTTGTCCAGTTGTATACTATTAGTAGGTAGCGGCAGCCAAAATTTTAGCACTTTTGTACACAAGAATGGTATTTTTGACAAGAACTTTTAAAAACAATCACAACCAAAAAACAAAAATAAGTTCTTTGAAAAGTTATGGGTGTCTGAAGATGGCAACTTTACATTTTCAGCCATTTTAACCATATGAAATTGAAAGCCTTTTTTGGACAGGATCTATTGAGTATTGTCCAAAGCACTGTAATCACACCCATGGACATTTCTGTACATGATGTATGTAATACTAATAGTACTAATACTGGTAATAGCTACAGAAATGATCAGCTCTCTGTCTTGAAAGGAAAAAAGATATATCTCACACAATCCTCATGGCCCGCTGGGGGGGGGGGGGCATAAAGGGACAGACAAGGGACCTCCAGGCAGTCCTATCTTGGGCAAGCCACCGCAACTCAGTCCAGGTCTTTCCCATTATCTTAATTTCCTCTCCACAGTCCTTCTCCAGGTCCCAAGGGGTGGCCTCTGTTTCGATGTAAACTATGTTAAAATTGCCTCATTGTGTGATTAGCAGTTTAAAACTCAAATTGCACAATAACTCAGATAAGCCATGTTTGAGGTCCAACAGGTTGGATAAGATGGCATCTTATGTTACTTTTTTACATTGTTCAAAAGATATTCAATACATGTTCATATCTATAGACAGTATCCAATTTTTTCTAGGGCTGTACTTCAAACAAATGTTTTCAATAATGGGGTTTAATTTTGCCAAAAACCTTAAAATGCCCTGCAAGACTAAAATACAGCATAGTAGATTTTTAATCAATAACTTTTGAACCTATATAGATCATCTATATTGACTTAAAATTTGGTGGTGTAATGAATGGTTGTTATATAAATTTAGATGTTATGCTATTATGGATCGGTATAGTGGATCGGTGGTCTCACTGGTCTAGGTGGTAACGCACCTTGCCTAGAAAGCAAAAAGTCTGGGTCAGAGTGTGCGGTGGTTCGTACCCCGTTTGGGCCCAAAACTTTTTCCCCATCCATTAGGTGATTAGGCCCTGAGTGGTGGTCTGGGCGCTAGTCTTTCAGATGAGACGATAAACCGAGGTCCCGTGTGTTACACATCAGTATTCAGCGCAAGTAAAAGAACCCACGGCAACAAGGGGGTTGACCCTGGCAAAATTCTGTAGAAAAAAGCCACTCTGATAGGGAAACAAATACAGTTGAATGCAGGAAAAAGAAAAAAAAAAGGGTAGGCACAGTACTTGTGGCAACGCACTATCCCCGGGGAGAGCAGCCCGAATTTCACGCAGAGAAATCTGCTGTGACATATGATAAAGCAGTACAAAGTACAAATTAAAAAGATGCATTTACTGATTTTTTTCATCAATGTTTTCAGATTCAAAGTGGCTGTCAAGCAGCCAAGTATGTGGTGAATGTTAAATGTTTAAAAAAAAGAACCATTAGTTTTTGTGAAAACATGCTTAAAAAGAAATATGGATCATTTAAACTTATACTTAATAATTAATCATAAGTTTAATGACTAATCACTTTTCATACATTTGTCTTGATATCATTCTGAGAACCAGCTTTACTTGTACTCAATTACAAGTGGTAAAGGAGAGGGACAGGTTCATGCCAGGATTGAGGCATCTCAGTGCTCCCTCACTATGAGGATGCAGAAGCACAAGCAACCGCATGTGCAAAGTCACTCGAATCAGCTAAAGTAGCCTAAAGCCACTCAACCTGCTAATGGTCAGACACTGTCATTTGAAAGAGGAAATGCCTCAGAAGCTAAAAATGTATTCCAGTCTTTTTGTCCTTTTTCTCTGTAGCCGTATTGGCTGTTAAGTCGGCTTTGATGCCTTATTTGTAATTTTCTGACTGTTCAGTGCAAGGCTACCTCTTTCAGTTCCACAGAATTTCCTGTCAGTTGCTCCCACCACTGGCACATATGTTTTCCTATGCTCGTTTTCAAAAGCACTTTATGACACACAAGCCACAGAAATAAAAATGCACTCAGTGAAAAGAAGAAAGATTACATTTTTTCCGGATACACGTATATAATGCTATTTAATCAGTAAACCAGTATTAGTAATAAGTGGAAAGACCAGAAAATTGCCATTTTTCAGCAGTGAAGACAGTATTTGTCGGGGGCTGCGCTACCTAGATTCTGAATGGTTAGGCTTAATTGACGCCAAGCTGTTTGACACATGGTAACATGATTGATTCTTGCCGTTTTGTTCCAACCATCCTTTCTGTACTGTCCAAGATGATGCTAACGCGACCACTTTTACTAGTTTTAGGGACTTATTTATTTCTATCAATGTGACAAAGGGATAATGAATATTATAACGTGTTTTTTCTTCTTCTTTGAGTGACGGAGCTTTAAGTTGACAAATTTTGCTTTTGTTTTGGTGCAGCTGTAAATGTTTCTTCTTCCTGATTTTTAATTTCCCTTGCTGTGTGTGTGTCAGTTTGTTCAGTTCTGATTTTGCTGGCGGTGGCTGTGGTGGGCAAAGCCCTGACCCCCTCCACCTTCCTGACTACCGTGGATCAGCAGCGCCTGCGCTCTGTGTTTGAGAGTGCTGCCCCGTACGCTGACCTGCCTTCTGCCCATTATTCCATCTTGGGCATCAAGCTTTTAGGGGGCACCATGCCCAACACACAGGTTAGTTTGTAGTATACAGTGGTTTTTACCTTGGATTACTGTATCACTTTGATTTATTCTTTTATATTAAGGATAAAGGAGTAAGCACTCGTGTGCTGTTTCACATCTAGTCCCTGTGTGTATGCAGTTTTGTAAATCTTGTCATCTGTTCCCACCGGCACATGATGGCCTACTCTTATGAAAAGCAGAACAGGATTTAACTGTGTGCAAGATGTTCTGCGTGCGTTAGCACACTGGGCCTCGGTTTATAGTCTCATCCAAGGACTTTTGATTGTGTGCTGTTTATAATGTGTCTGCTTGGTAAAAACAGTGAAACAGAGCACTAGAGTTCCAGGCTAAGACAAACCATGTGAAAGTGATTTAGCTTTAGGATGTTTGTGTTCGCTCTTTGTGTAAATTGGTTGCCCACACTCACTCATGAATATACACAGAGTTACTGTCGAAAGAGGGTGCACTTTGCACATTACATACTTCCTCAACTTGCTGAAATGAGTGTGCTCTTGACCTATACATGCGTACTAACAATGTGGTTATAAACTAGTCTGTCATGATTTGATTCGTTGTTTTAAGTATGGCATTTAGTGCTAATGCCATTATCACACAGAAGTGTGTGGGTGCGTGTGCGCGCGAGCGCGCATGTTTTTGTGAGCTCATTCTCTTTTGTCTCTCCTTTTCTCTATGTTTCCCTCTGTCTGCCTGGTGCTTTTTAATGTAATATATCTTTGGTGTTGACAGGACACATGCAAGTTTTTGCAGTCCAAGGTGGATACTGGTAACATAGAATCCATATACCATGCCTCTGGAGCAGCTGCTGCCCTGGGAGGGTGCAAGGTAATTAATTTCTTTGCTATGGGGAAAGAGGAAAGTGCTGTCATTTTTCCTGTGTGTTAAGCTGCCATCTCCCCCCCCCCCCCACCCCCCCCACAAAAAAAAAATCAAAAAGAATAAAAGAAAAGGAAAAGTTTTAAACATGTATACATAATTCTTTTTTTCTTTTTCTTTTTTATAGTCTGTTTCAAGTGTTTAGATTTTTCAGTTTTTGAACTTGTCTTTTTTCATTTTTAAGAAAAACTCCTTTAGTATAGTTTAAATTTTTTTTTTTTTATAGATATAGGTGAATATAGTTCATGTATTCCCATGTTCAAAACACGAGGTTTTTAAAATATTGTCTTTCATATAGACTTGTTTCAAAATGTTTTATTACCAATTTTTTTTATACCCCTATATAGTAACAAGTTCTGTGAGGCATTAATCATTTTCGTCATCTTTGGCAAATTCCTTGTTTTTGCTGATTCTAACCTTGTTATACAAGACATAAGTTACATATGATAAATATGAGGGAAAAAAACCCAACTGCAACACGTACACTATTCAATTGGCAATGTTATGCAACCCTATGTACCTTTGCTTACAGATGTAATTAGGATAAACTTGTACAGTGGCCATTTTCTGAGAGGTCAGTGACATGTTGGTGATTGGTGTTTTCAGTTTGATGTGCCTTCAGCCAAGCAGCTCCTGACAGACGCTATTGCCGCCAAGACCTCTGTTCAGGACATCAGCTTTGCTTTCTTCGCTATGAAGAACCTGGGCCTTACAGGTCAGTCAGTGGCCTGCCTCTGTTCACTTTCAGATTTTCTTCTGTTGCCTTGACTCTGATTAACCTTGAAGTATTAAGAGTTTCAAACAGGTAGAGACTGTTTACTCAAAACTAAATACAAAGTGGATGTAAAAAATCTGGTCTGTTTCATTTCTTTCTTTTTGTTTGTGAATTAGACATGTTAAAAGAGACGGGATAGGTATCTCTCCATCTGGTTCGGTCGGATCATGACCAGCTTCTCTTTCAGAAAGTATTGCTTAACCCTTTGCTGGGCACAACGCCCCAAAGCGCCCGACCCTGTCCTTGGGCAAAACGCCCCAAAGCGCCCGGCAACACGACCGTCACTTCAGAGCGATCATACAGTCGAAATTCCCGCCAATCTCGCTTCAAATCTCGTGAATATAGAAGCCACGAGACTGCCCGCGAGACTTCCGCATGTTTATTACAAATGGCGGCGATGGGAGTGAGTTTGTTGCAAGTTTTGGAGGAAAAAATCGCAAATTTTTCCAAGATGGATGCTATCTTCGAACCCGACATTTACGATCGTTTTTACAGCTTCCATGCCGAAAATATGACGCTGTGAGATGTGTATCTAGGCTCAAATATCGATGTAATCGATCCTAGTAGTGTGTGCACTTCTGAGTTTGTTGACTGAAGTGAGAGAGACGACTTTGACTACGGCAAAGTTCGAGACGAAAATCGATCGTCAAATCTAACACGGCCGATACGCGTTTTGAATTCTACTCTTAGATTTGGGGAAATTATCGTGGATTTCAAGTTCGGCAATGGTTCAGAACTTGATATATTTTGTTATTTGGTTGCTATTTGGGATTTTGATACGGTAGCGGCTCAAACTTAAACGTTAAGCTGATCGCGATCATCGGTAAACAAAAATGGCGATCGTCGGAATGTTCGATGTGTTCGTGCACCATTTATAAAAAAAACTAAAAAACCAACAGTAGGTTGAAAATATCTTTTCTATAATTGTTTCTTAATGTTTTAGTTTTTATTTAATCAAAATCCATGCACGCATTCTAAAGTTATTGCAACGCTAACTGTAACACACACAAACCAATCAATGACTTTGTGTGTTTATGCATTATAATTCTAAAAGAAAATAAAGATAATGACAAAAATTGGGTATTAGCAATTTCTTTATTCATTTCTGCGTCTTACTGTTTTTATTTCATCAAAATCCATCTGACCATTGTAGAGTTATTGCATGTTAAATACATACACCCACTCACAAGCCATCCACCTCCATTTTCTCTGCCCGGCAGGAAGGTGACAAATGATTTTGCTGTGCCCAGCAAAGGGTTAATCCTTACCTCATAGTTTCCTTCATTGCCTTATTTAGCTAAATTGAGCCTTGCTGTTGTTATCATCAAAAAGCTTGCAAAATGCATCTTGAAAATTCAGGTAATTGCTGTAAATATAAAAAAACCATGCGAAATGCATCATGAAAATTCAGTTGCAAAGTTGGCTACCATTTTTCTTGAGAATGAGAGATGGATGAGGGTGATGGTCCATAAAAAAAAAGAAAAAAGATTACGTCCAAAACCAATCAAAATTCAAATTGCGTTTTGTGCGCAGAATGACTTGCCCCTTTCTGCGGCCACGCAATGGCCGAAGTATTCATTGAAAGCAAAAGTGAGAAGAATGTGTCGCTATATGTGGTCAACAGAATCAAGTTCTTTTTCAAGTACAAAAAAATGAGCTTGATAGTTTTTTTTTCAGAAAATGACAAAACTACTAGGTAAGGAAATTCATGGGCAAAGCAACATTAAAAGAACATTTTTAGGAGTAGGCAGGTATGAAAATGATTGTAGTGTCAAGTCAAGTTAAAAGCACTGTACACTTGTTTCTCTTGTGGCTTTGATTTGTTACACAAAACCTTGCGATTTGTAGCCTGAAATAATTTGATATGTATTGTTCATGTTTCAGTGGATGACAAAACTGTTGGTGCTGCTTTATTGGAGGCTTTAAAAAGCGATGATTCACCATTGAGGTAAGTCTTGCTGCTGTATCATTAGTCGGAAATAGTAGTAAAGCTATAACAAGATTCAGTGGATGTAACCTAAAATATTTAAGAATTCACTTGGCAATAAATAAATGTTACATGGCAGTGTTTTTACAGCACTCTGCGGTGTTAGCATAAATGTTTTGAATTAATTTAAATGGATACACAGAAGGAACTAATTTTGATGCATGTTTTTAGTAATTTCAAGTAGTAATTTCAAGTGTATACTGATTTCAGTGTTTATTCCAAGGAACCTTCTCTGTGAAGCATATGATATCTGCCTAGTACATTTTTGTAGAAAAAGGTTTTTTTTTTGGTTGTTTTTTTTTTAGAAATGAAAATGCACCATATTCTGCTGAACAGAACACGTGCTTCTCTGTAGTGTTCTTTACTGTGATGGTGATGTGCTGATGTCAAACATTTTAGAAAACGTACTGTATATGGATGATGGAATATCAGTTTAGAATATTCACACTATTGGGAAGCTAGTTATGGAGTTTTGGAGTCCATTTTGTTTTGTTTGTTTTTGGTTGTGTGTGCGTGTGAGTTGGGTTTTTTTTTGTTTGTGTTTCTGATTGGGAGAGGGGTTTAGGGTTGAAATGAAAATAGATTACTTTAGATGAAAGGGGGTGCAGTAATTGTCTTCAAAGAATTTCACTATCCTCCTCTTCCCCCCTCCCCCAATGAGTAGTGGGGGGAAAAAATCAAAACATAGGTAATTCTTGTTAGTGGAATGCTGACTTTTTAGCATGTTTCATTGTTAATTACTTCATGCAGGGACAAAACCTTAAGAAAGGATAACTGATGGTACAGCTTCAGGCACAGTGTTGTCACTGAAGTGAGTCCCCTCTGTCACTGAAGTGAGTCCCCTCTGTCATTGTATCAGTTTGTTTTGACAGTACGCATTGTTTCATTCATGAAACCCTCTCTGTTTGCAGCCATGGCTATGCATTTATGGTGGCCTCGGCACTGAAAGGAGATACATCCAAATTCTTCGACAACATCGAGGATGTCATTGCTCAGGCTGATGAGGTGGATGACAAATATGTGCAGGTGAGTCAGGGGTTTTGTTGTTCTTATTTGGTGTTGTTGATTTTATTTTTTTATATAGCCAATTAAAAAAAAAAAAAAAAGAAAGCATGGCATAATTTTACAACAAATTTGTCAGAGTAATTATTCAGCCTCTATTGGAACAAATCTTAAAGCCTGTTGATTGGAGAATATTTCAGTCATGTAATATTTTACTGTATGAAAATAGAGGACTGTACAGTTTTGGTATGTTTTTAGGTAGAAAATAATGCATGTGTATATCAGGTACATTGCCATCAGGGGCTTGTGCAAGTAAAATCATATACCGCATTGGAAATTTGCCACTGGAATGAAAAATGCATTGATAGATGATGATGACATTTGTGTGACAATGTATGTGGTTTGTTTTTGCAGTTTGAGGGAGGTCTGTTCGTCACAGGCCTGGTGGTGGATGGAGCCTACAAATTGGCACAGAAAGAGAAGAAAGCCCCCACCATTGCTGAGGTAATTCAGTTAGTCATGCCTGACAAATGTCTGAAAGCCCTCACTATTGCTGAGGTAATTGAGATAGTCATGCCTTGACAAATGTCTGTGAAAGCCCTCACTATTGCTGAGGTAATTCAGTTAGTCATGCCCTGACAAATGTCTGAAAGTCCTCACTACTGCTGAGGTAATTCAGTTAGTCATGCCCTGACAAATGTCTGAAAGCCCTCACTATTGCTGAGGTAATTGAGTAGTCATTGCTTGACAAATGTCTGAAAGCCCTCACTATTGCTGAGGTAATTCAGTTTGTCAATGCCTTGACAAATGTTTGTGAAAGCCCCAACTATAGCTAGGTTTTAAAGTTTAGAATCATTAGTCATGCCTTGACAAATGTCTGAAAGCCCTCACTATTGCTGAGGTAATTCAGTTAGTCATGCTTGACAAATGTCGTGAAAGCCCTCACTATTGCTGAGGTAATTCAGTTAGTCATGCCTTGACAAATGTCTGTGAAAGCCCCAAATATTGCTGAGGTAATTCAGTTAGTCATGCTTGACAAATGTCTGAAAGCCCTCACTATTGCTGAGGTAATTCAGTTAGTCATGCCTTGACAAATGTCTGTGAAAGCCCCCACTATTGCTGAGGTAATTCATTTAGTCATGCCTTGACAAATGTCTGAAAGCCCCCACTATTGCTGAGGTAATTCAGTTAGTCATGCCTTGACAAATGTCTGAAAGCCCTCACTATTGCTGAGGTAATTCAGTTAGTCATGCTAGTTAGTCATGCTTTGACAAATGTCTGTGAAAGCCCCACTGTTGATGAGGTAATTCAGTTAGTCATGCCTTGACAAATGTCTGAAAGCCCCCACTATTGCTGAGGTAATTCAGTTAGTCATGCCTTGACAAATGTCTGAAAGCCCTCACTATTGCTGAGGTAATTCAGTTAGTCATGCTTGACAAATGTCTGAAAGCCCTCACTATTGCTGAGGTAATTCAGTTAGTCATGCTTTGACAAATGTCTGTGAAAGCCTCCACTATTGCTGAGGTAATTCAGTTAGTCATGCTTGACAAATGTCTGTGAAAGCCCCCACTATTGCTGAGGTAATTCAGTTAGTCATGCCTTGACAAATGTCTGTGAAAGCCCCACTGTTGATGAGGTAATTCAGTTAGTCATGCCTTGACAAATGTCTGTGAAAGCCCCCACTATTGCTCTGGTTATAAAAGTGTTTTGAATTCAGTCAGTTATGGCTTGACTTATGTCTTTGAAAGCCCCTTTGATACTTTGCTAGAGGAAGAATCTTTTGAAAAGATAAATGTTGAAAACTGATACTTGACAGCTGTGCTACTGTTGTCGTTTCAGGACAAGGTAGCCAAGCTGGCCAACTATTTCCTGAGCCGCAAACACGTCCACCAGTTGAAGGCAGCCAGCCAGTTTGTGTCCGTCATCAAGACACTCACTGACAACAAGGTACGCAGCCACAAGCACACAGGTAGTGTAGTTGTGAGTGGGAGGGGGTTTTGTGGTTTTGTTCTCCTTTATTGTTAGCCACAGTGGTATGCCGATTGTGGCACACATAACAGTTTGTTTGGTGGTTGTGTGTGTTTCTTAGTGAGATACCTTCTCTAAAAGTTGGGGGAGTGTGCATACATGTTGATGAGAAAAATAAATCTTCCAGCTGAAAAAAGCTGTCTTGCTCCTTCCTCTTCCAGTGATAGGAGGCTTGTGTTTGCTGGTTTTGTTGCAGTCAGTAACAACAACGAAAATGTATGGAAGAGTATTGTGTGTTGTCTCTAGAGCTATACTTCATATAGGGGAAACTGGTACACTTGATACCTGAGATCGCAAATTAAACCATTCAATCCTTAGTCATGTTTGGATAAGATTACTGCAGCAGCGATGTCGTTTCCAGACCTACTTGACGCGAGAATGAACAGATGCAAAGTCTGAGAAAATGACATTTTACTGGAAAAAGTTTATAGAAAAGAAAGGAAGGAGCAGAGGATGTGTTCTTATTTGTTAGGTGGGGGGGGGGGGGGAGGGGGGTGTTAATCATTTAGTAGAAAACACAGTTATGGCTGTGCATTCATTACACCAGTAGACCTCAGAGAAAACACTGTATGTAAACTTAAAACAGTGTTGAAGATTTTGATGTAGAAAATGTGGCCTAATAAATTCAATCCTTCCCTGAACCTAGGATTTGTGCAGGTAGATAGTTGATGGTTGGTAAGAATTGTTGATTTATTTGTATGTACAACTTTGTTGTCAGGTGCCTACATTTTCAAAGAAATGTGTATCTGTTGACAGTTCCACATTCCCATTGCCGTGTCCCTGGGAAGCTCGGTTGCTGTGTCACAGACGGAACCTGTTGTCAAGGTAATTTGAAGAAGTTAATTTTTCTTTCTGAGATAGCATGAAGTATGTATAAAAATGCTTTGAGTAGTGGTGCATGTGATGGGTGTGATATATTCAACTTGACCTTTGAATAATCTGAGACTTTATGCCAGAACTTGTTGTCTTCAAACATGATAGTGTTGTTATTTCTAAGCTCCAGTGTTTGATCCTCTGTATGTAACTCTAGAGTATCGTGTGGATAAACTGTTGTCCAAGCCCCAGACCATCAACTTGTAACCTGATAACATCGTAAAGGGATTAAATATTGATGTAAGAGTTAACTATTGTAGTTAACTGTTGGAATATAACTATAGATTTACTGACTGTAACTTGTAGATAACTGTGTAGATAATAAACTTTCTGACTGTCACCTGTTGGGTGTTATAAGGGTTAACTGTGTTTTTAACCTTTAGCACTCTAGCAGGTACATCATGTCGCTGAACACAAGGTAGTTCCATTTGCGGCTCGTCAGCCAGTTTCTGTTTCAATAATGGCAACACAGTCCCTTTGATTCAAAATAGGCTAAAGTTTCCTCTACCCTTCCATTTGCATTCTCTTCAACACACAGTTTCTGTATAATAATTTTTGATAAAGTAAAAATCAATTTTCGGGATTTGTTTCACACCAAAATGGCAGCCACTGATTTCGAACTAATTTTTTTAATATGTGAACTGGCTAAACATTTTTTAAACTTGTTAAAATGGACATTGAATGACGGTAATGATCTAGCTCACAGTGATGGTGTTTCTAGTGAGATCAATGATGATTGTGAATAGATGTACCAAGTTGGGTGTAAACATTTATTGCTGACCAATATCAGGAAAATTTCTGGTCGATTGGAAAACTGTTTTATTTGTTTATGACGATCAAAGTTATCACTGACTGAAGAGATGTTCCAAGTCACCATGAAAATTTTCTCCGGCCAATTTCACAGAAACTTTGGTCCAAAGGAAATAACTCATGGTATTTTTTGAGGAATAAATCTTTTATTTCTAAAAGATGAAATTAACCACTTTGTTTGTGACGAAGTACAACAGTTTGGTAGATTGCACTGAAAAACACTCCTCTCACAGTAAAAAAAAGTAAGCCAACACGTTTCCAGTTTTTGTATGGTTTTTGTTTTATCATGTCAAAACATGCATGTAGAACACATTGCCTAATATGAAAAACATACCTATTCATTCCTTTATTAATTTAAAAAAAAATCAATTATCGTCACACTTTGAAACATCAAACAGTATGTGTACAATTTTTGCTCACCAGAAAACGAATGCAGGGACAGAGAAAACTGCCCCCAAAGATAACAGAGTGCTAAATGTTAAGGTTCCTGTCAAGTGGTTATTTCTCCACAGAAAAAAACCAACCAGATCAACTGATGAGTCGAGGTTTTGAGGATTAACTTTTCTGATTATGAGACAGTTTACCATTCACTGATATACTTCAGGTGCGTGTGACTACCTATTTCAGTGCTGTATTTCAGGTGTGTGTGACTACCTATTTCAGTGCTGTATTTCAGGTGCGTGTGACTACCAGGTGTGTGTGACTACCTATTTCAGTGCTATATTTCAGGTGCGTGTGACTACCTATTTTAGGGATGTATTTCAGGTGCGTGTGACCAACCTGCTGGGTGGAGACCTGGGTCAGTTGACGGTTACTGCAGACAGTGCGCGCCACCTGGGGGATGAAGCCATCGTCCTCAGCAAGAAGCAGTTCACTCCCTCCTCTGCTGACAAGTGTAGGGAGCTGCTGTCACCTGGTTTCATTTGTGGGCAAATGGCTTTGCTGTTGTACTTTGTAGACTTGTAACTCATCCTTTTTTTTCTTTTCTCTTATTTCGAGGATAATGGAATAAGCACTCTGTGCTCTTTTACATCCAGTCCCTGTGTGCATGCAGTTTTGTCATTTTTGTTATTTCCCACGATGCACAATGGCCTACTCTTCCGAAAAGCAGAACAGGTTTTTAATGTGTGCGCAAGATGCGTGCGTTCACACAGGGACCTCCCGCTGTAGTCTCATCCAAGTATTGTGTACATCGTGTCCACACTTGAAGGCTATACATGATGTGATTCGTTTTTATGTAAGTTTTGTTTTATGTGCAATCTGGCAGAATCTTTAAAAACCATTTGGCTACTGATCCTAAATGTTTTAGTGTTTAAATGAATTAATTTTCTCCTACTTTTTATGATTTTCTCTATGTTGGTATTTGTGTGTGTGTTGTTTCTAAACTGAAGCTTTAGGGGCTAGTCACCTACAGCACAGATGTGCTCCTTTATTGATTAAAAAAAAAAAAAATTGAAATTTATTTTCTGGAGATTCATGTATGCTACTTTTCGGAACGTAATAAGCTGTAAGTCTGAAAACTGAGAGTAAATGACAGAAACTTCCTTTACAAAAAACGACTTAGGTGCCTTTTTCACATCTGCCATCACGTGAAAGAAACCCTAGTGAAGTCAGTGTGAGGTAAGCTAGCTGTGTTTGCCCCTGTAAGTGGTGTTGTGGGTGACATGTCTCTGTGTTGGCTGTGTGCAGGTCTCAGTATGACCTGAACTTTATGGAGGCCAAACCCGCGCGTGGCTTCTACCGCCTGACGGTCAGCGTCACCCCCAAGAAAGCCGACAGCCGCCTGATTGGAACCGCAGGGGCTGAGGTGAGACTGGGGCATTGTAAGGGTTAGGAACACAGGGGTTTGCTGGGGTTTTTATGTTAGATGTGTTGTCGTATTGATGTAGGATTGTTGTAGGCATGCTGGTATTGGTGATGTTCAGTCTCTCTCTGCGATTTAACAGTCTTGACGTATATGCTTTCTATTCTTTTAGATGGTTTTTGCCTTCATTGTTCTTTTCCCTGTGAAATTTGGCCCAGGATGTGATAACATGAAAGCTGCTGAACATTGTCTAGTTTTCAGAATGTGCTTCATTCATTCATGCATTCATTTGTACCGCTCGAGGATGAATTTTTCTGCAACAGGACATTGTTTTCATTGGTGTTCACTAGACATTTTGTTTTTTTAATTTTGGGAGCAAAGTTACTCTAGGCATCTGATGACAGCAAGGTGAGAGGTGTTTAAAGAAGAAGAAAGAACTATCAGGATATTTGTCATTGTAGTTGAGGTTCTCAAGGATGACAACGAAGGTCGTCATGATTTACCCAGGTAGAAAATGGGGATTGAATAGGTGTCACAATGATCAGGACAATGTCATCACCATGATCAGGACAATCAGTATCGTCTAGGGGGTATAGGTGCTTTCCATGTAGAGATGTGTGATAGAGGTCACAATGCTGGTGGAGGTGGGTGGTTGTTCTGAAGAGTGCTGCAGATGATGATGATGGGTGACTGTGTGCAGGTGGAGGTGAAGGTGACCACCAAGGTGTCTGTGGAGAATGTGGAGATTGGCGTGGCTGACAAGGACCAGACTGTGGCTGCCCGCACCACCAAGTCAGTACTAGTACTCAGCCCAGGGATTGCTGCAGTAGTGTTAGTTTTTTTTACAGGGTCCACGTTTTGCATTCAAGCCATGCATTCATTGAAGCTCCCCAGCCCCCCTTTTTTTGTGCCTGTTGTGTTTTATTTTTTGTTGTGAGAAACTGTTACTGTACTTGTTTGTGCCAGTTTTAAGTGCAGAAGTTTTGTCTCTTTAGATTAGATTAGCTGCATTGACCAAGTTTTGGCATCTGAATTGTTTAAGGGGGACCGCGGCATAGGTTTTCACCAAAAAAAAAATTAAAATGACTTTTGGGATTACGGTTGCATTTGGTCAAGTAATGTGTCAACTTTGCTTTTCAATCACTCATTTTGTTTGTTTTGACCGATTTCAATGCAAATAAAATCATTTTCTGAGGTAGGGGTGGGTGAATTTAGAGCAATTGAGGCCCAAAAACGCGAAGTTTGCATCAGTTTGGAGATCGTCGCGCTTGCCGACCAGTTTCGCTACCCCCCCTTGTTTGGTATCAATGTGAAGGTCATTCACTGACCTACTTTCTGACATCACCTCTCAATGGATAATTTCACTCACGGAAACACACGAAGAGCAAATCCGAAGGAACCCGAGAGGAATTTTCTACAGGCATACGGTTGAGTCGAAGTCTCTGATTGGCTTGTGGCCGTAAAAAAATAGCTGATTGGTTCTAAGAGTCATGTGACTTTTATCCAAGATGGCGGATGTTTACATCTCGAGTCTGTTCGATGCACGCATTCGACCTGTTTTCAGCCAAAGTTTTTTACTGAAAGTCTCAAAAATGCCAAAATATGCCGAAAACAAGTGTTGGACTACCAATGCCTTTGGTAGAAAGAATGAAAAACGGAAGAAACTGACAATCGCTGGCTGGAGTGGTGACCTAGTTTTGCTGTGCCATGCACATCAACTCCCGATGTTGCCGATAACCACTCGCTTACTTCATTAATGCGAAAATTGAAGTTTTTCTCCGAAAAAACGTGTATCAGTGGCTGACAGCGACACTAGTTTTGACATAGACTCGATACGCAAGAAAAATAAACCGATCCGCGGGCCGCAACTTCTCAAACGACAGAACATCATCAGTGATGTGTCACCCTTGGAAAGTTGGGTGACAACATAAAGGTGCACAAAGTGAAATTATAGCTACATTTTCCATCGATTTATTACTATTTTGGGAATATAGCAGGGCACTTTTTTTCCCAATAAGTTATGTGTTGTTGGTACTTAGCAGGAATACAGTAGTGCCTGAATTTCTGGTTTGCAGTCTCTGACAAGGGCTATTCAGTATACACTCACTTTTTTCCCATATTCTCAGTTTTATTTTTTATTCAGTTGTTTGTTTTCAGAGGCAGTTTAATGATAATTCACAAAAGAATTGTTTTTACTGAGTTTGACACAGTGAATGGTGTTAGAAAAGAAAAACCTTCACCCATAATTTTTCTTCTCTCTCCCCCCCCCCCCCCCCCCCCCCCCCCCCCCCCTTTAAAAAAATTTTTTTTTTTTTACTTTCTCCTGTATTTTCCACAATCACACAGTTGTTTTGCATTTGTTTTGCATCCTCACACATCTTAGTTATCACATTATCAACAATATATTCAAAGCTGAGATGAAGAAGACGGCCTGCAGTCTGGAGGCGAGATACTTTTCCAGCAATATTGTGCTTCCTGGACTGGATTTTGTGGCAGTGAGCAATGCAGAAGTGTTTGTAGATAAATCAGACTTTCTCAGAGTGAAAACAGCCACTAGAAAATTATCTGATAGGGCCAAAAAGAAGAGGAAAAAAAAGAAAGTGTAATGCATGCGGAACATGAACATAGCCAGGCAGGCAAAGAGGGGGTGTATGCCCCAGGAGCCTCCTGAAAAATTTATTCTATGAGAAAAGCTGTTTCTAATCACTCAGTAGTGTTGGCCTATTGTTATTTTACCATGCATAATTTTTTGGTAATGTTTAAACATGATTTTCATTGATTAAATTGTTAACTAAATCTTTACGGGCATTTTTCTCAAAACGTGGTTTTTTGGCCGCAACTGTTATTTGGCCCACCTGTAACTTCTAACCTAATGAAAATAATCCACTGAAATTTGGTATGCTGGTGTAGAAATGTGTGCTGAGTGCAATGAGACAGTTTGAACTCTGTAGCTATTATAGTTTTTCAATACCATGAAATAAAAATTTGAAAACTGGAGCAAAATTTTTTTGGCATTTTTGAAAAAAAAAGAAAAATATATTTTATGAACTAAACTATACTTTTTTGTGATCATTGCACACAGTGATGTCAAATCAAACAGGAAAAATGATAAACTTCATCATGCATTGCATATTTTGAAAGCAGCAGATGGGCCAAACACTGACCCCTATTTTTTGGAAAAATTATCACATTATCATATCTGTTGGACTTACATACTTCAAACTTTGCACAGATAGCTTTATTAATGCACTTAGTATGTGTACCAAATTTCATGCAGATATCTTTAGTAGTTTCTGAGAAACAGAAATTTGCTAAAAGTGACGCAGTGGTCCACCTTAACTTGTTCTTGTATGTGCTTATATATGCATGTAAGTACATCTGCACACATACACATTTACAGGCATAGAGAAAAAAAGTGCATCTAGATGCCATGTACAAACATGTGTGCTCACATACACATACAACGTGAAATAACTTAGGAAAAAAAAGTTGATTGGTATGAGTGAATAGACATGAAATAATTCAAATCGAAACACACACATAAACACACAGAGAGAGAAAATGCACACACACTCAGAGAAGACACACACACACACACACTCACACACACACACTCACCCACCCACCCTTTTGAGAACATCTTGTGCACACGTTCCTGTTCCGCTTTTCGTAAGAGTAGGCCATTGTGTGCTGGTGGAACAGATAAGATTTACAAAACTTCATACACACGGGGACTGGGTGTAAAAAAAAAGCACACGAGCGCTTATTCCAATATCCTCTATATACAAGAATAAATGAATAAATAACTCACTCACTCGGTGTTTCAGGACCTGATCCAAGCAGTCAGAAACAGTACAGTGATGTGTGTATGTTGTCAGGCTGGTGCACCCCAACAAGGCCCAGAACACTCTGGAGGCGGATTACCACCAGAAGATCCTGATGCGCTTCCAGCTGAAGGACCGTCTGACCGGACAGTTCATGACCGCCCATCAGGTACATACATACATAACTACCTTCACAGTATGTAGGTCTTGACATGGAGGAGGTGTGTCTAGGGTATGATGAAAGGAAAGGATAGCAGAAAGGAACTACACTATATATGTATGTATGTGTGTGTGTGTGTGTGTGTGTGTGTGTGTGTGTGTGTGTGTGTGTGTGTGTGTGTGTGTGTGTGTGTGTGTGTGTGTGTGTCTCTTCAGACTGAAATTGGGGCTGAGACGACTTGTTGCTTCAGTATGATAGCGTCCTTGTTTTTTTGTACTGTAATTGAAAGCGGTGTACAATGCCTGACATGTACATATGTATGTAGGTATTTGTCAATCTGTTTTTCTCCTTGCAAAATTTTGCCTGGAAACCAGTCTGTATGTGGTTATATAAGTGTGCTTAAGTCAAGTTTCACTCTCGGGCTTCCATTTTCTTGTATTTTATTTAGAAAACAAAACACCTACAGTCAAGTGGAGTAGGGAAAAGTTGGACATTTGGTGGGGTTTGGAGCCTGTATCTCGATTGTTGTGCATCTGTATTCTTTTATATCACTGAGTTCTACCATCTGCTGACTTAATTGGCAGCCCCTCTTTCATACCATATTATATTCATACCATATTATAACCTGTGACCACAAGTGCCAAACACAGCTTACATTTGCACACATTTTTTTTTTTTTTCTGTGACCATGACGGTGTTGATTTGTTCTGTGATCTAGTTATTGCTTTGTCTGTGCAGACCTTTGTACGACTGACCAACCTGAAGTCCAAGAACGAAATCATCTTTGTCAGTGAAGCTGACGGCACCCTTACCAACAAGTTTGACTTGGTGAGCCAGTCTTCTTTGTCTGTTAACCCTAGTAGCGCTGTTCCCGGATTACTCCGGAGTGACGTAGTAATGCTTTCTGGCGGCTCCCGGAATATTCCGCGATGACGTCGGTGATCGTAATTGAAGGCTTTCTTTCGCTTTCAAAGGTCATCCAATGAACGTGAAGGCCATTGTAGGGCCGCAGAAATGGGTGAAGGTCGTCCGCAGTCGCAAGCAACGAGGATTCTGATTGGTTTAGAGGTGTATTTTTATTTTTTTTGGACGAACGTCGATCGCCTGAAAACAAAATGGCGGCAAAGTGTTTGCGCTCGTATCACTCGAAGTATTTTTCGAGTTTTTTGACGATATTGACGGCGATGAGGAGTTTTAGAGGCTGGATTTGGTTGAATTAAACGATAATAGAGACGATAAGGTAAGGATTGTGAAATATTTTTGAAAAACTTCGGAAAAATTGATCGCGATCGGACTGAATCGAGCGGCGCTAAGTTTTGTCCAAAGCACTTCATAGCTACCGGGCGATTTCGATGTCATACATTGTTTTACTTTATTTTAACGCAACACGGCTTCGAAATAACTGTTTTTAAGTCATTTCTATATGCTGTCGAGTACTTCGCATCACACGAAATCAAGCGATTGTCGTATTTTCGTCATAGAACGCCGCCAGTTCGCACGAAATAAGTGTTCACCGCCATGACGATCGCGATCGTGTCGATCATTTCGCTGGACTTTTCCGAGTATTTGACGACCGATAAAGCCACGGAAGCTCTTTATTTTTTCAAAACTTATGTCAAGAGACAGTATTTATCGAATCATGACATTTTTGCACCGCAACAACATTGCATATCGTGTTAAAATCAATCTGGGTCACCGACATCGCAACAGTGATTGGTAGTGCACGCGCAGTTTTTAAACTTTATTTATTTTTTACATTATCATAAACACTACATGCTGCTATAAAATTTCACTCTTTTAAAAGCTTGTTATCTAAGCTTTCCAGTGATTTACAACTTTACACACTTAGTTTAGTTTTACATATCAATATCAGGAGTTGTTTGACCCCACCCTACTGCAAATCAACAATGGCTGCTGTTAATTCAGCCAGCAGCACCTAGTACCGCTGCCGTTATTACAGCGCTACTAGGGTTAATTTACTGTTTACGTTGTCAGGGAGGTGCTTGCCTGGGTTAGGGAGTGCAGGTTTTCTCACTTTATTCACAGAAATACGTTAACATTCATGTGAAAGTTTTACATTTTCTTATATATTCTGTGAATATGCTGCAACGTAAACAAGGTCAATTGGGGGTGGGGGGTGTTGTTGGGTTTTATTAATGTGGAAAGGCATGATATTTTTCTGACTGGTGGTTTCCTATCTCTTTTTGACTAAAATTGCTATTTGGATTTTTATTTTTTGGATAACCAGATTTTAGGTACTGTGAGGTAGCATAATTTAACTGATAAATGAACCATGCAACATGAGAAGGGCTATATTGTGACAGACAGTAGAAGTTGTTAGGTTTTTTGGTTCTTTTTCTTTTTTGTTGTTGTCATGTACTATTGAATTCTACACCCCAAGTGCTTGTTGACATTGCATGTAGGTCTGTGTCTCTGACTGTTTATAAGTGGTCACTAGCAGCTTTTGCATGACCGTTCTTTGTGTACATTTGTCCTGAGGCAAACTGTGGACTGACTGTTTTTCAGGATGTGGGGGCCAGCGCCAAGGAGTTTGGCTTCCAGTCGGGCAAATACAGCATCGAGCTGATTGTGGGAGATGCCATCATCGAGAACCCCTTCTCCTGGACTCTGGTAAGAGCCACTTTTTCTCCTTTTCTTTTTGAATTGCACAGTATACTGTATAACAATTAACTTTTTCGTGGCATTAGTGATACCAGTGCACAGGGAAAGATAACGAGATGTAGGCCTGTTTGATTGCTGTCTCCTGTAATTAGGGCTCAGGAAAGGATGTATATTACTGAAGAGAGTTTCTTTGAAAACAAATGGTTATTGGAGATTTAAAAAAAAAAAATTAATTAAAAAAAAAAGATACCAAGCTTCTCAAAGGACTGACTTTCAAACATCAAAGATTTGAAAGCTGGGCTAGCAACCAGAAATCATGTAGACAGTTTTGCTGGTCTTACAGTCCTGCTCAGGAAAAATGGATGTAAAGATCAGATGCCTTAGATGTTGTAGAACACACTAGATACATGTGAGGTGAAGCCGTTTGTGTACTGCAGTACAAAGTAATGATGGAATGCACTAGATACATGTGAGGTGAAGCCATTTGAGGTGAAGCCATTTGTGCACTACAGTACAAAGTAATGATAGAATGCACTAGGTACATGCGAGGTGAAGCCATTTGTGGCACTACAGTACAAAGTAATGATAGAATGCACTAGATACATGTCAGGTGAAGCCATTTGTGTACCACAGTACAAAGTAATGATAGAATGCACTAGATACATGTCAGGTGAAGCCATTTGTGTACCACAGTACCAAGTAATGATAGAATGCACTAGATACATGTCAGGTGAAGCCATTTGTGCACCACAGTACCAAGTAATGATAGAATGCACTAGATACATGTCAGGTGAAGCCATTTGTGCACCACAGTACAAAGTAATGATAGAATGCACTAGATACATGTCAGGTGAAGCCATTTGTGTACCACAGTACCAAGTAATGATAGAATGCACTAGATACCTGTCAGGTGAAGCCATTTGTGCACTACAGTACCAAGTAATGATAGAATGCACTAGATACATGTCAGGTGAAGCCATTTGTGCACTACAGTACCAAGTAATGATAGAATGCACTAGATACATGTCAGGTGAAGCCATTTGTGTACCACAGTACCAAGTAATGATAGAATGCACTAGATACCTGTCAGGTGAAGCCATTTGTGCACTACAGTACCAAGTAATGATAGAATGCACTAGATACATGTCAGGTGAAGCCATTTGTGCACTACAGTACCAAGTAATGATGTGTGCAGGCGGATGCTGAACTGACCTTCCCTGAGGGAGGACCAACCAAGGGGGATGGACAGAGTCAGTACAAAAAGAAGCCTGAGATCAAGGTGAGTTGCTGTTTTTTTAAAAATAATGTTTATTCATGTGTGGAATCTGAGAGGGGGTTATCTAGAGTAGCAAATAAAAAGAGAGAGTAGGCCTTTAATATATGTGGCAGATCCTGTCCCTTTATTTCCATGTTTTGAATGTAGGTATGTATGTGAGGTCTTTTTATGTGCCCCCTGCTCCCATCTTGCTCCCCCACAAAGTGCAGAGAGATTAAAACGATATCATACATTGTGTTTTTGTGTTGTAAAAGTGATGAAAAGTACTCTAAGACAGTGAATGATGTGGAAAAGAATGGAGAAGGGTGACAGAAGTCATGCGGGAAGAAAAGTCATCCCGAATCAGACACCTGTAATCTGTAAGAAAATAAAATCACAGAAAGCAGGGGGGGGGGGGGGGGGCTTTTTCGGGCACTGTCTGCTCTTCAGCCTCTGTACTCCAGGAGTGTTGGTTGTGTGATGTGGTAATGACAGTGGTGTGTTTGCAGCACATGTGTTGTGATGTGGTAATGACAGTGGTGTGTTTGCAGCACATGTGTTGTGATGTGGTAATGACAGTGGTGTGTTTGCAGCACGTGTGATGTGATGTGGTAATGACAGTGGTGTGTTTGCAGCACATGTGATGTGATGTGGTAATGACAGTGGTGTGTTTGCAGCACATGTGATGTGATGTGGTAATGACAGTGGTGTGTTGCAGCACATGTGATGTGGTAATGACAGTGGTGTGTTTGCAGCACATGTGTTGTGATGTGGTAATGACAGTGGTGTGTTTGCAGCACGTGTGATGTGATGTGGTAATGACAGTGGTGTGTTTGCAGCACATGTGATGTGATGTGGTAATGACAGTGGTGTGTTTGCAGCACATGTGTTGTGAGTGATGTGTGATGTGGTAATGACAATGGTGTGTTTGCAGCACATGTGTTATGAGTGATGTGATGTGGTAATGACAATGGTGTGTTTGCAGCACATGTGTTATGTGTGATGTGGTAATGACAATGGTGTGTTTGCAGCACATGTGTTATGTGTGATGTGATGTGGTAATGACAATGGTGTGTTTGCAGCACATGTGTTATGTGTGATGTGATGTGGTAATGACAATGGTGTGTTTGCAGCACATGTGTTATATGTGATGTGGTAATGACAATGGTGTGTTTGCAGCACATGTGTTATGTGTGATGTGATGTGGTAATGACAATGGTGTGTTTGCAGCACATGTTATATGAGTGATGTGATGTGGTAATGACAATGGTGTGTTTGCAGCACATGTGTTATGAGTCATGTGGTAATGACAATGGTGTGTTTGCAGCACATGTGTTATGAGTCATGTGGTAATGACAATGGTGTGTTTGCAGCACATGTGTTATGAGTCATGTGGTAATGACAATGGTGTGTTTGCAGCACATGTGTTATGAGTCATGTGGTAATGACAATGGTGTGTTTGCAGCACATGTGTTATGAGTCATGTGGTAATGACAATGGTGTGTTTGCAGCACATGTGTTATGAGTCATGTGGTAATGACAATGGTGTGTTTGCAGCACATGTGTTATGAGTCATGTGGTAATGACAATGGTGTGTTTGCAGCACATGTGTTATAAGTCATGTGGTAATGACAGTGGTGTGTTTGCAGCACATGTGTGATGTGATGTGGTAATGACAATGGTGTGTTTGCAGCACATGTGTGATGTGATGTGGTAATGACAATGGTGTGTTTGCAGCACATGTGTGATGTGATGTGATGTGGTAATGACAATGGTGTGTTTGCAGCACATGTTCCGGGAGCCAGAGAAGCGACCTCCAGCCCCAGTGTCCATGACCTTCACAGCCCTTGTTCTCTTGCCTCTCCTGATTCTGCTGCTTCTGGTAAGTGTGTGTATCTGTGCATATGCATATGTCTCTATAAGCATGATTTGCATTAAAAAAAAATTACACACAAGTTTGTGCTCACTGCCAGTAATGCAGTGAGTATGAAATAGTGTATTCATAAGCAAGGAGGCCTTTGGGGTGAAAACTCTGTGAAACAGTATTGTGCTTATATAGTGGAATTGAAAGACTGTGGCAGCACCCCCTATCTGCTAAAAAGCATTTAAAAGAAAAGCCCCCCTCCCCCACGAAAAAGAAAATCTCTGTAAATAAAAAAACACCCACAAAAAATCAGTACAAAAGTTATGTCATTGAACAAACCCCACCAAAACCATGTCAGCATCGCATGAAGTGGTTTTCTGTTTATTGATTAGCCTGATCTTTGGCTTCCTCTTCTTTTTTCCCAAACGGATGGATTTTCTAATCTTTTTCCTCAATGCAAGCTGATGAAAAATTCTGCAGACAATTAGAAAAGCTATGAGATGCCAAACTGGGCGTTCAGATCCTTTTTTTGTACACCAGAGATAAAAGTTAGTGTACCATCTAGAAGTTCAAGTGTATTTCTGTGCCGTTATCACAAGCTGTATGTTTTTTTTTGTTTATGTCATTACAAGTGGTAGTTTGAGGAAAGTTCAGTTATTATTGCATGATGGTAATTGGGATGACGTAATGATGCTGCTGTGGAAGTGCATCCGCTTTGAGACTACTTGAGAGGATTGTACTCTATGCTTACTATCATAATATATCCCAGCGTCATGTGATGTGTAGTGTTGTGTGTGTTTACAGTGGCTGAAGATTGGCGTGAATGTGTCCAACTTCCCATTCTCTGTCAGTGCCATTGGATTCCACATCTGCCTGGCAGGTAAGTGAAGTGAAGTGAAGTGCTCTTTTTGTCTGTTGAGCATTTTGTTGTTTGTAAAAGTAGTTTGTCTTTTGAAACAGAAAAAGTGTATTTTATTTGTCTTTTGAAACAGAAAAAGTGTATTTTATTTGTCTTTTGAAACAGAGTGTATTTTATTTCTCATTCAGTTGGGAGTGGCCTCTGTTAGAAATTTAAAAGAAATTTTGTCAAAACCCGTTTGTATCATGAAGGTTCTATTAAGAAATTTGTTGTTTATTCTGTTATGTGGAAGCAAAGGTGTTTTTCTTGAATGTAAGAAATCGGGATATAAAAATTGTTGTTCATCTGTAGTTTTGATCTTGTTTCAGGTATCTTTTCTTACATTGTTCAACAGGATTTTTTTTCTATGAAAAAATTGGAAGAGAAAGAGAGAGACAGAAAAAAAAAGTGTGTTCATTTGTCCATGCCAGCTAGAAGGTGATCCTCTTGAAATGCTGGTGTTGCAGGCATCTTTGGTCTGTACTACTGCTACTGGACGCAGCTGAACATGTTCCAGACACTGCGTTACCTCGGCGTTCTAGCCATCCCTACATTCCTCTTTGGCAACCGTTTGCTCAGTGGCATTGCCTCCAAAAGGTCAGTTTGTTTGACAGCTGCTTTTTTTTGTATGAGTGGGGGTGCTCTTTCTGAAAGATATGACGTCTCTTTGGAATAGCTCCTGACAGTTAGAAGGTGTACATTGTGTAAGGTGTGTGCTTAGTGCGAGGAATTTGTTAAAGAAAAATAATGAAAGAAAAGAAAAAGACCCTCCCTCCAACATACACCCCCCCCAAGCAAAAAAGCAAACAAGTAAACCAACATGAACACCTGCCCCGCCCAAAAAATTAAAAAAAATTTTGCCCCCAAACAAAAAAAAACCCAACCTTGAACAGATGTCTAAAATGTAAAGCAATCTTTATTTTAGCAACCAGAACACAAATGAGATATATAATATCCGATGAAGGTTGTATGTTATCAATATTGATAAGACTGGCATATTCTTTTGATATAAGACTAGGAAAAAGAAAAGGTGTAGATTGGAACCTGTAGGTAGATGAAATGGGGGGGTGAGGGAATGAATGTATGGACACTTCCATGGATAGTGAGTCTCCTCAGTGACCACCTCGTCCTTCCATGGTGTCGCACAGAAACCTCCACTGTCAGCCACATTCCCCCAGTCCACACCCCGGACTGGCTAGTGTGCGTCACTGTGGTACATTTGTCTTTGGCGCCTTACTTTTAGTGCCTGCTTTTATCCTGTGATTATCATTTCCATTTATTATCATTACTTCATTTGCTAGGTTATGCAATTATTCTTAGATATAATTCTAACTTACCACAGATATTGCTGATGTAACTTCTGAAAAATGTATATTCTTTGGGTTTTTTTAAGTACATAGATATCTAATTTTCCAGAGTTTGTAGCTTTAATTATGTTCCTATTTCAGACAGTAGTCATTTCCTTCTATATATTTTACCAAGTCTCATGCAAACCAGATGTATTCTTTGTGTTTTTTGTTGTTGTTGTCATTGTTAAAAGATAGAATTACCAAACTGAAACAGACAAGTTTTTCTAGCTTAGCTTTAACCGTCTTAGCCCCGTTGCGGCCGCAGCCGCCCGTAACAGCACCTGCTGCTAGATTCCGTTGCGGCCGTAGCCGCCCGTTGGTCCTGACCACGTGGGCAGTACTTTTCCATCACACACATACCTCGTGGTTCTCACACAATGTGTCTGAAATTTGGTGGGGCGATGCAGGGAAGGTTTCAGATGGTGCCAGTGATAAATTTAGACCACTAACAGTGTGTACTTGGGAGGGAAGGAAGAAAGCAAGGCTGGCGATGGAAACGCCTTTCACTCATAACGCGTGGCGAAAAAAAATGGCGTCTTCGTTGGTAGCAGACGATTCATCTAACTAACTAGACAATAAAATGAACGTGTTTGCATTGGAAGTAGAAAAAATTCAATGATAAATATTAAGTGAGTCAGAAATAAAAAGCTGACGGGGGAGAAGAGAAAGGAAATAACGCAGTTAGAGAGAAGAATGAACCCGACTACATGGCACATTCCTGCAAGGTGGCGGGCGACCTGTGCTACCCACACGCTGTGGAGAAATTTTGACGGGGAGGGGGGAGGTCCGCAGCATAAACGCCAGAAAATGTGACGCTTTTTGTCTATTTTCTAGTTAATACCACACTTTTTATTTGAAACTCAACGGACAGATTTGCTGATGACGAAAATACCGAGAAGGAAAAGAAAATAGACCTCAAGTCTGCCAAGATGCCACAGGTGACAGCGATAGGTACACCCCCGACACATCCACATTTTGTGCTTTCTGTGATGTGATGTGTCCCTGTGCCATCGCTATGACTACTTTAAAGGCTATCACGATTAAAATTTTGTAGAATTACAAAAAGTTCTGTGTTGTTTTATGTTTGTCACACCTGTGTGGTGACACTGGTGACAATGTGACACTTATGTACAATATTACACTTCTGTGGACTTAACAAACATGTGGTAAGACATAGACATCTGAAATGCAGTATATAGGTAAGATATTGATTGAATATTCCTTGTTTTCAAAAGACAAAAAACCAGTTAAACAAAAAGTATGCCTCATCAAGACATATAAAACAATAGGTGTTATGAGGACATTGTGTGACACATCCTTGAAGTACAATTGCACACAAACATTAATAAACACGTTAGCTAGGCATCAGTTCTTTATTCAACACTTACATGTATGAATTTGTGTCTATTCCATATATATTTTGCTGGTTTATTGTATACAACATACTTTTACCTGTGATTGGTGACAAATAAGGTGACAACGACACGACATTTTGTGACCAGACATGTAAACTTGTCTTAAAATGCAAGTACAAAGATATATCTAGCTTGTGACAAAATTTCAGCTTGATAGCTTGTCATGCACACAGACAATTGTCTCAGGAGTAGACTATGTCAGTTTGGGGTAGAAAACTTTAAAAGAATTCAAAATCTACAGGCAGTTTAGCTGTGTAGAATTCAACAACAAGAGGGTTAATCAAGTGGACTCCAATTGAACTTCTCTCGCACATGAGAGTTAGCAACACTTCCATGGACTGTAGCCTTCCTTACCTTGGTTATCCTGTCCTTCCATGGTGTTGCAAAGCAAGATTCACATCATTTCACACTGGTGTGTGCACAGCTGACTCTATGATCAGCTGTTCACTAGTGTGATGTACACATCTTATTACCAAGTCGGGCTGTGTTTTGTTTTTTTTGGCTTTTTTTTAATGGTCGTTTTTCAACATGTTTTTAACATCTAACTGGTGAGTAAAAAAAAAAAAAACCCACTCTATGCAAAATCTTTACCATTGATGAACCTCAGATCTTTGGCTGAGAAATACCCCCCCCCCCCAAAGAAACCCTCTAACCTTACTGCAGTTAAAAACTGTTGTAGGATTGGTAAGTTTTTGAGAAATTCCTGAGAAATATTTTGGATTGATCTCTCAATAATTAAAAACAAAAAAATTTTAAATGAAGTAAATCTTTTTTTTCTGTTAATCAAATTATGGATTTGATCTCTGAAACATTGAACTTCTTTTTCTGCAGTGTAAAAAAACTGGAAGACAAATGCAATGTTCAGTATAGTTTGTAAGTATAGGTATGATATGCATACAGCGTTTTTCAATTCCAAATTTATGCTGTCAGTGAAACGGTTGTTTTTTTTTCATGTGTGAACAAATGTGTGTTTGTTCTTTTTTTCAGAAAATCTGCGTAGGTCTGACGTGTGTTGTCTCGCCAAAGGGCTAGAGAGACGTGTTCTGATTCTGCCAAGTTCTGCACCTGTATGCATGTGCTTGTGAGAAAGGAACTTTGAAGCTTCACTTTTTCTTTCATTACCATCGTTTCATTTCATTGTGAGTCCTGTGATTTCATTTTCATTGTCTGAATTTGAGTTCTGTGATGTGAAGATGGGTTGGTTTGCTGTCTCTGGATGGTAAATGGGAACAGTGGGAAAAACTTCTTTGTGTATTTTGTATGTTCTGTGGTAAATGACTGCACAGCAGAATAACTATAACAAATTATATGTCTTGGAGAAAAGCTTGCAGATTGCAAGGTAGTGTAAGTGATTATCTTTTATGTGGAGAATGAGAGCGAGTTTGAAAAACCAGGAGTGGTTTTAGTTTTCTTGATTTTTATTTTCTCCTCCTCCCCTTTTGCAGAATGTAGAAGCATCCAGTAGAAACTGCTGTGTGATAATTCTACTTGTGCAGTTTCTCGAAGCAGAAAGAAACAACAATGGGTGTCCATTAGAGGGCAGGTCACAGATCACTTATAGAACTTTTTAATTAAAAAGTTGCTGCTGAGTGTTGTCAGTGTATGGTAGGCCGAGAGAAGACTTACATTGTGTGCGTCACATGAATACACAGAGTGAATTGTATGTTTGTGTGAGTTCTAATGTTGAGCAGTTATTTATTGTTATTCATTTTAACCCACACTTTTCAAGGTAATAGGTTATTGCATGAGGGATGATTGGCATTGGTGTGTTTTGTTGCTTTAATGGGGATAACGCAGATTTGTGTATGTATATCTGTCATCATTATGTGTGCGTGTTTTGGTGGGTGGTGATTGAACTAAGCAGTTCAGACACTGGTCTTCTGGCTTTTTTTTTTTTTTTAAGTTGTTGATTAAAAAAAAAAAAAAAAACCTTTGAAGTTATGTTGTTTACTGTCACTGTAGTATGTCCTGTATATTTGTTGTTATATGATGCGATTTTATTAAACGACAACACAGAAATTTTGATTTTGTCTTCTTTCTCATTGTGTGGTGTGTTCTCTGTACGCCGGTTTATTCTCAAAATTTCAGTACTTGTCTTGCTCCTATTTTCCATACACTTCGACCTTTCCTTTCTCCTGTTACCTTGAACACATGCTTGTTCCTGATCATTACTTTTTTTGCCCATGATATATACGAAAAAGAGAGTGGGCAACTCTTATCCTCGACAAATATCAATGTATACATGTATAAAAAGAAGAGAACAATGAGTCTGAAGACATAGTTTGATAGTTTGTAAAATGCATGCAATCACACTTATCCTTGACATAAAAAGATGTATACATGTATGAAAAGAAGAGAATAATGAGTCACTGAAGACATTGTATAGTGCATGCTATCACTCTTATCCCTGACATTTATAAAAAAGAAGAGAACAATGAGTCACTGAAGACAGTTTGTATAGTGCATGGAATCTTACCTTTACTACCTTTAGATGGGGTACAGATGTAACATTTTTTTTCCAACTGCTTGGCTAAAGCCCTTTTCATCCCACATAAAACTGAGCAATTCTCATTCTCCAGCCCAAGTAAATCTCTCTCTTTCCCATTACACGTCAGATGTGCACACACACACACACACACACACACAGAGGCAGAGTTGGACTCGCATGCTCACACACACAGCATTTGGCACACACCAAGATGGACAGATGTACACTTATGCATATATACACACATGCCCTAGCATTCTGACCGCTCTTGAGGACCCAAGGTATGATGAACGGACAGGCAAAGTGATCACCCAGTTTGTAGTGTTTGTGCCAACTGTGGGACATTGTACTCTGCCTTACGGACAGGCAAAGTGATCACCCAGTTTGTAGTGTTTGTGCCAACTGTGGGACATTGTACTCTGCCTTAGACTCTTCTTGAATTTATTCGTTGGGGACTGTAGCAAAAATACGATTCTTTACTTTTTACTTAATAATGATAATAATAATGTATGGCATTTATATAGCGCTGAATCTTGTAAGGCAAACAAATTGAAGCACTTATATTCAAATCATTTACATGCATGCAACCATCCACACCGTCTTCAGAATTAACATGTATCAAATCTATGCTCACACACACCACAGACAAACATACAACATGTGTATGTAGCGTGGTGGGGATGAAGGTGGCTGTTGAAAAGAAGGAAAATACATGAGGGGCAGACGTCAGGCAGGAAATAAGAGCGTTTTGAGGCTGGATTTGAGTATCGAATGTAATGCACGCTTTTGGTGTAGCAAGAGGAAGGTGATTCCAGGTGGATGGACCAGAAACAGAAAAAGAGCGTCGGCCAACAGTGGTTTGTTAGAATCTGGGTGTTTGGAAGCGCAGAGTGTCTGCGGCTGACCACAGTGAACAAGATGGAGTGTACAGGTGAAGAGTTACAGAGAAAAGAGGGTGCAGATTTGTGGAGACATTTGAAACAAAGAGGACACTAATCTTGTACCTCACTCTCTGTGTGACAGGCAGCCAGTGAAGAGATTGCAAAAGATGAGTGATGTGGTTAGATTTTTTCTTTCTAAAGACTAGTGAAGATGATGGCACAAAAATGGTTATTAAAAGTTGTGTTTTATTATCAACTTCTAACTTGATAAACCTCATTCATGTCATCTGTAAAATATGTGGAGGCACAAACTTGACAAAGCGCAAATCCATCACTCGGCCAAGAGTGCTAAATTTAGCATGCCCCTCCCTTTCACCAAGTTCAAGTGTGGTCAGTTCATGCTATAATTAGCACCACCTGGGGTGGTATGGAATGAATAGCACCTGAAAGTGGGGGAAACTGACAGCTGTGGTGGGTCCTTAAGTTTAAACCCCTAAAGAAGTGAGAAATAAGTTGCTTTGAGTTGTGTTTTTTTGCATGCTGCATTCTAAATAACCTACCCAGAGAGGAGGCCTCACAGATACTCCAAATCCACCAGGGCCTGCGTATGTGGACTGAAAATAATAATGTTTCACCTGTGTAAGTTAGGCATGCACCTTCAGCAACCATGGCTCTCTCGGACAGCTGTGGCCTACATGCCACCAAGCAAAGTAACCATTTAGTGTCATTTCATAGGATCACAACACAAAAAAATTTAACAGCCAAAGCAACCCCCACACATCCTTGTCAAATTTGAAGATGATGTTTATTAATTAAGTGGACACACACATAAACGCATTGTACATGTATGCGTGACAATGAACGAGCCAGTACAACGAATTGGCAATGTCCTTCCTATATACAGCCGATTCCCAGTCTGCACACCAATTACACCATCATTATCACCCAGTTCATGACTCCACAGCCAGTTGATCACACCTTTTCTTCAAGAAGAAAATCGAAATACACAAATACTGAACACAAAAAGAGAAAAGGAATGAAGGGGACAATACAAACGTTCTAGTAATCTGGACCATCTATACCAGTAATATTCTACTACAATTATCTTCCAGGTTCCAACTGCAGGCTACCACCTTACTTACATCCCTCAAAAAAAAAGTAGAAAATAAATAAAGAGTATTGAAAGATACACAACACCACAAATAGTTAACATTACACAGAATGAATAATATGTGCTACTTGATGTAATCTCTTCAAAACAATAGACGACGATCTGTTCAACACTGCATAGTTCTGCCAGCAATGGGCTTGGCAATGCCCAACATCTAGCCATAGGCCATACCCACCTATCAGGGCTGACAACGTAATAGTCGTATCCAGAAACGCAATCATGGAAAGTCAGTCTGTGAGAATAAACCCCACACTGGAAAAGCAACAACAGACAAAACTTGCCATGCAAGGCGTTCTTATGGCCTAGATTATTCCTTTCCAAACACTTTATGTGGTGACAGTAATCGGTTACTGTGTGCAGTCTGTGCTTGTGTAGTGAAAAAAAAAGAAGCTTATTTGACAAAGCAGTAATTGTTCTTGGAATGTTCCATAAGACTGCCACACAATCTGGGTGAGCGCACATCTGTTTAACGAATTTCCCTGTCATGGTGACGTAACAACAAGCAAAGCGAGGACCTTCACTGACATGTGATAACACACGTCCTCCCACAATAATAAAGTACTATGTCCACAATCTGGTAGTCCTCTCACCCCAGGCTGACACCAACAACATGACCATCATCTGAGGTAAGTAACTCCGCAAGGGAACCAAAGCTGTCTTCACACTCAGGCAAAAGAGAGAGAGTACGGCTGTTCCAATAACATAACTGTTGGGAGCCAAGAGTCGGCAACAGGCTACGAGCAAGAACTACTGATCTTAAAGGCTGACCAGCTCCCGAAAGGTAATGGCCACATACCATCATCCATTACATACAGGGAAACAAAAGGCAAAACCCACGCAGTCAAGGGAGAAAGATTAAGCACATTCTCATTGTTGAAAAGCCAAGACTGGTGCCACAGCAGAGAAACATCAGACAAACATAAGTGATGGCTTACCTGGTTCTGTCAGTGCAACTATCAGAAAATCGTTTCCAGCAAATACCTTACCATCATTCACATTCACTCAATTCCATCATGGGAGACTGAGGCCAGAGAAGGAGTAAAAAATTTTTTTTAAAAAAGGTATAAATTTCACCTGGTGTGTTTGTACAGAGTATTTGTAACCCAACAATTGTAACTGGTAGTGGTACTTTACTTCAGTTAATCGGTCCTCGCAGTCACAGGACCAAAGCCAAATTGAGAACACTTTCACCCTGATAGGGCTTGTCAAGGCAAGCACAAGTTGCATGAGTGGCTAGGCAAAGCAGTTCAATCATTGCTTATGGCCTTCTTTGTCAATACCTTCCCACAGAGGCACCAAATCAAGAAACTGGCTGATAGCTGCACGCACAACAATCACTCCATACACACCAGTTCAGGTGTCAGCCTTTCAAGTTCAGTCCCTGCTTTCAAGATGGGTCTTAATAATGAAATTTGTTAACATGTGCACACAGCCATACATTCATACTGATTACAAAGTGTTCATCTTTTCTGTTCACTTCCTGGTCATAGATGACTTCAAAGACTTCATGATGGAGAGAGAGAGAGTAAGAACAACCCCAGGCTTTCATGGACAATGTTTTTGTTTTTTTTCTGAGATGTTATCAGGCACCTTCCCAAGACTACAGAGTTTGGTCCATGTTGTAGGGATGAGAGGACAACACAGCACAGAGAGACAGAGAGAGAGAAAGCAGTTCACATCTCCACTATCCTAGCAAAACACATCACCACTACTAATGAAAACATGTAGGTGCCTAACACTTCCAAATCACATCTACCATTCCATTCGCAACTGTCCCTCATTTTATTAGACAAAAGTTGTAAAGTTAGTCCTTTACCTTCCCCAGCTGAAAAAAAAGCTATTCAAAATCAAATGGACTAACAACCAAAAGAAAACCTGTGCAAGCATGCTACAATTGCAATACAAACAGAAAAGAAAACACCCAGCATACACTTGAAATATTCCTTTCTGGACACTGAGGTTAACGTATTTACAGGCATTTTGAAAAGAAAAATTACAAAATGTGAATGAAATAAGCTAATGTCAAATGAACTGACACAATTTCTGACAGAAGAAAACACACAATTTCAACCAGCAGAGAAAAAAAACCAATTGCTAATTTTATTGGCCAAGGCAGACAGAAAAAAAAACAAACAAACTTGCTAATTTTATTGGCCAAGGAAAAAGAACAAAATGAGAACCAATACATGAACAGAACTTAAAGCCATTAAACATATATTCATGAATGCAAATAAATTAACTTTTAATACAACGTAATGTTCAGTGCAAACAACATGCACATTCCAGAAAGACAAGACACTGAGTACATGCATTGCTTGAACAATTGCCCAACTCGACCATAGAAAGGTGAACATGGAGGTGAAAACTCCAATTCTACACAAGACTCCAACAAATCACCAAGACACAAAACAACATTTATCTAACAAAACACACACACACACACAAAATTCATTAAATCAACTACAAAACACGGTAGGCATTTAAATTTTTTTTTAAATACTGAACTGAATTGAAACACAAAATGGAAAAAAAATATTTGAAACAATGCATGATTTTATGAAAATTTGTCAGGAACACTTGCAGAAAACAAATAAACCGAACCAAAAAAAAGAAAGCGGATTTGCAGGTTTTCAATTTACAAAAAAAAAATATATATACTGAAGAAAACTGAACTTTAACATGCTATCAGGGTGGGAATCAATCTAACCAGCAGTCAGTTAAAAAAAAACAAAAAAAAAACACCCACCAAAAAAACCCAAACCCCCCACCCCTCCACAAATGATCAAGAGAGACGGTTGGGGGAAAAATGTGGAGAAAGAGACAAATGATCGAGAGAGACAGTTGGGGGGGGGGGGGGAATGTGGAGAAAGAGGGGGAGACAAAGACTGCGTAGAGGAAACATCATGCACCAAGACACAGGCAGACACAGGCAGGCACAAGACATGGCTGTTAGTGTCTCCACAAACATTTCAACCAGCAACTGCAGAAAAACGGTCTCCAGTCAGTGTTAATAGTACAATGATACCTGACGTTTTCTAGGGAAGCTCTGTGTTTAAAGTGTGCGAAGGGACTGCGTCGCACGCACTGAGACAGGTGAAAAGGTTTCTTCGCCTCTTACCATCGAATGATTTCTCCGTAATCTGTTCAGTGGTCAAAAAGTGAACAAAGAGCACAGGTAAAATTTTTCATCAACACTTTGATATCAGTAAGAGATCACAGATTATATGTATGTATTATATAGATATAGTAGGTAGGTTCATAGACACAAACATCTTCATTTACCACAATGAATAAATTTTTTTATACTGACCCACCACTATTCTCCCATCTCTTACACCTGGTTTGTATGGAGTCACATTTTCTTCCTGCAGAGTTTAAAAATTACCTGTTCCCTGATTTACTGCCACAGCATTTTGAAAGTTGGCTGAAAGCTTCCCCCCCCCCCCCCCCCTCAACTACAATTATACATAAACATGTAAAACAATTTGAAAAAAAAAAGTGTCTATAATTGACTCATATCAGGCTTTAAAAAAACTATTAAAAAAAATGTTAATCACTATAAGCTGGGGACACCTAATATTGCACAGTCCAGTAAGAATGTGGGAACCCAGACTAACCTCAAACTTTTTACTTGAGCTTCAATCAGAGGGAGTGACTAGAGCACTGAGAATCACACAGCATGCATGAATTTCATTTGTTCTTGTTCTGTTGGGGTTTTTTTTTGGTAACTAGTTTCATTCCTTTTGTACAGAAAAGGGAGTTATTCTTATTTGAGATACTACTTGAGGTTATGATATCCTTTCTTGGTTTAAATAAGACAAATCCAGACCTCAAACCTTCAAAAAGCTGTACAAACTGCCCTGCACATGGGAGCTTTATACAAAGCAATAACATACTTACTTTGAAGTCATGAATGTTGTTTATTCAAGCTGTTATGTACAACATATTTATTAGCTACCATGAAAAGCTTTTAATGCTGACTAAAAACCACATTTTCTGTGCATCTCTTACTCCAGTCGCTAAATGGGAAACCACCACTGGGACATAATCATAACCTTAACACCAACAACAGATCTCACTCCTGTGTGTTACTCTAACCTTGATGAGTGGAGGTATAAGGACACCTACAGACATGGACATTAGAGACATTAAGTAGAGTAAAAACAAAGATCAGAATAAAACAATCGTGTGCCTAAAGCTGTTGAAAAAGCAATGAGGGAATCGTTCATGAAATTATTTCAAACATTCACTCAAGATTTGACAATGACAAAACCAGTGCATGATGCTTCTGTGGACGTTATATGCATTGTGCAAAATGGCAACATGAAAGGAATGTACAATTTAAAAGGAGGGCAGGGGCTCAGTGTCTAAAAGCTGACACATCCAATCCAGCATTCAAACTTAAGAATTACAGATCACCTATCAAGTATGTGGCAAAAAAATTAACCCATAAAAGGAAGGAGGTTACGTGGAGACAGAAAGTGGATACACTATGGTAGTAAAGGAACCATAACCAAACACAATCCCTGCTGAACTTGCCCAGTGTCTAATGAGATTGTTCACAGTTACTGATACAATCAAAGCCTCTACACAGAAACACACGTGGCAGTGCCACATACTTCAACATTTCACATCAAACTGGCTCAGCAATAATCCTCAATACTACAGATTTAAAAAAAACAAAAAAAACCCCTACAGGAATAAAAACTAGACTTAAAGTGACACGTATCTCGTCTACAAGAAAATATAAAGCTACCTAAGCATTTTTTCTGACAACTTGCACACACACACACAAATTCGGTTCAATATCACCATTTTGCATTTTTCTGTACGTTAATTCAATTTTCAAAAATTCTAGGCATGTTTAAAGAGTAGAAAAGGGGGGGGGGAAAGATGATAAGAATTTCAAGCGAGAGAAAAAAAGGGTTCTATGTTTCCATCAAACAGACGCAATATTGCGGAAAGTGTGTGTGGGTGCAGCAGCACGGGGAGGAGGAGTTTAGAGCGGCACTTTCTCGGTGGGAGGGGCCGTGTCGGGGGAGGTGGGGCTACCTGCTTCCTGTTCCTTGGCTTCCTGTACCGCAGCGTCAATGTCGTCTGTCGACTTGCTGCCCGTCACTTTCGACTGAAAATAAAAAGACCAAACCCCTATCACACGCCACATTATCACAATGATCTGCATATAACCTTCAACTGAAAAAAAAAAGACCAAACCCCTATCATACGCCACATTATCACAATGATCTGCACATAACCTTTGACTGAAAAAATAAAGACCAAACCCCTATCACACACCACATTATCACAATGATCTGCACATAACCTTTGACTGAAAAAATAAAGACCAAACCCCATCACACACCACATTATCACAATGATCTGCACATAACCTTTGACTGAAAAAATAAAGACCAAACCCCTATCACACGCCACATTATCACAATGATCTGCACATAACCTTCGACTGAAAAAATAACGACCAAACCCCCATCACACACACATCACAATGATCTGCACATAACCTTCGACTGAAAAAATAACGACCAAACGCACATCACACACACATCACAATGATCTGCACATAACCTTTGACTGAAAAAATAACGACCAAACGCACATCACACACACATCACAATGATCTGCACATAACCTTTGACTGAAAAAATAACGACCAAACGCACATCACACACACATCACAATGATCTGCACATAACCTTCGACTGAAAAAATAACGACCAAACCCCCATCACACACACATCACAATGATCTGCACATAACCTTCGACTGAAAAAATAAAGACCAAACCCCCATCGCACACACACATCACAATGATCTACAACATTAGGCTAGGAGATTGTTATCTTATGTATCAAACTTGCCATAGCCACAGCAGTCAGTTTCCCCCACTTTCAGCTCATCATCTACAACATTAGGCTAGGAGATTGTAATCTTATGTATCAAACTTGCCATAGCCACAGCAGTCAGTTTCCCCCACTTTCAGCTCATCTCAGCAGCTAACTATTTGTGATGCTCCAGCACATAATGAGTCGCTTTGCACCGTAGGTCAATTTCTAGTTATCGACATGTCACTAATCAGCAATCAAATGGCTATACAATACGACAAACAGACTGAAAATCGGACAGTTCTATGAAAAGTTATTACAACTTGAAATGATAAGACAGCAGAAAATGACAAAATGAGAAACTGACAATAGGTGGTCAGAATGAGGGCTTGGGTATTTTTAAAACATGTTAAAAGACAAAAGGAAACAAAAGGATGCCTTGATATTTCACTACAAGGTAGAATAATGGCTATAGTTTGATAACTAATCAAAATCTCAAAATCGACAACTTGGCCCCCACCTCCCTTTAATGGCTCCTAGAGGAAAAGTGGGTCAGGTACTAAGCGACTCATTTTGTGGAGGAGCGTCACATTTTATCCCAGGCCAGCCCAGATGGGGCCAGCTGGTGCCAATTATAGCAGGAACTGACCACACTTGGACTAAGTAAAATGAAGGGCATGCTAAATTTGGCACTCTGGACTGAGGGATGTTGGATTTGTGTACTGTGTACCCACTGCAGAAACATACATACTTTCAGAATCAACACACAAAAGGCCAAACACATTTCACTGCAATGTCAAAATGTTGGAAGCTTGCTTTATTTTTTCCTAGTGTTGGTTTGGTTTTGCTTGTCAGTCGTTTTCTTTTATCTTTTCTTTTTCTTGTTTTTTTTTTGGGGGGCTTTGAGGTTTTTTCCCCCTACTATTCCTCCAATTTTTAAAATTTTTTTTTACATGAGAGTCTAGTACAAAATTCAGGGTTGTCACACATCCATCTGCAAACAATTTTTTCTTTAAAAAAAAATCTTTAGATAAGACTTCTCTTTTTCTCATAAAAATAAACAACCCCCCCCCATAAGATCCCTGAAGTTGGAATATGGTTTTCTGAATGATGGGGAAAGAAAAGGTCACATGTATTATATATAGGCAAAAATCTCATCATCTGTATCTCTAGCCAAGGAAAAAACCTAAAAAAAATCATCAAATACAGAACAACTGAACAAGCAAGACCCAAGTAAGCAGCAGCAGGTTAGACCTACATGCCATGTGTGGAAAAAGGGGGGGGGGGGGGAGAAGAAATCCCTGTGGGACAAGTTGCATATAACACATATAACTGTTCAAAAGCGTATTATTTCACAACAGCAAGCAACAATGACTAAAGAGACAGTATGCTGGTCATCTAAAAATAAACCCAGTCAGCTAACACTCTCCCCGTCTTCTGTGTGTGTGTGTGTGTGTGTGTGTGTGTGTGTGTGTGTGTGTGTGTGTGTGTGTGTGTGTGTGTGTGTGTGTGTGTCTGTCTGTCTCTCTCTCTCTCTCTCTCTCTCTCTCTCTCCAAAAACACAATGGACAGGGGCTTTGAGTCACTAAAGAAAGCAGCTGAAAACGGGAATCATCCAAACACACCCAGTGACCAGCCAGCAGTACAACAACATGGCTAATGCCGCTCTGTGACAGTTCCCTGGTCTCCGTTACAACATCAGTTATCGGCCAGTTATTACCAGTGACTTTCACATACACTATGTATATATATAAACGATACTGCGTTTGGGTTACCACTCGTGAAGAACTGGTGATATTGTACAGTGTCGAAATTTTGGTGTTGTATCTTTCGATTTCAGTCCCCTCCACCATCTACCTGTTTGTCAATGGGTTGAAAAACCTACCACAATAAATCTTTGTTGTTGTTGTCTCTCTCTCTCTCTCTCTCTCTCTCTCTCTCGTTCATTTTTTTTCATTTCATTTTTTTTGCATCTTTCAATTTTTGCCCCTGAAAGTGTATTGTGGTCAAAGGCCGATGTACTTTAAACAATTTCAGTGTTCAGTTCTCTCTCTGTCTCTCTCTCCTCGTTCATTTTTTTCATTTCATTTTTTTTTGCATCTTTCAATTTTTGCCCCTGAAAGTGTATTGTGGTCTAAGGCCGATGTACACTAAACAATTTCAGTGTTCAGTGATCAGTGTTCTCTCTCTTCCCATCCCCCTTCCTCCCCCCACCCCTCCTTCCCATGCTCAAAGGTCTGGTATTTGTGTATTGTGTGGGAATATCTTGTATTTGCTGATCACTTTATCAATTTCATTTACCTATCTTATCATTGGAACAGTTTTACATACATAATTTGTATTCTGTTCTGAACAACAACTGATTTTGCAACATTTTCAGGTCTAACATCCATATATCGGCTCTTTCACAACCATACAGCAACAACGAGAGCACAGCAAGCATCAACACAAATCACAGACAGGTAACAACAACAACAACAAAAGAATGAAAAAAAAAAAAGAAAGAAATTGAACACGGCTCACTTTTGATTCACACAAAAACCACACTTAAATAACAGTGTCTAGAGTGTCAGAGACTTACTATCACTGATATTTTATCCTTTGAAAAAAAAAAAAAAAAAATCTGTGTTGTGACAAAAAACACAGCGTGTGCACATACAACAAGCAGAAACAGCACAGAGATGAGGTGCTTTACACTCCACCCACACCTCTCTACACTCTATTTCACATGAAAGTTTGAGAAAAGAGGTTGGAATCTCTCACTCTCTCTCTCTCGCTTCTCTCTCTCTCTCTCTTCTCTCTTCTCTCCTCTCTCTCTCTCTCTCTCTCTCTCTCCTCCTCTCTCTCTCTCTCTCTCTCTCTCTCTCTCTCTCAGAGCTCCCTCTCTTTAAATTCATTTTCCAAAAGAAAAAAACAACAAACACTACAACACATATATGTTTTGCAAGTGACCAGTCATAAATTAAATACTGCTGACCAACACAAACCTTGGACGACTACATACGGCTGTCTCATTCAAGTCCTGGCTAACTTTCAAAATCAGGTTTAAAACCCCCCAAAAAGTGAATGCTATCTTTTTAATAGATTGTAATCTATGCTAGCAACATTGCTTTCATGAATCTTTAAAAAAAAAACAAACAACAACAGTAAGACATTATTTTCCTAAAAGCGTTCGTGCTATTCCACATGCATGTTAGAGTACATAGAAACATCACACAACAAGATACTGCAGACTGAAGCCTCACACTGAACAAATATAAATTCTACCTAAACTATAAAGTTTGGAACAAATCATTACATATTCCACTTTTCACACAAAGCTGAATGTAAAACACACACACACACACACACACAACACACACACACACACACACACACACACACACACACACAAGTGCAAAAAAGACAAAAAAAACAAAAACTGGAATTACGAAAAAAAAAACAAAAAAAAAACTGCCAACAACAGAAAACCAAGAAAAAAAACAGAACTATGACAACTGAGGGTGTGTGTAACTTATTGAACCAAAAAAGAAGTCACTGAAAAACTCTGACAGTAAAATATATGTTCAACCACAGGGACGGACGGACAGACGTGTGCTGCACGAATGACCACAGGGACAGAAGTGTGCAGCAGCAACAACACCTAGTCACTCCAGACTGAGCGAGTCACTCACCAGTTTTTCCTTCAAGCCCTCTATAGAGCGCGAGGTCTGCAGCCAACAGAGAGCACATACACACTCACCCACTCTGACCAAAAACTGGAGCATAGTTAGCCATCTAAATCCTCTTTTTGATGTCAATCTGTAAGGTATCTATCAAACTACTTCTGACCAAAAACTGGAGCATAGTTAACCCACTCAATCCCGTTTGATGTCCATCTGTAAGGTATTTATCAAACTACTGTAATGCCCAGCAGCCATGGTTTTCCATTATATATGTTATTTCCGATTTTCCATCATACGTTGATTCCATTTGAAGACTCAATTCCACCTCATTATGTGATACAAGCTTTGTGTGTGTGTGTGTGTGTGTGTGTGTGTGTGTGTGTGTGTGTGTGTGTGTGTGTGTGTGTGTGTGTGTGTGGTGTGATATATATATATGTGTGTGTGTTGTTGTGGTGTGGTGTGGTGTGGTGTGGTGTGGGTGGGGTGGTGTGTGTGGTGTGTGTGTGTACATGGCATTTTGGGCAGGAGGGGGGGGGGGGGACATTTCATTTTCCAAACGGATACAGATACAGCACACTTTGGTGCTTTTTTCTCACTTTTTTTTTGTTTTGGAAGGGGGGGGGGGGGGGAGAGTTTGCTTTTCTTCTTTGCCTTGCTTTTTCTGACGACACACACTCAGCAACAAGAACGCTCATGCAGCGATCTTGACAACACGGCCACATGTATCAAAACTCTTGTCACACCTGCAGAACCAACAGATCCCAGAGGAGATCCGGACAGTCAAGCTGCCATGAGGCTGCAGCCTGTCTGAGGAGACTCTGTCTCCCCTCTCTGCTGTGGGATCATTCTGGGGTTCAGTGCACTACTGCAGCCTGTTCCCCTCTAGCATATCATTTTAAAAAATTTTATTTTTTTTTTTATATCGAGGATAATGGAATAAGCACTTATGTGCTTGTTTACATCCATTCCCCATGTGCATGCAGTTTTGCAAATCTTGTCATCTGTTCCCACCGGCACACAATGGTCCTACTCTTACAAAAAGACAGAACAGGATTTAACCTGTGCAAAAGATGTAATGCGTGCGTTTGCACGCGGGGCCTTGGTTTGTAGTCTCATCTGAAGGACTTTGGGGGAGGGTGGAGTCAGCACTGATGTTAACTCCAGAGGAAAAATCCCCTGGAACGGGAATCGAACTTGGGTCGTCAAATTGCGAGCACAGTGTTCTGACCACTAGGCTATCCAGTTCCCCCTCATGCAGGACACCACACCTGCTGCTGCACCCTCTTCTACCAATAATCATGTTCAGCTCGGCTGCACACATTTCTTAGTCCCCACAGCAAGGTGTGAATCAGGTGTCAATACCGATTCATTGCAGAGTCCCTGCACTAAAAATGTCAGGCAGTTTACCACGGCCCAGTCAACCCTGACCGGGGTTACAGATAGTCTTTCTCTCTCCTGACTTCCTTCAGGTCAATGACTGCATGCAGACTAGCTTCATGTCATCCGTACCACCAGCCACTCACTGCTGGCATACTCATCTCTGACAGATGGGAAAGGGTTTTAACGATGTATTACATGTTTTGCATGCATTCACACACACAAGACCTCGGTTAGCAAGAACACAAAGTCAGGGAAAAAGTTCATGAGGGAAATTCTCTCCAACAGACCTCTCAACTAGGTTTCAAACCCATGCCAAAGATAAGTTCAAATCACAAACCTAACACTCTTTAACCACTGACCTAGTGTGTGTCTGTGTGTGTGTGTGCACTCCCCCCTCCACAAAAAACTGAAATCTACAAACAGAAAATAAGCATTCAGACTCGCATTAAGGAACACTCTAGGATGAATCAGCAGCACACATGGTCAGGTTGATTTGAAACAAACAAACACATTTGCCCATACAGTTTCATCAAATCTGCCAAATCACCTTTCAAATGTCACAACCACCATCCACTTGTTAAGGACTGGAAAATTGGATGACAGATTCTGAAGATATGTAATTATGTCAAAGCACAAAGTGTCAGGATTACAAACACACTGTGTACAGCTGGGAATGACCCCCCATCAACAGCTGTGACACACTTGACTAGTGTTCTATTTCTAAACTTCATAGCCTGTAAACCTGGGTAATTTACAGTTTTTCTACAGTGATGAGTTCAAACTTATGTTGCAATCTTTTTTTTTTTTAATAAACATGGGAAAAAAAAACTCCCACATATTTGTACAACTGAGTCATAGGATATGTGTGTGTTTTTTGTGGTTGTTGGTTTCGTCCAAAATCCTTATTACAGTGGGTTTAGGGCAAAAAACAGTTAAGTTTAAACAAGAAACTCAACAGAAAAGATCACACAGGCATTTAGACACTCACCTTAACATTAGCATAAGAAGTAGACACTTTCTCCTCCATAGACTTGAAGGCCTGAGAATTTCTGTAGACAACAAAGTAAACATGTCATCAATGATGGCTGTCTTCTGTTCAACCTCTCACAGTGTGCTAGTTTTGCAATTAACAGTCACACCCACACATACCAGCAAAATGCTACACATGTTATAAAACCACATCCATGTACAAAGTGATGAGCATGAAGAAGCTTCATACATTAATTTTTCAATTCTGCTCATGAGGAAAATGCTTCACCGCTCGCTGCTACTTCCATCACCTATCAACACTATGTTGAAGAGATTTTTCTGCGTTTTCTGATCACTTAAAAAATTTTTTTTTAAAGAAAACGATTTAAAAACATTTAGTGCAAGAGAGTAAAAGCAAAAAACAATCCCAAATATGCAAAGTCAAGTATCTACATACAGCACAGAACCTGCAAATTTAAATCATGTTACAACTAGGCATTCACACAAACCCTTTGACTTATACATACTTGTACATGTAAACCAAGTTATGCCAACACACACACACACACACACACACACACACACACACACACACACACACACACACACACACACTTTTCCTCTTAACCTCTGAATTGTTGAATTAGGCCATCAACTGTACAGCTACATACAAGGCAGTAAAAAAACAAACAAACAAACAAACCAAACCAAACCAAACCAAACCGAAAGACGACAATCACTGTCATCTGGCACTCACTTAATGTCACCCAGCTTTCTGCTGACAGCAGCCCCAACTGTGGAGAAGGCAGAGGAGGTTTTCTCTGACGCTGTTTTCACCACTGCCGATGTCTTCTGGTACCTGACACACACACACCAACCAGTGCTGATTTCTTCACTTCACTTCTAACAAGTCTACTTTAGAAATTCCTGTCACTGTGGCAAAGGTACAACCAAGGCTGCTTTCTTCAACTCATTTCTAACAACAAGGCTACTTTATAAATTCCTGTCATTGTGGCAAAGGTACAAAGAATGCTGCAAAATTTACACACATGTAAACAAGTCCAGATATTAAAAGAATGTCACAAGCACACCAACCAGAAAATACTGTTACAAAAAAAGAAAAAAAAGTTCATCGTTTGTCAAATGTTCAATACACATATCAGTGGAAAATTTTTCTTGTTTTCCTGTCAACCATGTGATCAGCATAATGAATATGAAAATATATTTTATATGCATAAGGTCATGAAGGTTCCAACTCCAACATTCATACATGCAAATCCTCATGCATGTGCACACATGCATGCATCATCCCCTTACTTATTAAGTGACACTGTGAGCAGACGAACTTTTTT
>CM060344.1:20674402-20694402 GCA_030674155.1 Stramonita haemastoma | reverse complement strand
ACTTTATACCATTATCTTACAAATAGCATGCATACGGAGAAAATGCAACGGAGAAAATGCCATTTTAAAAAAAAGGCAGAAACAAGGGGAAAAAACCCAAACCCTGTGCATATCTTTCTATAACTGATGCCAGAATTCAGTGAATATACAGGAGTGTGGGGTAGAGGGTGGGGTGTGGGGGGCTATGGTTAAGATGGGGCCTGGGTTAAATGAAGTGGGCAGACGTGTGATGAGTAACACGACATCATACAGCACACACTTTATTTTCCTATGCAACCATTCAAACTTTGCAATGTTCGTGGTATAAAAGAGTTAAAGAATATTAACAATAAAAAACTACTTCTGCCCCATTTTAATCCACACCAAAAAAACAAACAAAAAAAAAACCTGCAAGAAAATGAAACCAACTGTCAGATCAAACAACAGTCCATCCCAGGGAGCAGATATTGAAATAACCGCCATTGACGAAAGGCAACATGACTTTTCACATACTGGAGGAAAAAGAACAACGCAAGCAGCAATGGTTGGTTACTTAAAAGTTAAAGGCTTACAGATTTACAGTCTAAGCAGAAGCTTGTTAAGTAAGTACTGTTACTGTTCTGTGCAACTTAGCAGGCTACAACCTGAACTTACTGACAGCAGTATTGAAAATGCCACAAAATAATGCATGATCTATAGCAAAACGTTCAGTAGAAAACCAGTTACATAAAAAGACGAGTGGAATGTTCACCTTAGCAAACTTATAAACAAACAGCTGTTGTGAAAAGAAACCAACCAACACACAAAAGTTGCTAAAGACAGAAAAAAGCTGAGGCCCAAACAACCAGAACTTGGAAAAAGATCCCTGTGAGAGAGAAAGAGAGAGACACGAGAGAGAGACAGAGAGAGAGAGAGAGAGAGAGAGAGAGAGAGAGAGAGAGAGAGAGAGAGAGAGAGAGAGAGAGAGAGAGAGAGAGAGAGAGAGAAAGAGAGAGAGAGAGAAAGAAGAAAGAAAGAAGAAGAAAGAAAGAAGAAGAAGAGAAAGAAAGAGAAGAAAGAAAGAAAGAAAGAAAGAAAGAAAGAAAAAGAAAGAAAGAAAAGAAAGAAAGAAAGAAAGAAAGAAAGAAAGAGAAGAAAGAAAGAAAGAAGAGAGAGAGAAGAGAAGAGAAGAAGAGAGAGAGAGGAGAGAGAGAGAGAGAGAGAGAGAGGAGAGAGAGAAGAGAGAGAGAGACAGTGAAAGAAAGAAAGAAAGAAAGAGAGAAAAAAGAGAAAACAGACACACACAAACAGAAAGAGCTCACAGACAGACTCCCTTCCTGCCTTCCAAACTGCCCTGACTCAAACTCACGTGTTGGACTCCTTGATCTGGGAGAGGCCTGCCTGCAGGTCGTGCTTGAACTCCTTGAAGGGGGTGATGCCCAGGTTGCGCTTCAGCTCGTTGGCTCTGCGCACCTTGCTGCCCAGCACCTGCCGCAGCATGCTGATCTCACCCTCAATCTGCAGGCACACACACAGGTAAGGCAGCCACCGTGAGGGAATTTTTAAAAAAAATTATTTTTATTTTATTCTTATCTTGACAATAATGGGATAAGCATTCTAGTGCATTTTTTTACATCCAGTCCCTGTGTGTGTGTGTGTGTGCAGTTTTGTAAATGTCATCTGTTCCCACCGGCGCACGATGGCCTACTCTTAAACAGGATTTAACGTGTGTGCAAGATGTTCTGCATGCGTTCACACATGGGCCTCGTTTAAAGTCTCATCTGAAGGAATGTGGACCAAATGTACACCCATGTAGACATAGACTGATATATATATACTATAGTGGTGCAAGTACACACACATGCAGATCCACACACAGATGCACTCACTCACTCACACACACACAACACACACACACACACACACACACACACACACACACACACACACAACACACACACACACACACAGAGACACACAACACACACACAGTGACACACACACACACACAGTGACATCCCCCCCCCCCCCACACACACACACAGTGACACCCCACACACACACAGACAGCTAGAGGGGTACCTTGTCCAGCTCCTCTGTCCACTGGCTGATCTGGCGGTCCCTCTCTGCAGGGTCTGAGGACAGGGGTATGGAGTCCCCAGCCTCTGCTCCAGGAGACATCATCGGGCTGGAGCCAGAGTCGTACTCATGCTCCTCTGAAACACACAGTCAGTGACACAGTGACGTTAAATCCTGCTCCGCTTTTCGTAAGAGTAGGCCATTGTGAGCGGCGGGAACAGATGACAAGATTTACGAAACTGCATGCATACACACGGGGGACTGGATGTATACAGAGGCACTTGAGTGCTTATTCCATTATTATATCCTCGATATAAAAGAATAAAAAAAAATAAAATAAAAAAATAAATAAAATGTAGTCTTTGATTCGGAGATTTCCCAGACATGATGAATATGATGATGATAAGGATCATAGATAACAATAGTAATAATGATGATGAAAATGATACAAATCATAGATAATTATAGTGATAATCATGCAGATGAAAATGATAAAGATAATAGATGATACTTGATAATGATGATGATGATGATGATGATGATGATGATGATGATGAGCAAGATCACTTGTAATGATAGCGATGATGATTATGATGATGAAAATCATAGAAAATGGTATTGGTAAGGATGATGAATATTTACTAAATAATGATGGGAAACTCTTTTTTTTTTTTGGGGGGGGGGGGTGAGTGGAGGGTGCTGGTTTACGCTTTCATCTCCTTTTTCTGTGTATTTTGATGAAGTATTTGAAATGCCAAGTATGCTAATTAATATAAAACCTCCATAGTCATGAAAAAAAAGGTATATTAATATGTAATTTAAAATACAATTCACATCACGCAATAATTTTACGTCAGTGAAAAATCAGCCCAAGTCAGTGTGCATAGTTCCTAAAACCTGAACACAGTATCTTACTACAGGGTAGAAAGGTATATGACAGCTACACTTCCTGATAAAACTACCCAGTATTGCTGACAGAGAGAGAGAGAGAGGGAGAGAGGAGGAGAGAGAGAGAGAGGAGGAGAGAGAGAGATGAGGAGAGAGAGAGGAGAGAGAGAGAGAGAGAGAGATGATGAGGATGGTGTGGTGTGTTGTGTGTGTGTGGTGTTTTGTGTGTGTGTGTGTGTGTGTGTGTGGTGTGTGTGTGTGGTTGGTGAGTGTGTGTGTGTATGTGTGAGTGTGTGTGTGTATGCCCTTCTCTTCACAAACAGTTTATAGAATACAAAAAACTATTGATCAATCTAATTCCTACTGTCATGACATTTTGCTTACACAAACCTCTCTCTCTCTTCTCTCTCTCTCTCTCTCTCTCTCTCTCTCTCTCTCTCTCTCTCTCTCTCTCTCTCATGAGACTTTAAACCGAGGCCCTGTGTGCAAACGCACGCAGAACATCTTGCGCACACGTTAAATCCTGTTCTGCTTTTTGTAAGAGTAGGCCATCATGTGCTGGTGGGAACAGATGACATTTACACAACTGCATACACACCGGGACTGGAAGTAAAAAAGCACAAGAGTGCTTATTCCATTATCATTGATACAAAAGAATAAATCAATCAATCAATCAATCTCTCTCTCCCTCTCTCTCTGTGTGTCTGTCTCTCTCTCCTTTTCTTTCCTCTCCCCCCCCTCCCCACACACACACTACACACTCTCTCCTCCCCCCTTCTTTCCACACACACACACACACAATACAGTCAGCGTGCACATTACCTGTTGTTAATTTGGCACCTAACCCCGATCATCACCTAAGGGGATGGGGAGGAGGAGGCCCACAATACTACAATACACTGATACAGACACACACACAGAGGCACTGGCAGAGGACATCAGCAGACCCATTGTAACACTAATGCCTATTCCATGATCAGTCGCTTCATTATCATTCATTCATTCATTCATCCGCTCTGTTGGGAGGCAAAATCTTCTCTCTATACAAAGTCACTTCTGCATAACAAAGTAATCAATCAAACTGATTAACTGTTCGTTCAATAAAAAAAAAGGACTCTCCAGTGGACACAGACAATGTGGGTGTGCTAAGTCATGTGTGACTGTGAGGGTATCTTTTTTTTTTTCTTTGCTCGCGTTTGAATTTGTTGTGGTCGTTTTTAGGGTGTTTTTCTTGTCACTGAAGCACTACTGGCATTAGCTATCAACCATGTATGTATGTGAAAGTATGTATGTGATTTGTCCTTCATTTTGAATATCTTTCTACTTAAATTATGGGAAAGGGATAGGAAATCAATAATACTAATAGACAGAAGAATGTGTTATGGATGAGCATGCATGTACTGAGTGTGTGTATTATATATAAGGGAAAAAAATCGCAGAGAGAGAGAGAGAGAGAGAGAAGAGAGAGAGAGAGAGGAGAGAGAGAGAGAGAGAGAGAGAGAGAGAGAGAGAGAGAGAGAGAGAGAGAGTGGGAGAGAGAGAGAGAACATGATTAAGTCAGGATGTGTGTGTGTGTGTGTGTGTGTGTGTGTGTGTGTGTGTGTGTGTGTGTGTGTGTGTGTGTGTGTGTGTGTGTGTGTTGTGATGTATTGCGCGCATGAGCATATGTGTGTGCAAGCTTACGTGCATGTGTGTGGTGTATGTGTGTTTGTGTGTGTGTGTGTGTGCATGTCTATGTTCCTGCCTGCGCCTGACTGTGTGTGTATATTACATTTATAAGTGCATGTGTGACAAATACTGTGCACATATGCCTCTGTGTCCTGTGTCAGCGTACACAATGACATGTCCATCTGTCGACAAAATTTAAAGATCGGGCAGCAAATGGTTCTGACAAAATTGGGTAAACAATATCTGACAGCTGTCCTCGTGTGTAATCTATCTCTGTGCGCTTTGCCATACACATGCAGAGTGGTTTAGAATGGTGGTCATATGTGTGTGGTGTGGAGCGGTGTGGGGTGTTCTGGTGTGGTGTGATGTAGTGTAATGTGGCGTGATGTGGCATGTGATCTCTTTTTATTTACTCTTCTTTTCCCCGTTTACTTGGTGGATAATAGAATAAGCACTCATGCAGTTTCGTCAATTTTGTCATCCGTTCCCACCAGCACACTATGGACTACTCTTCCAAAAAGTGGAACGGGTAGTAACGTGTGCACAAGATGTTCTCTGTGTGTTCACATACAGGACCTCAATTCATAGTCTCATCCGAAGGACTTTTGGTCTCAGATGTGGTCTATATCTTATGCAGATGTTTACACCAAAGACAATACCGCCCATAGTGCATACTATATATATAAACAATGCATATTGTGTACATGGTACTGTATTGTATGCTTGGTCTAGAGTATCAGCATAGATGCGTGTTTTATAACTGAGCGATATTGAACTATCTATTGCTCACCATCGTTCTCTTAAAGCCCACCTCAGAGTGCAGATCATTTCAAAACTGAAACTTGATAAAACATTATGATATCTGACATCTAGCTTTAACAACAAAACAACAACAACAACAACAAATGAAAAACAACCACACACAAAAGAACAGACGTGACAAAAGAAAAAGTGATGGAAGAAGATAACACATATTCTATCATTTAATCTGACATAATAACATGTAGGTTTTATTTGTTTTTTTGTTTTTTTTACAGCACTGTTTAGATTTTTTAAAATGTAAACACTTCTCTCTCTCTCTCTCTCTCTCTCTCTCTCTCTCTCTCTCTCTCTCTCTCTCTCTCTCTCTCTCTCTCTCAATGCACATAACAAACTAAAAACAAAAAAGAAAAAACCCAACAACAACTATCCTACAGAACCATAATACAAAAAAGATGCATGATAAATCTATAGCTATTCAGGTTTTTTCTTGATTACAAACAAAAAATCTTCCTTGCTAGTAATAATCACGAACAAATACAGTACAGCAATCCAGCCAAGCAAAATCTAAGTAGCATTTAAAGTAGTATGAGAAAGATGAAAAACAAAATAGAGATCAGGAGACTAATATGGCTCCAAGAAAAAGACCTAACGGAAAAAACAACTAAAATGAAAAAAAACCAAGCCACAAACGAAGAGGAGGAGGACAGACATATAAAAATGGCAAACATAAGATCAAGATACATGTTTCCAGTGTAAACTTTCATGAAACTAGAAACATTATGATCATATTCAGAAGTTTCTGTTTATCAAAGAAAATCTAAAAAACAACCCCCCCCCCGCCAACAGAATGTGGCTACGTTAATAGTAGGTAAAAATTTAACATTCATGCAAAACTTCACTATTGGTGAACCTCGGAGTTGTAGCACATTGGGGAAACACACGCACAAACTCTTAATGAAATAAGGGGAGTGGGGGATGCAATTGGTACACATGGAAACCACACACACACACACACCACCAGTGACACACACACACAGTGACAAAACACACAGTGACACACACACACAGTGACAACACACACACACACACACCCCACACACACACACACACACACACACACAACATACACCCCCCCAAAAAAACACCCACCATCTTCATCAGACAAGGAGGAGGGCACCAACTGCAGGTACTGCTTGTGGTTGGCTGAGTGGTCAATTCCGATAAATCCTTACCACCCCCACCACCATCATCATCCCACCCGCCACTGTCCACTTCAGCTATGTAGGCTATTCATGTTCACGTCTTTAGCCTTGCCGCGGTCATTCTTCCCTCTGCTGCGAGACACGGCTCTAGGACTCAGCCCAGCCATGAGGACAACAGACTAAGTACTCCTCCCCTGACACCGCATCCAAGATACAATGGAACACTTCCGACACAAGCCCAGCTCTTTAGAATCCAGATTTTTTGTTCAAGTCCACTCTATATATTCACCTCGCTAGATCTGTGTGGACGAGTCAACAAGTCTCTCCTTCAACACCCAATGTCTCCTGGCTGATGTTGTGCGTAAGTAACACTTGAGCGAACAGTGGTTTCCTTTGAAGGTTTCTGTCCAGGTCAAATTCCCTTATAAATGCTAGTTTGGGAAACGGAAACACTGACCCCATTAGTCAGTGAAACTGAAATGTCAAAGTAATTTTGTTTTTTTCCCCCAAAAAAGTATAAACACCGTATCCAAGATACAACGGAGCACTTCAACACAAGCCACGTTCTTTCTCCAGATTTTTTGCTGTCCACTCTATACTCACCTCACTAGAAACTGAAACACCAACACAAAATTTCCTTTTCATAAAGGAATACACCACATCCAAAATGACGCCTTTACACTTTTCTCTTTTTGGAGATGAAACAGGGTTTGGGGAGGTTATTCCACCCAAATGTGGTGTGGCTGTTTTGATTGAGAAGTGACTACACGACGATGCTGTCAGAAAATTTTGTGTCCGTGCTATCTATAGGGCCAAATTTCCCCTTACTGGAAGTCAATGGCAATGGAAACCAACAGCTGTTGTTCACATATCATTAGGTACAACACACGTGTGTACTTTGCCTGTGTAATTGTAAACTCTGTGTGTGTGTGTGTGTGTGTTTGTGTGTTCTTGTGTGTTTGTGTGTGTTTGTGTGTGTGTGTGTGTGTGTGTGTGTGTGTGTGTGTGTGTGTGTGTGTGTGTGTGTGTGTGTGTGTGTGTGGTGTGTGTGTGTGTGTGTGTGTGTTGTGTGTGTGTGTGTGTGTGTGTGTGTGTGTGTGTGTGTGTGTTGTGTGTGTGTGTGTGTGTGTGTGTGTGTGTGTGTTGTTGTGTATGTGTGTGTGCTTGTGTGCTGCATGCGTACGTGTGTATATCATAATATTGCCTTTCATTCTAAACACACACATATTCCCTTCCCCCACCTCCCGAACACACACACACACACACACACACCACAGATACAGTAACCCTACCTGTGAAACACAATATTACGGGCTATCACAGATGTGCACACATTCACATAACAATTAAATTAACACACACAACCCTAACATAAAAAAGCCACTGGATGCAAATATAGATGGTCGTAGAGCCACAGAATGTGTGCACTCAGGCACGCAAACATTGGCAAATTTACATTTATAAAAAAAAAGAATGACGTGATAGCCTCAAAATATATCTATTTTATCTATAAAAACAGTTTGCAAATCAATGTACACCCTCTTGACTCTCAACAGTTTCTGACTTTTTCACCTTATCAAGTTATTTAGCTGTATTTAACCATGCAGTACAATCAAAAAGTTATAAAAGAAAATGTGGCCTTATGGACCAAAGTTCCTGTACTAGTAACAAATATGTCAGCAAATTCTGTTGATGTTCTTTCCTTGTTCTCAAGACTATTTCAATTTTCAAGGCTCAAAAACTCGCACCCTAACAGTCATGATGATTTGAGGGATCCAGATCTTTCACCTCAGTTGGTTCAAGGCGATTCCCACAGGTAGCAACATGGTCAAGGTTAAATCGACTGTATCATGAAAGTCTCAGCGAAGTTATCCGATTCAGGGACTGAAACTAGCAACGATAAAAAATACAAGCCAACGGTCTCTATCTTTTTTATATACAGTGAAAGAACATTCACTCAGGCAGGTGTCTGCCTATCCCCCTAGTCATTACATTACAGATGAACAGAAGGCCAGTGGGGGCTAGCTAAGTCAGTGGTCTACAGCTAGCTCTCCATCAGGGCAGGCATCACTGCCTCTGACCCCTGCTTGAGGATGCCCGCCTCTGGGTGCTTTGAACATTAGCATTAACAGCAGTTCACTGGACGGAGAGAGACAACCACGGGACTAACATTAGGTGTGCTGGTCTCCCTGTGTGGTCAGTCAGTCATGGGGTGTGAGATATCAGAAGATGATGAGGTGGCACACACCGGCTATAATTAACAGCAACACACACACACACACACACACACACACACACACACACACACACACACACACACAGTATCTACTGCAGGCAAGGGAAACTTGCTCATATGAATATGAATGTTAACCTTTCACAGCCTTTGATTTCTGCTTTACTTCTATTTAATTTACTACTAGTCAAGTAGTTCTACATATATGGTTGTGGTGGACTTTTTTTTGTTGCTACTTTCTTTGTTTGAAAAACTAAGCTGCAATTCATTAGTTTTGGTATTTGCCTAGTTTAATATGCAAGGCACTAGTACTCTCCGAGTTATGGTCTTTTCAGACTTTAGTGTTTATGAGGCACGAATGGCAAACTGCAGTCATTTATTGCTTTAGTGAGCCACAGTACAGTCTGTGTAATTACACTCTCTTTCTCTATCTCTCTCTGTCACACACACACTCTCACACTCTCCACACACTCACACACACACACACACACACACACAACACACACACTCACACACACACACACACACAAACACACACACACACACACACACACACACACACACAAACACACACACACACACACACACACACACACACCACAACACACACACACACACACACAATTTTTCATGCCACACACTAACTCGACTGAGATAACATTCAACGCTGTAATTACTGATAAAGAAGATAAGATCAAAGCTAAATTTGTAGCAAGTGAATGAGTAAGAATGAGACAGTGTGTGTGTGTGGTGTGTGTGTGTGTGTGTGTGTGTGTGTGTGTGTGTGTGTGTGTGTGTGTGTGTGTGTGTGTGTGTGTGTGTGTGTCAGTGCATGTGTGTGTGTCAGTGCGTGTGTGTGTATGTGCGCACACACATGCGTATGTGTGCAACTTGTTGCATGCATGTGTGTGCATACATGCATGTATGTGGTCATGTGTACACAACTGTATGCCTCAATTCAAGTGTTAATCACCTGTGTATGTCAAAGTGTAAACATAAATGACGTTCAAATTTGAAACTACTCGGTAAATGAATGAGCACACAAGCATACAAAAAAAAACAACAACAACAACAACTGAGAAGACAGATTTCTCCCAACAAACGACCACTAAAATGATCTAAATCTCATGTTGATGGACACAAGAGTTTACAGTCCCAACTCCAAACCAACAGTGATGCTCAAACAGCAATGTCCTGTGATCTTCCAACCATCACTGCTACTGTCATAACACAACCCCACGCAGACAGCAAGCCTAGACCAACCTGACACAACCGTCACAATATGCACAGAGTCTGACCTGCCTACACAGTATACGGATTAAATAACTCTACACAAATCCCACGAATCTGACATTGTGACTTCAGTAACATCCTCAACAAAACCCCCTGAACACTCATGAGTCATGATTATACCACAAGACAAGACAACCAACCACCTACAACTCCCACTAAAAAATAGTCACAACAGACGCTTCCCCCTCCACGTGTCAATGTGACCACATCACCTCCACACAGGCTTCGAAAACCCCGCACTGCCAAAAAAAGGCCCTCCTTCAGTTTCAGTTCACACACGACACCACACCACACCACACCACTCCACCTCAACACAATTCCCTAATTTACACACAGAATCCACACACTTCATTTTGGCAGTATTTAGCTGAACCTGCCCCCGTTATTCAACATCCACTGCCCTGAAGCCATAAGAAATCGAGGACTGATCAATGGAACAAAATCACCAAGTCCAAGTGAAGAAGAGAAGACATGGAGAGTAAATAGGCTGACGCGCATTTTCAATGTGAAGTGTCAAGTTGAGAAGGCAGTTTGGGGAGGAGGGGGAGGGGCGCAGAAAGGAGAAGGGGAGCCGTTGGTTTCTCAAGCCCTTTGGGTCTATTTGGGGACGGTGTACCTGTGTGCCCCTTTTCTTTTCTTCTTTCCTTTTTTTTTTTTAATGTTGGGTTTAATGTGTGTGCCTTCCTTTTTTTTTCTTTCTTTTTTTTATATCCACGTGATCTGTCTGCAGGTCCTTGTTGCATGTCAGTCTATCCCTCAAACTATCACTGAGATTAGTTCAAGAGGCCTTATCTGTTCACTTGCTGTAATTTCTTTTCATCTTGTCGGTTCATTCAAATTTCTAACATTTAGGGGGGAGGGGGGCACAGAGGAGAGAGAGGAGAGAGAGAGAGAGAGAGAGAGAGAGAGAGAGAGAGAGAGAGAGAGGAGAGAGAGAGAGAGAGAGAGGAGAGAGAGTGTGTGTGTGTATGTGTGTGTGTGTGTGTGTGTGTGTGTGTGTGTGTGTGTGTGTGTGTGTGTGTGTGCGAGTGTGCGAGTGTGTGTGTGTGTGTGTGTGTGTGTGTGTGTGTGTGTGTGTGGTGTGTGTGTGTGTGAGTGTGTGTGTGTATGTGACATGAAAATGCCCATCTATCTGTCTATCCCTAGTCAGGCAATCGTGGGGGCACCCCCAAAGACTTGACAACCAGTTCCCTCCATTCCTCTCTCTGTTCTGCCTTTCTCAGGGTTTTGTTGAGTTCTAGGCCTGTCCATTCCCTGATGATGTCCTCCATTCTCTTCCTTGGTCTGCCCCTTTTTCTTCCTCCTTGGACAGTGCCTTGCAGTATGGTTTTTGCAAATCCTTTTGATCTTGTGACAAAGGTTATGTGACAAATGCTAAAAGGTATTGATTTGATAGTTAAGGACAGTCCCTGTTAACACCTCAAAAGCACTGCATGGGTTTGAACCACTGTCTTCACACACCATCAAAATATAGACTAGACCAACTGTCAATTTTTTTACTATAGCTGTCCATCTTGAGAAAATTCCCATCAATGACAAAGGAACACCAGATGCCATCTTTCTCATCTCTCTTCCTCTTCCCTTTTTTCTTTTTCACCTATTGCTCACCTCTTCGGCTATAGCTCCGAGGTTCACCAAAGCCGAGATTTTGCATATATATATGCAACCATTTATTCTTTTGCCACCATAAACTGATAAAGGAAGTTGCAATCTGACTTCAGATCTATATAAAGTTGCAAACCGAACCTACCAATTTTGCCAGGACAGTTGGGAGGTACCTCCCATCCATCCAGTTCTTTCCAATTTTCAGCTGTCATGGGTTCTTTTGATGTGCGTAAGTCCCTAAGCGCACACTTCTGACCAGTTTAGAGTCTCCTCTGAAAGACTTGACTTTCAGTTTGATTTTCCTGTCAAAATGGGGGGGGAAAAAAGGCAAGGGCGGAACTTGAACCCAGAACCTCATGATTTACTAGTTAGGCAAGTGCATGTCTGGACTATCCTGCTACCTTCCTTCTTGCTGTCTTGTCTGTTAAAAAAAAAAATGACTCGCTGGTATTTTTTATGACCACTTTCAAGTGAGATTTATCTAAACTGAAATGATTTTTTAAAAATGAAGATAACAAAAAAAAAGTCTGAAAAGAGAGAGAGAGAGAGAGAGAGAGAGAGAGAGGGGAGAGAGAGAGAGAGAGAGAGAGAGAGAGAGAGAGAGAGAGAGAGAGAGAGAGAGAGAGAGAGACAGACAGACAGACAGACAGACAGACAGACAGACAGACAGACAGACCTTGTAGACAGGAAGTGAGAGAGACAGAGACACAGAATCAGAGAGAGTGTGTATGTGTGTGCACACATGCATGGGTGCATGTGCATGTGTGTGAAATGTATGTATCCAAATGTGCATACATGCATGTGTGCGTTTGTGCATGTAAACTACATTTGTAGATTCATGCATACTTGTAACACTATCTGAGCAAGTGTCCCGTTGGAAAATACACTTAATCTCGTTTAACAGTCTCAACAAATTCAGGCCAATGCATGCATTGACAAGAACCACAAGTAAACAGTCATTCTCTGATAAAAAAAAAGAAAAGTAATCAATGATTTTTTTTTTTTAATCTTACAATGCAATGACTGCACCCGGTGAACCAAAAGTGAACGCACCTTCCCTCGATCACACAACACTGTACAGTACATGTATACAGTCAGCTCTCTGGTCTTCATCCTGGATAGTTTCCACTGTCTGTACAAGAGCACAGAAAGTAAACTGTAAATATTGATTGTTTGCCCTTACTCTGTTCTTGCTGTGCAAGGGATGAAAAAGGGAGGGGGGAGGGTGGGGGGTGGGGGTGGAAGGCTGCAAAGATGGGTGGATGCACATGATGACATTCTTTCGAGCAGGCAGTGACATTATTCAAGTTTCTTTCAGGTATCACTATCAGCTTGATTCAATGAAGCAATGATGTTTGGGATGAGTCATTCTACTTTTCTCAGTCTGTCTCCTATCTTTATCTCACCTTCCTCCCATCTCCCCCCCCCCCCCCCAAGTTCTCATCTCTCCCATATGTGTGTGTGTGTGTGTGTGTGTGTGTGTGTGTGTGTGTGTGTGTGTGTGTGTGTGTGTGTGTGTGTGCGCGCGTGTGTGTGCGCGCACTCGTGCGCATGCGTGCATGCATGCTTGCACGCATGTGTGTGTGTGTGTGTGTGTGTGTGTGTGTGTGTGTGTGTGTGTGTGTGTGTGTGTGTGTTGTGTGTGTGTGTGTGTGTGGTATGTCTGTGTGTGTGTGGCGCATGTTTACGAGTGCATGCTTGCATATATATATATTTACATGTGCAAATTTACTACATTCAATACTTTAAATTATTCCATCACTACCACCAGTATCGATCATTACATTCAATACAAATCCATAGTCTATGCTGCCAACAACTAGTACTGTAAAGAGCATTCAGTCAACTGAACACAAAACGAACTGCTGAGATCACAAGACCAGCAAAACTGTATACTTATTACTATAGTTTTTGAATATCAAAAGATCTAGATTAGCAAACAATGCAACAAAGAGTTTTTACTACAAAGAGGGTTTTTTTTTTAAACTGTCTTTTAAACTACCATAATAGCAGCTGACTTAATCTTCCAGTTTTATTTTATGCATGCATGCATGAGCATGTGCGCATGCACACACACACACACACACACACACACACACACACACACACACACACACACACACACTGAGACACACACACTGAACACCACACACACACACACACACACACACACACACACACAGACACACACACACACACACACACACACACACGACACACACTCACAGTGACAAACACACACTAAATCACAGCACTCTCCTTCCTCTAGATAAGATGATACATGATGCTGGATGGAAGTTTTGGGGTAAAATGATACACCTATGTAAAAGACTGGCAGTTCATTGTTTGATTATCAGATAGTATCTAGATGGAAAGACAGATCCCGATCTATAGATCATCTATACACCTTTAAGCGTTGGCTACTGAGACACTGAGAATAGGCAAATGGAGGTCAACTTATTTTTACATACAAACACACACACAACACAACACACACACACACACACACACACAACACACACACACACACACACACACACACAACACACAGATGGAGAGAGAGAGAAAACCAGTTGTTGGAAAAGTACCTTACTAAACAGATACTGAGTGGGATAGAACATCACACTGTCTTAATAATACACAGATACAGTACAGAATGACAGAATGTGGAAATCAATCTTCTCTGTCAGTCTCTTTCTCAATCCTCAAAATGCCATTCACACCCAAGCACAGACACACACACACAGTAACACAAAACACACACGTAAACACAAAACACACACACACACACACACACACACACACACACACACACACACACACACATAGTGACACAAAACACACTTTCACACACACACACACACACACGTACACACACACACACACACGTACACACACGTACACCACACACACACACACACACACCACCACCACACAGACACACACACACTGTAATTGTAACTACTTCAACCCTATTTCATAGTACTCTCATAGATCTATAAGTTTTCAGTAATGTCATGTGAAAGTATGGATGATAATGTGATTATGTTTGAAATAGTTAAAAGTTTAGTTAAAGCCCTGATGGCGATTTGTAAATTTTCTTGTTAGGAGTTTAATTTGTTCAGGATATACCCCCCCCCCCCCCCCCCCTTTCGTTTTTCTTCAAGAAAAATTATATGGTCTGAAACTGGTTAAGATTGATAAGGGATAGACACATGTAGGTGAGATACTCTATTCATTTACTTTTAATTCTCTCAGTCACTCAAGGGATAAATACATACACACCCACCTTAGTTACCAAACCCAAACCTACATGTATACAGTATAGTTACACGTATCTATAGACACACACACACACACACACACAGTGACACACACACACACACAACACACACACACGAGTCGCACACGCACGCTCACACATACTTGCTTATATCCACATGTAGGCACGTACACTGACATACATACTCACACACTCGCACATACACACTCACAAGTGACACAATTAATTTTATTCTACTTTGTTTCTCGTCTAATATCACTATGAGTGAAGAGACGTTAAATTGAAGAAAGCACACACACACACACACAAAAGACACACACACACACACAAAACACACACACACACACACACAAAACCAAAGACTTAACCTAGCTAAATCCCCTCCCTATGTATGACACACATGTGTGACTGTCAAACAAAGTGTCATGACCCTGACTCATTCAGCACTACTGATTATGACTCAGGCTGGTCACTAAACAAGCACAAACCATGAACAATTCTCTGTAGTACCCTACCCTACCCACCCAACCTCTCCTCCCCATTTCATTACACTTTACAAACTTTTCCAGTTCCAGTTTCCATCTCCCTGATAGGATTGTTACAGACCTTTGACAATTAACTCTTTTTAGAATACACAGGTCTGGTAGTCTTCCACCTGTATTCAAACTCTCACAAATCAAGTGTGTGTGTGTGTGTGTGTGTGTGTGTGTGTGTGTGTGTGTGTGTGTGTGGTGTGTGTTGTGTGTGTGTGTGTTTTGTGTGTGTGTGTGTGTTGTGTTTGTGTTGTGTGTGTGTTGTGTTTGTGTTTGTGTTGTGGTGTGTGTTGTGTTTGTGTTGTGTGTGTGTTGTGTTGTGTGTGTGTGGTGTTTGTGTGTGTGGTGTGGTGTTGTGGTGGGTGTTGTGTGTGTGTGTGGTGTGTGTGTGTGTGTGTGTGTGGTGTGTGTGTGTGTGTGTGTGTGGTGTGTGTGTTGTGTGGTGTGTGTGCATGAAAGTATGTATGTACACAAGCAAGCATTTATGCATGAATGCATCATGAATATGTTTGGATGCTCAATAGACTATGATGCATAAAATATGCATATTACTGTATGAGTGTATCACTATCAAATTATGGTACTATAGCATTTTGTCTTTCTGAGTGAAATGAATACATGCACAGGAGGATTTACAAATGTATAGACTGTAATCTTCTTTAGATAACAAGTGTTGGCTGAGGACAGCAGGAAACAGTCTGAACACACACACACACACACACACACACACACACACACACACACACACACACACACACACACACACACACACAAGATGGCTTGATGAAAAAAAATCAAATTGATTGCTTACTCAATATACCATCTCAGCATCTGGAAATAAAATTTTGACTTTGACTCTGACTTTCACACCACACACACACACAGAGTCCGAGACAGAAACAGAGGCAGAAAGACAGAGATTCAGTCATTAATTTGTCTGATCCAGTAAATGATATGAAAACTTTTAAACGTTAATAAAAACAATCACAAATTACTGACCCCCCCTCTTTTTCATTCATTATTAATGTTAGTTCACTGGAAAGTAAGTACTTCACACACATCAATCCAATTTTACGGCTCTTCATTTACTATCTTTGCTTTGACTCATTCTGCAAGAGGATGGACAGTTTGAAAATGAGAACTGACTCTCTCACATAATTATAAGCAATACAGATTCTATTATTCATGAGTATCCTTACTTTACTATCTGATCACTACAGAAGCTGGTTCCTGTTTTCTGCATTACTGAACATGTGTCACATTGTGCATCCATCCTCAAAAAGACACACGGTGTGAGACTGAACATGTGTTCCCTGAGCGATGCCTGTGTCACAAGTGTCAATAATAATGATTATGAATGTCCTTGTGTTCAACACTGGCTTGTGTATAACATGTATATTATGTATAGATCTGTGTTTGTGCATGTTTACACACACACACACACACACACACACACACACACACACACACACACACACACACACACACACACTCCAAACCACTCAATTCCACACTGACAAACACAGAAGTTTGGTTTTTTGGTTTTTTTTAAAGGAGATACATTTCAATGTGATCACAATTCGTGATGTATAACTATACTATACTATACTATATTATACTATACTATACTATACTATACTGTACTGTACTGTACTGTACTGTACTGCGCTGCGCTATGCTATGCTATGCTATACTATACTATAGTATACTATACATGTCTTGATCTTTGAAATAGCCTGATGAACTTGAAAAAGCAAAAGCTTGGTGAACATTGGAGCACTAGGCCTAGCCGAGAGAAAAAAAAAAAGGAATGAAAAAAATCTTGATGACTGTACAGTGTACCTAATGCAAATTTTATACAAGTTCCTGTTTCTCCATAACTAAAGCAGGAAGAAAATTACATTAATCAATAGATCTATCACCATTCTTCAAGTTATTCATGAATCTGATTATGCCATAAATTTTAGTTAGAACTATCATGTTCATTTAAAACAAATATAATATTAAAACCCAACCCACCCTTTGCTGCCTTGCATCACAGATGAGACAAGAGAAGGTGAAGCCTGAAGGAGTATGTATATTTAATAACAATTCTCTTCCATGTCAAAGTCGGATGTGCTGGGCCTGACTTGACAGGTGTCTAACAGCAGTGCAATGCACTTTCACTCATATCATGAAAGCCAACAACAGTTGCTAAGTGTTCAACAAAGCAAAAGCATCAATACAGAGGGATCTTGGGGAATGGGGTAGAGAGCTTTCATTGGTTGTTCAATTTTTTTCATGACAACCAATTTAGTCTGGATAATCGGATAAGTTTAAATAGATAAGCGCAATGAATTAACAGTAAAAGGGCTCAATCAATAAAAAAAAAAATAATAATAATAAAATAAAAAACTGTTTATAATTATAACAATTAATATTCACACACAAAATAGGAAAAAGTCAAAAGAATATATGAGGATGAGAACACAAATTATATACTGATTCATTGTTTTAGGATAACACATTTCATAATTTAATATAATTCATGATTAACTGGATCTATACAGTTGCATTGAAATGTTGAAATACAATAAATTTCATTACGCTAAAATCTAAATACCCTTTTTTCTTTTTCTTTAAACCATGAGAATTGTCTTTTTGCAAATGATGTTGTTGTGCATCCCCAGCTTTACACTTTGGGGGTCACACAGAATATATGCACTCTGACTCACTCCTCCTACCTGGGAATCACTGTGAGATTGAAATTGCAAACTGAATGAGAAGTTTGCATGTATGACTCTTTTTGAGTACCTTGTCATATATATAATATATATGTAATAGGAGGATTTTTGCTCTCCTTTCAATGAGAGTACAGGTTGTTATGTTAAGAGATTATCATGGCTGAAGGCAATCTCAACACAACATTGATTTTACAAAATAAAGTTCAACATTCTAGAGTAGGCCTTGGTATTTGATTTAAGCTGACAAAAAAAAAAGTGACATCAATAACTGACCTGTAGCTTTTGGCCTAGGCCATGTTTGTAAACATTAAAAACAAGTTATTTTAAATTCAATAATAATATCAATATTCCATCACATGCCTTACTTAGCTGGTAATGCTAAAAAAAAAAATCATTTAAGTGAACATTACACATCAACTGATTCACTGAAACTGAAAAAGGTTTAAATACTCAATTATTGGCTGGTTTCCATCCGTGGGTCAAATATATATATATTATTAAAAGAACTGTCTCAGTGTCTGTATCCAGTTGCTCTGCCTAGAGATAATTATACATGTAGGTCTGTGCATTTGTTGAACTTTGTCTTCTCTAGTCTCTTTCTTCTTTATTCTCTTTTTAGATCTATCAGTATTTCATTTTTGTGGTTATGATCAATCTATTATATTAACTAAGCAGCACTTGTTCCAAGAATTTAGTTTTCTTTCCTATCAGTGTCACAGGCATGAGGGGCAGGATAGCCTAATGCAGTGGTTATTTATAGGCTAGAGGTAGTAGAGCTTTGCGATCAAGATCTGAAGGCCCAAGATTGATTACATGTAGAGCATATTCATGTTGAATAGCACTTTGCTCACTAGCTGAACTCTAGCAATAGCTGGATAACTCATGACTGATGGGTAGTTATCTAAATATGGGTGCACATATTCTATAATATATGCACGAGAGACCCCAGATTTTAGTCTCATTAAAAAACTTGTTAATATAACAAAAATTGAAAACAATGGGGGAAAAAATCTTCTCAGACTATGAAAAAGACAGTACAGCAGCAACAACAGTTTAGAGCCGATACTCAAAGTTAGTCTAAGATTAGTGTTTAGAAATCAATAGTAACACTCTAGTCTTAGAACCATCTTCTGTGTGTATACTGTGTGCGTGCGTGCGTGCGTGCGTGCGTGCGTGCGTGCGTGCGTGCGTGCGTGCGTGTGTGTGTGTGTGTGTGTGTGTGTGTGTTGTGTGTGTGTTTCCCTATATTTATGTTGATGTTTTGTTGTTGTTGGAGTGGGGGGGGGGGGGGTGCATTTTGTTATAGCGTGCGCAGAAAGAAAGTGATTAATACATGTGTTGGATCAATAATGTTTTGTAGAATATGAATAAAGTGTTGAGGTGTTTGAACGAGACACAGACCCTAATGTAGGCATACAGACTACAGGAGTACAGCATTTGAAAAAGCATAAATGAGTTAATGCAATAAACCCATAAATCTTCTGTCGTTCTAGACGATGCAATCATTTCTTTTTTCAAAGCATGGTTTGTTTTGCAATCTAAGAAGTTCGAGTTCAGTTCAGTCTCTTGCACAACTGCAGATTTTGCGGAAGTGCAACCACGGCTGCGCTGCCAATTTTCGCTGCCCCGTGCCATATTTAGCGACGTCTGCTGGCATTTCATGCAAAAAAGAGACATTCATACAAGCACAGATATCTCCAAAATAATATTACCTTTGCTAGGGTCGAAATCAGCGGTCTCTTTTGTTGGTGTTGACATTTTTGACGCGTGTAC